>WEZZ01031780.1:91355-139272 GCA_013400585.1 Chloropsis cyanopogon
TGGATCAGGTGCCCAGGGAGGGCGTGGACTCTCCCTCTCTGGAGACATCCCAACCCACCTGGGCATGTCCCTGTGTCACCTGGGTGACCCTGCCTTGGCAGGGGGGTTGGACTGGAGGATCTCCAGAGATCCCCTCCAACCCTGCCAGTTCTGTGATCCTGTGAATACAGACCTTTTTTGTTTCTGTACTGTGTTTGGGTGGCCTGTGACTTCAGCCAACACTGACACTTTGCCTCCTCAGGATTTACTTTACAGAGCAGCACACTAACACCTCTCTATGCTACACATGGATCTCATCCCAGCCTAGAAGCTGCAGTTCACTCCTGTCTAGGAAAAATATTTTGCCTTGAGCAAGCTTAAAAGAGCAAAACTGAAAATACATGCCTAAATGTCTAATAAAACATTGGATAACTTCAGTACAAACCCAGGTATCATTTAGGAGAATAATACATTCAACAACTACTACATAGAGCTTGAAAGTGAACATCAGGGTACTTTGATTGAGGTCAAAACCATGGAAAACAGCTCACAGGAAGAAAAATCTTCTATGAAAATTTGCTATTTCCACTTCAGCTGCATTCATTAGATCCCATCAAACACCGAAACTCTTTTTCTACGAGTTTAAAAGTAAGTGTTGGGACAATTTCATTTTATATTTATCCAGAAATGCAGTTGGATCTTTTTAATTCTATCCCTAAAATCTGGGAAGATAGAAAGCAAATTTCTTCTCCCTACATTTCTCTTTTTTTTGCATGAAATACTATTTTCAGCACTACTGCAATCCTTTCTAATGCAACTGCCTAAAGCCTGTATACATAAATACTGTGATCTAGAAAATGGTGCCAGAGCTGAAGAATACTATTTCATCTAAATATTACTTATTTTTCTAGCAAAAATTGCTGTTCTGGTTCTTACTGGAATATTTCTCCCAGCCCTGTATCACTTGGAGAGCAAACAGGTGGTAAGGACAGGGTATCATGTTCCCAATTCTAATTAGAACTGGCATATGAATCAGATAGTGGTTTCAAATTGCAAGAAATTAGACCTCTTCAATACCAAGTTGTTTGGTTGGAATATAGTTCATCATTCAGAGATCAAAGCTGATAGGGAAAAAAAAAACCCCAAACTACTTCATATTATATTTCTTTTCAGTAGAAATTATGTATTGCAGGGTTTACTTTTCTCCTGCACTAGAATTGAAACTGAAATGAAGAGCTTTTGTGTGATAGGGGAAAATGCAGAGTTTGCAGCTCAGAAGTTCAAGTCTCTTTGTTTCAGCTTGGCATTCAATAGTATTCACCTGCCACCCCCTCCTAGGAGCTGTAATTTGGGTGCTCCATACTTGCCTTTTGTTTCTGTTAGTGCCCTGCTGAGATTGCTTTTGGGGAGATGCAATGGTTTTCCCAGGATGCACACCACACCATCTAAGACAGACAGTATTTTCCATGTCAGGAAGCAGGCAGGGCCAGCTGCTCCCTGAGGGATGGGGAGGGAGCCAGGGAGGCTCCTCAGCAGCAGATGTGCTGGATCTGAGCACAGCACACAGGGCCTGCTGCTGGTGGCAAGATCCAGTGGCTGTCTCCAATAATTCAAGTGGTGAAACAGGAACAGGGCCCAGACAGAAAGTGCAGACAGAAGCACAAGGAGCTGGGGTCTGAGACAGCTGCTGTGACACAGGACCAAGCCCACCTGGGCAGACGTGGCCAAAGATAGCTCCAGTGACACCTCAGGTTTTAGCTTTTTTTTTTTCATTTTTTCGATTTTGTGCTGCTTTGGTGTGTGGGTCTGGGCTTCATATTAGGGGATGGTGAGCTCTCTTCACAGAGTAGGGAGATAAAACAATTCCTTCTCTAGGTGGGGACCCAAGGACAGCCAATCCAAATTTCAGGCCCAAGAGCATAAACAACCTGGACTGAAGAGAGAAAAACAAGCAGGCAGGATGGGACTTCATGAGCTGGGGCTCTAACTGGACAATTAACTCCAACATCCTAAAGGAGCTAAACTTATAAAAGTGTGAGATCTTGTGACCAAGCCCTCTTTTGTTTCCATCTTGGAGCCATCTGGGCATAGCCACGGCTGAGGCTCTGGCACTGCCAGGATGTGGCCTTTGAAGGCTCTCCAAGAAATATCCTCCTCATTCCCCTTCACTCTGTTCCAGCTCCCTAAGGCATCACCAGGTACAAATGTGCATGTGAGGAGTCACTGAGCCACCCTCGGAGCAGATGGGACATCGGCTGTGCCACACTCTGAGACAGGACAAGGACACCTGGGAGGCGCCTCAAACGAGGACTAAAGACAGGGCTGAGCTTACACAGAGCCCAAAAGCCACAGGGCCCACGTGGGTGAGACCCCCATTGCTGTTCAGGGTCACATTTGAGCACTTGAGCTCCTGACACATCAAATCCACCTGGAGAGAGGCAGAGCTGGGGTACAATTGAGCCATCCTCTCTGCAATACAGAAATGGTTGCTCGAGTGTTTGCTGTCTTTTAGGTCAAGTGCATAAATCACATTTTGGAAGGCAGCTTGAATTATGTATTTGATTATTTATGTGAATTAATAAAGTTTCACTCCAGAAGCACTTAGAAGAATCATGTACATGTTTACTCATTGTATACAGCACTCGTACTTAGACAATTTTCCCATTTTTAGAGCATGTTTCTTTAATGTCTCCTATGATTGCAATTAGATCAGTACCTAGAGGAAATGTATGCACTTAGAAATTGATTGAACCCACTATTAATAGTATTTTTTTGATTCTGTACTAGATAGCAAAGAGTAAAATGAAACACAAAATGTTATTATAATTGAGCATTAATGCAAAGAGTAAAAAAAATCAAATAAGATTAAGGGAACATGGATGAATTTTCACTTGGATTGGACTAATAAAAGAAATACATATACAAAACAAGGAATTGTATTCACAATTTTTCTTTATATTTCAACAACAAAATATAGCTAGCAGTTGATACTCTTAGGAAATCAAGTTTCCATGAATTCTGCACACTTCAAAATGTTGATGAGTATTATGAATTACAAAGCTAAGAAAACGTATGTTGACTATTATAAATGTTCAGTGAAATGTGATGTTTTAATGTTCTAGATACATAACATTTAATGCTATATAAAAGTTCTGTTTCCCCATGTCTGAAAGGTTTGCATGTCTGGTATAAAAGCTGCTTTTACTCTGCCAGTGTTGCTGGAAATCACTGATCTGTGCACTGCAGGGCTGGGATGGAGCAATTCTCCCCATTGTTTAACTTTTGCATGACCACTGAACCAGTCTGATACCAGAACTCTCCACTTGTTGTGTCCACACAGCTATGGCATCAAGATCCTTGCTCCTCACAAAATCTATAACATTTTTCCTTGTGCAGGTACTCCTGAAGATTCATTCGACCTCTCCTGGCAACAGTTCTTAAGATTTTTGACTATTCCAAATGAAAGCAGACCTGGCTCACAGTTACAGCAGACCCCAAACTAACAAATATTTCACAGGTCAAGCCTTCTTACCTCAGCCCTGCTCCTCCAAACAGCAGGAAGTGTATTCACTTCCTTCTGAAGTAGGAAAGCTTCAAAGGGTAAATGGGACATGCACTCCCCAACAGGCAGCTGCTAAAGCTTTGCTCAAGCACAGGAAAAATATGCTCAGTGCAGTGAAAACTGTGTTATTCTCGGTGTTTCACACTAACAAGGTAAAACACTGAAGTACACAAATGCCTTGTGTCCTCTCCTTCTTTCACTGCTTTTAAGCAGAAGAGGGGAAGTACCTGGGATATGTTCGAGATTTTTCCCCACTTCTCTAAGCTGAGAAAGAGAATTTTTAAGACAATATTTTGCCCCATGATACAAGAAAGAAATTGGAGGAAGGAGCCAGGTCACACCTTTTTCCAAGGCTCAGTGCTTCCTAGTAAAACAATATTTCTCACTTGACTCTGGCAAACTGAGAGTCAGCTGAAAGATTATGCTGCTATACTACAGGAGAAGTTATAATTCTGTAAGTCATTATTTCGTTTAGCCCAGAGACAAAAAAAACCCCAGGAGTTAGAAGATGACCTTTATTCATTCTGTAACAGTTACTGCTGCTGGTGTGTATTTGTCTGTAATTTGATTATTAGCAATCTTTTCAGTACTACATGATGAATAATAGTAAGTTTCATATAAAGCATTATTGTTATTCTCACTCTCTTTTCATGTTCTTGGTAGAATTAAATTTTCTCTCTTTGTAATGATATTTTTAAGAGATGAGTTGTTTTCTGGGAGGAATCACACTCTTTCTGAGTGTGTTTCTTTCTGGGAGGAATCAGACAGTCAAATAGCAAAGCTTGATTCCATTACATGTTCAAATTATTTTTCTTTCCTACTTTGTCTGGTTCATTATCAGTCATGTTTAAAAAGAAGGCAGCTTCATAAATGCAATGCTAAACCCTTAAGTTAAAACCACTAGCAATTCATTAAAAATCTGTTACCCTACATCTAAAAGGAAAAAACAAAGAATTTTAAACTTGGTAAGTTTGCAGTTTTCACAATAACCAACTGATATAAACTGCCCAGGACTGAATTTAAGAGACATGTAGAAGGAGAAAAATGGGTTAAAAGCTCATGACTTGGTGTCATGGTTTAACCCCAGATGGGAACCAAGCCCCTCAGAGCCACTCACTCACTCCCCTCACCCAGCCACCAACATGGGGGAGAGAATTGAAATGTGAAAAATGGGAAAATCTCCATCCCTGGCAGTGCCCAAGGCCAGGCTGGACAGGGCTTGGAGCAGCCTGGGACAGTGGAAGATGTCCCTGCCCATGGCAGGGATGGCACTGGATGAACTTTAACATCGCTTTCAACCCAAACCATTCTATGGTTCCATGATTCTAACACTTGTGAGTTGAGAAACAGAGTTTAATTGGTAAAGCAAAATTCCCACAGTCAAGCAAAGCAAGAAAAGGAATTCATTCACACTTCCCGTGGGCAGGCAGGTGTTCAGCATCTCCAGGAGAACAGGACTCCTTCACTCAGAGCTGTGACTTTGAGAGACAAACATCATCACTCCAAATGTCCCCCCGTTCCTCCTTCTTTCCCCAGTTTTAAACCTTGAGCCTGACATTTCCTGGTGTGGGACATCCCTTGGGTCAGTTGGGATCAGCTGTCCAGGCTGTGTCCCCTCCCAGCTTCTTGTGACCCCTCAGCCTCCTTGCTGCTGGGGTGGGCTCAGAGGCAGGAGATGCCTGGGNCTCAGCCTCCTTGCTGCTCAGAGGCAGGAGATGCCTGGGCTCTGTGTAAGCCATACCAAAACCATCTCCGAGTTATCAACCCTGTGCCCAGGAAAAATCCAGAACACAGCCTGTCCCAGCCACTGCAAGGAAAAGTATCTCCACCCCAGCCAATCCCTGCTCATTCACAGAAATAAAGTTTCTTCATCAGTGCTTGGAATGACACTGGATAAGCATTTCCATGGTTGTCTGAGGTTGGAAATGCAAGATGTGGCTGGAGGGGTGTGTTCTATTGCCATCTGTTAGAGGTGGGGCAGTTAATTGGGCAGTTTTCTTTTTCTCTTCCACCATCCTCCCTCCAAGAGATATCTTCTGTCAATGGGCCATTAATTATTAATTATCTTCTGTTAATGGCCAGTGAGTGTCCCTGCATGGCTGATACAATGACATCATCCCACTGGGAGAGGCCCCGCCCAGGGGGAGGAGCCAAGCATTCCTACCTGGATAGAATCTGACACCTGCACACCCCAGCAGCCTTTCCCACTGCATTCCCAGAGGAGCACCTTTCTTCTCCAATCTATTCCCAGAGGGAGCCCAGGCCCATCTCCAGCAGCCCTGGAGCTCCAGAGGAAAACTCCCCCCTTGTGCAGGATCCTGCTCCAGCAGAGCCACAGCTGGCACTGCAGGAGGGCTGAGCCCCCATGGAATGGGACTGAGCCCCCATGGGATGGGACTGCACCAACACCCTGAGCACAGCGGGCCAGGCCTGCCTGACTCTGTCGGTGGGTGTTGCATTACTGCTTTTTTTATTAGTTTTTTTTTTTCCCTAATAAAGAACTGTTATTCCTACTCCCATATCTTTGCCTGAGAGCTCCTTAATTTCAAAATGATAATAATTCTGAGTGAGGGGTTGCATTCTCCATTTCAAGGGAGACCCCTGCCTTCCTTAGCAACAGCTTTTCAAAGCAAGACGATGGTGTAGGACATGCACCTGCCTTTCAATGATCCTCCAAATCACAGGAAAAGTTGCCTTGGACTTTGGTATTTGGGGAATTATTGACAATAAATATAACTCAGTGTTCACAGATTTTGCTAGGTTATTTTGTGTTAAATGATAGACTAAATGTGAGTTGTCTATTATGGTAATTATGCAAAGTGCTGATATATTTAAGCTTGAGGAAGGTACTATATATATAACAGTTATATATATATATTTGAGGGAGGGTGACAGAGGTATAATTGTTAAGTTAAATATTATCTATGTAAGAATATAGAGGATGCTTTCCCACTTACTACTGACTGTATTTCATTTGAAACTATTACTGGGAAAAATGATCCAAGAGTAAAAATGGAACCAGAAGCTCCTCTGTGACTGAAGCAGTCAGCTCCTTTCCACCCAAGGTGAAGGAATTGAGAATTCCTGTTTTGGAATAGTCATTGGAACCTGCTTAATGGGAGCTGGCCATGATTTACTTCAGGTGGAAACAAAGAAGTAAAAAGTTTCCTGGGTCTGTTTTAGTTATTCAACTGCTAAATGAAAGCATTCTTATCTTTTCTTTTTTGCTTTTTTAATTTAACAGAAAAACTTGTTCACTCATAAACATTATTTAGAAAACTGCTCACAAAGCGAGGCAGGATCAAGCTCTCCCAACAAAATCAGAGGGGAAAAGCTGTGATTCTGCTCAGCCCAGGGTGTTTTCAGGCTAGTGCACAGTGACAACACTTTGAACTTAAGAGAGAAAGCTGAAAATCAATGACCAAAAGGGAAAAAAAAATAGGATATAGAGGGATTAAAATTGAAAATTTCAGAAGCTCTTTGTCTCCCTAGAAACAGATCTGGTTTTAATCTGCAGTTTATCCTGGTTTTAGTTTTGGGGGTGTTTTTTTGGTTTGTTTTTTTCTTTTTAATCAATAGCTATAGTATGAGATTGGTAATTGCAAGGATCCATATATTAGCTATCGTTCCCAAACCATAGGCATTATCTGAATTATTCAGAGTGCATCAAATAGTTTTCTGAAAACAAAACAGAACAAAAACTTAAAACCAAAACCAACAACTTTTTGGGGACAGTTTAATTTTTTATACACAAATGGAAATGCTTTTATCCAGTATGAAAACTTCAGGACCTGTGCATTCAATTCCCCACTCTGATCAGATATTGGGGACAGGTAGTGCCTCAAGTGCTCTCACAGCTGTCTTGTGAGCTTTCTCATCTTCATCTCTGAACTGCAAACTAAATTCTAAGTTAAAACTTACATTTTCCCCCTTGAATTTGGAAATGAATGACCATGAAAAGGCAGTTGAAGTAACAACCCCACCCCAAGCAGCTCTGAGTGTCCTCTGGTGATACTTCTGCTGTTAATCCCAAATCACTGACCACTATTTTGGTCCCACTGAGCTGTGATCAGACCCCACAGGTGTTTTTCACCCTGAGTGTAAACAGGAACAGCATTTGCCTCCTGGAGCTTGCTTTGTATAGCTGTCATTGCTCAATAAAGGAGTACAAATCCAGACGGTAAACTAATTAAACTGTCTCAGAAATATAGGATAAAAAAGTAAAAAGTCTTTCTTTATATTGCTGTTTGTGTTATTCATGCTGAACAGGCTCTTGAAGGATGTGCCAGTTCTAAAGTGTAACCCGGGGAGGATGGATTGCTGAATGATTTGGACTCATTTGCACTTGTTTCAAAGGTGACTCCATCACCAGTGTCTGAAAGACACTCTGCCCCTCAGTAACGAATGATTACAGCCAAATAAATCCCAGAGGTTTGCCACTAATGCACAACAAAGGCATAAGAATGAGAGCTGTGGTTCAAGATCTATTTTTTATACCGGCATAATTTTTTGCTTCAGTGATCTATCACTAAACAACAGCTGCTGGGGTAGAGACTCGCTGCACTGCAGGAGCATTAGCAAATCCTTTAGTGACTGGGCACATGTGTTCGCCTCAGGCCCTCGAAAAAGCCCCAAACTTGTGAAGGAGGACTGGCAGATTAATGTCACCTTCTTCCTGCAAGAGATTTGAAGACGCCAGACACGCTGGAATGACAGGCTGCAGTAAGTTTAGATCTTTAAAGGACTTATTTTATGATCTAAGCACATGTGGCCAAACTCTCAAAAGGGGGAAAGAGGGAGGAAAAAAAAAAAGAGTAAAATTCAAACAATTTGGGATTTTATATATACTGGCTCAGAAATTAAACTTTTGCAATGTATTATAAGATGTTGGTTTTTTTCCCCACTAGACATCTATGTGCTCACTTCCAAATTCTTGAAATAGCTTTTCTGCCACTTTTGAAGCAAAAAGTATCCTAAAAATGGCAGCATTTAAAGCATTCATAACTGCAGGAAAAAATCCCAGCTTTTTCTTATATTAGACGCTATTAGCAGTCTGTATATAATCAGATTGAAGTAAAAGAAGTTTTATGGATTTACTTGTTTTTCACAGAAACTCAGTATTCTCTTAATATCACTTTTTTGATAATAATCAAATTTGTCTTTGTTAATAATCATCTATGCATATTTCTTGAAAAATTATAAGATAAAGATGATTAACCCAACACGCTTCTGAATCATCCAAAAAAGATGATTTTTAAACTTCTCTTAAACTTTGTGACGTGACAGTTAGAGTCCTAAACCAAGCAAATTAAATATAATCTGAAATTTGTGTAGCTTTTGCACTCCTTTTTTCAGCAGATGATTACCAATATGCAGTGTCCTCTGCACAGGTTTCAAGCTGGGGATTTTTGCTTACGTTTGTTTGGTTTTGAGGGTTTTGTTTTGTTTTTTAAGGTTAAGTTTCTTTTTCGTAGATAAAAAGATCCAGTCAAGAACATGAGACTGGCTGCTGGATCAAGTGTTCAGCTTCACTGTTTACATGTCAAAACTACTTATTCAGTACTAATTATACTCTTCCAACTCAGTTTCCAGTAAAAGGCAGTGAAGCACAATGACTCCAGAAATACTCAGAAGATGTGGGATACCACTATGGGAATCCCTGTAGGGAAGAGGGTCTATGAATGCTTTGGCTTCATTTGAGGAATTGGCATTTATACATATGAGATAATAAGAGTTCAAAATTAAAATATCTTACATTGGAACTGCCTGAATAAGAAAGTGCTTGGTATGATTTCCTTAATTATTTTTAGATTTCAGGAATTCTTTTATATTAACGTTTTAGCCAGAAATAAACTTGATGTCTGTTTTAAATGCAGGAAATTTGTGACGCAAATACTTTTTTTTGGAAGTTTTCTTTCACAGCATTTCTCCAAGAAATCCCCATGCTCGTCAGACCCATGGATCAGTTCTAAGAATCTGAAAAATCCACCTGCAGAGGACAACAGCTGCTTGTTTCATGATGAAGAACTTCAATGAAACACAGCAGAACTTTAAAAGGACCAAGTGGGACTGCACACAAACCTGACAGTGCCTCACAATTCCTGACTCCTCCCCTTGGATGAATACAGATGGATTTGGAACCACATGAAAAACTGGGAGAGACAAAGTGATGAATGAGTGATGGAGACCCTTCCCTGTGGAGGAAAGATCAGTTTGGCAGCCTGGGCCCTTGCATTTCCCCAAGTCCTACCAGCTGCATGTTGTGTACCTGGGGCTGACAACGTGCACAGATGTGCAGCTCTGAACTGAGCAGTGAACAAAGGACTGCGAGGTTCAACTTGAAAGCTCAGAATATTTTGATGTTACAGTTCACCTTGCCACATGAAGCATCCCCAAAGTTTTCAGCAGTGCTTGACATATCATAAAAAATGTATCTGGAAAAATCAAATTTTAGTTTTGTTGCTGCTCTGATGCATGGAGGCTTATTCCAGCCAAAAAGAGCTGTATCTCTGCAATAGTGGCACTCCAAATATGATTTCTGGGATACAGAAAGCTATGAGAAAAGGAGATTGTGTGGATGCAATGTATGAATTATTTCTTTCTCTTTTAGTTATGAAGTCCCAAGGCAGAGGTTTTTAACACTTGCTTTGTAACTGAACTTCCCTTCTCAAATACAGCATTTAGAAACATTTGTTCAGCTCACACTCAATAAATGTATATAATTGGTATTTACAGACTTGTTTATTCATATTCCAACAATCTCAACTTACTTAATTATCATATGAATGCTTTCCAGTCCCTATAGAACATCTGCAAGCAGAATAAAAAGAAGTGACTATGTCTCAGCAGCCATAAGCTGGAAAAGATTCTATAACCAACCAGAGAATCAGAATCCTAGAGTGTTTTGGGTTGGAAGGGACCTTAAAGCCATGCCAGAGTTGGTAGGGCTGACAGATTATCAATGAATGAAAAGTGAATTCAAGGAAATTCAGAGCTCAACAAAAAAGCTAAATGGACTCTTTCCACCAGTGCTTGCTGTGAAGGTTTGGGAGATTCATTTGTACCAAGCAAAGCGATGCAGAGTCCCCCGGCAGTGCAAAGGAGAGCAGCTTTATTGCAAAAACCAGGCCTTTTAAAGCAGTTATGATGCCTCAGGTTTCAGTTTTTATACTTTTCATATTCTGTGCTGCTTTACTGTCTGAGTCTGGGCTTCACATCAGGGGATGGTGAGCTCTCTTCACGGACTAGGGAGACAAAACAATTCCTTCTCCAGCTGGGGACCAAGGACAAATGATCCAAATCTCAGCCCAAGAGCACAAACAACGTGGGCTGAAGAGAGAAAAACAAGGATGGGAGTGCATGAGCTAAAGCTGGAATTAACAATGAACTCCAATCTGCAAATGGAGCAGAACTGATAAAACTGACAGCCCCCGTGCCCGGCCGTGCATTTTGTGCCCATTTTGGTTCACCTTGGGTGCAGCCCTGGCTGGGCTCTGGTGCTGCCCAAGGTGGATCCATGGAGGCCTTTTAATAAATCCCTGCTTTATTCTTTAGCTCTGCCCAGCCTCTGCTCTAGGGCAGCCTTCCCAAGGCCTCAGTCAGGCCTTTATCAGTTACAGAGTTTTTAATCATAGCAAACACAATTCAACCAACCACCACACACCCCAGTGTGAACACATAATGGTGACATATCTTGGTTTTCTACCTCTAATTCAGCAGAGTCGCTTTCCCACAGTCCTTTCCCTCTTGGCTGAAGTAGCAGGCCTAAGCCATGATTTTACAAGGCCTTTCTTTTGTAAGGTTTTACCTGTATGCAACAATTAAATAATTCTTTAAAAATTACAAGTTCTGGAGCTGCCTCAGTTTTAAATGTTAATTTAAAAAAAAAAAAAAAAAGGTTTCAAGAAGTAAAAAAACAGCCATCACCAATTGACAATTGAAGAAATTATTCACCTAAAAGTTCTTATATAATTAAATATGAACTTCTGAACTCTGAGGATGATGTGTTATCTATTGGATAATCTTTTTCAGCAACTGAGCAGAGGGTGGTGAGTGCAACATCTTTGTTTAAAATAGGACCCAGGGATGATTCCATGAGCACAAATGAGAAATTCTGACGCCTATACTAAGTACATTTGTACAAATCTAAATAAAGAACAAAAACTATAAGCAAATTGATAAATCCCATAAATTTGCATAGAGGGAACCCAACCTTGTGGATCTATTTGTTAAGGAACTGCAGGGCCAGGCAGATCCAGAGGATAATTTTAAAATTTTCCTTCATGTGATCCATTTCCAAAGGCTCAGCAGAGAACAGACATGGCAACAGATAAAGGAGAAGCTTCTCTTAAGGAGTATTGACAGTTTAAAAGATTGGATATAATGGATAAGAAGAAAGACTTGTTGCCATAACAGGGAAGGTACCAAGAGAATTAGAGAGGGATTTATGTTAAGATATAGGCTATTCAACATAGGGGATCCAGATGAACAAAAGAATGCTGAGGTAAAACTTTGTTGATTATACAGAATTATTCTGGATAATAAAAAAACCAGTTATGTGAAAAGCTGTTGAAGGACTTCACAATACTAAGGGTAATAAAATAACAATGAAATTAAATAGTGCTAAATGCAAAGAAATGCAAATGGAAAAGAATCAGCATCAGGATATATATTTTTGCTAACATTTTCACTTGGGAGACAGAACTCCATTTCACTTTGGATTGTTCTTTGGATACATTCAAATGAGAGCACAACTGTTCAAAAGGGGAAGTAGAGCATTAAAAATTACTGAAGAGAAAAAACATGACTATGTCACTACATTAATTAGTCACAATCCAACAATTTTGATCACTTCAGCTTAAAATACGAAGTAGAACCAAAAAAGTTTTAAAGAGGCACCACTGATAAGGGCTATGAGACAGCATATGTACAAGAAATTAAATAGAGAAGTAAGACTAAACCTCTTCAGATGGGAGCAGAAATCCCCTAAAGGGTCCCTGACAAATATTTATCACAACTTGGCTTTTTAAAAAAATCTATTATAACACAAAGGATTGCAGGAGTAATCACTAAATTCTCAAGGAGAGAAAATGTACAGCACAACAAAATGAAAATCAGAATTATTCATCGTCTGGCACAACGGTTCCGAAGGTGCAATCATTTCTAGAAGTTTTTAAACCTAGACTTTTAGAAATTACAGGCCTATATAAAAGCAAAGATCATATTTCATCTGCCCTATGGTGTAGATGTGTTACTGGCCAGAGCTGCAATCAGGACATTAAAAGAAGGAGCCTTTTGAGTTGAATTTATTTTTAAGCTCCCAAAAGCCAACAAATAATACCAGCTCTGAAGTTCATTTACATACATATATATATACACACACTTATTTATTTATTTAATTTGTATTAAAGGTTTGGTGATTGCCTTCTAGGACTAACAAACAAACTTTAAAATGTTAAAAATCCAACTCTGATTGCTCCTTGTCTTAGAAAATATTTTCTCTCATGCTCTTAGTAGTTTACAGAATTTTTCTGCCCCAGCCTGTCTTGTCAGTCTTAAAAGTTCCTAACAAACTATTCATTTGCGCCCATCTGAGTAGAAAGACATGCTCCATATTTTCATCCAGATAAAGGTTCCCAACTTCCAGACTGCTGGCAGAATATTGCAGCAGTCATCATTATGTTGGGGGAAAATATTATTTAATCAGATGTGGATCAAAGTACTTAATTTTGTTTGCATTTTTCAGTGATTTGATAGTGTTGGAGCAGAGGAAGTCACTGTACTCAGTGCTGTGTTCCACAAAAGGGAGTTGCAAATCAGAAAATCAAAGTTATCAAAACTTTCTCAGGATGGGCACCAATTTTTTTATTGAATAGAAAGTCCTACGTTCCCTGAAAGCCAAAGTGTGAGCTACTGGAATTACAGAGTATGTGTTTGCAAACCAGGTGGTTGTTCCATTCTGGTTATGAATCCTCCCTCTAGAATTCTTGAGCTGCAATTAGTGCACAGCACACCCCCTGCAGGGAAAGTCACTGGGATTTTGCTTCTTTCTTTTGAACCAACATTCTTGTGTTTGCAAACTTTGCCCTTTTTAACTCCAGGAGCAGTTTCTGTAAGTATTTATGGTTTGAAAAGCTATTTAATAATTTCTCTGTGAGTTCCTTCCCACTATAAAGCATATTTATGCCTCATTACCTTCAACTGACATTTGTTTTTGCTGAAGCTCCCTTCCCCTTTGCTCTATCCACTCTGTATATTGGGAAAGGAAGATTTTTTCCTTCAAATGACAGTTCTGTAACTCCTGTGATTGCCCTGCAGGTTTCACTACAATCACTGCCAGCTGAGCATGAAATCATGCTGCTGAAACATGGTGGCTTCCTCATGAAAGAATTCTTGATTACGTTGCTTTTACATATTTATTCCTGCATTAGGCAGGAGGACTGGGGTGCCAGTAGGGTGGTACATTCTGACTAGCAGTGACAGCCCCGTGCCACGAGCAGCTGCCTTCACCACAGTTACAGCAAATCCAGCCTTCCATGACAATTAATTACCCAACCTAAACTATGGAAAGGCCAAGTGACATTGGCTGGGAAATCAAAGCAAGAGCCGTTAGCTGCTCCTGCTCTGAAGGAGCTCAGCTTCCCCATGATTGCCTTTCCCAGCCTCAGGAATTCCCTGTATCTCACATTCAGCCTCAGCTCCGAAGTTGGAGCTGCCTGTAGGAAAATCTGCACATCACACCTTGCTGGTACAAGTGTTTAATGCTGTTTGTTTGCTGCTGTTCAAAGAATAGGCTTAAATTATTTTATACACTGATTTTTGAAGCAAATCATATTAAATTATGCCAGCAATTCAATTTTATCTTCCTAAAACTCAATACAAATCAGGTCACTTCCACTGACAGACATCTGAATTCTTTATCCTACAGGCAACTCATTTAGTTGTGATTGTATCACTCGCTGAAACACCAGCATTTCAGAGCACATTCAAATACAGCAGCATTTCCTGATTTTTCTTGATGCCTTAGGAGATGATGGGAACAAAATCCAGCGTTCAGAGAGCAGACAAGTAAACAGAGGGGTTTTTGCAGTCATGGACAAATTCATTTGCTTTAGATGAATACACACTAACAAGAACCTCAGAAAATATTTGTTCCTTTTAAGCATTCCAGCCTGATCTTCATTTTCTTAGCGTGCACACAGCACTGCCAGGCAGTGCAGAGATACAGACCTCCCGACACTGGGGACCTGATTCTGCAGCTACTTCCATATCTAAACCACCACAATAAAGAAGCATTCTGATCTATTGGATTTCTTTGCAGGATAAGACTCTGAAGATCACAATCTGCTCGATAGAATTCTCCAGCCCCCATCACATCTTTAAATAAATCATCCTTTGGAAAATTTTAAATGCCGAGTTTTTAAAATAAATAGCACCAATATAATGTAGGTGATGTTTTTGAACACAGTCTTAATTCAGAGAATCATAGAATGTCCTGGGCTAGAAGGGACCTTAAAACCCCACCCATGGGCAGGGACACCTCTCACTGTCCCAGGCTGCTCCAGCCCCAGTGTCCAGCCTGGCCTTGGGCACTGCCAGGGATCCAGGGGCAGCCACAGCTGCTCTGGGCACCTGTGCCAGGGCCTGCCCACCCTGCCAGGGAACAATTCCTTCCCAATATCTGATCTAAACCTGCTTCCTGTAAGTTCAAAGCCATTATTCTCTCTGTTTGAACATTCTGACAATCCATTTCATGCCATTCAGTCAAAATTTTTATACCAATTTCCAATCCTTGCAAAGGTTATCATACAGCAAGGTTGGGAGGGGGCAGAGGGAGGTCTAATTTATCAGAAAAGAAGAGAATATAAAAATACCATAATACATGCAGTTCAAATGAAATCTTGACAGCTGCTATTCACAAATATTGCTGACATGATTTATATTATATTAAAATTCAGAATTACTGCATTTTCATCAGTTTCTCATTTCACAGCTGGCATTTCATGTTGTCAGCATCCTGTGATTTACAAGGCTATATGTAGTGTAAAAATGTTGTTTTAAATGGACAATCTCATAAGCATGTTTACTAATTGATATGCTAGGGCAACTTAAAATGTAAACATAATGTGTGTTCTGAAAGCCAGAATGCTTTCCAGAAGAAAAAACTGAACCTAATAGCTTCAGTTGCATTAAACTTTTATGAAAGTCCCCAGAAAACAGACATTCCCATGCAAATTTTAAAATAATGGCTTAATTTGTGAAGTTACTTTTGCAATGTCAAAAATGCAATGTAAAATACATAAAAAATGGGATTGATACTCACTGCTAGGAGATACAGAAGCTGTTTAACCAGACAGACCATGGAGTCTTAATAAAGCATTGTTTTCTAATAATGTTTACATAGGATTCATTGGGATATTTTCCAAAGTGATATAAAGCAAGCCTGGCACAAAATGCAAATGCCCAATTCCAGCAATGCTATTCTTTATCTGAGACCTGTAGAAATGATGGAAAGGGCAAATTTTCTGGGAATTAAGTCAATATTTTATACATTTCATCACGCTTCTCTATTCCAGTGCTCAGCAGGAATACAGGATACAACCTACTTTTCCACAGCTCCTTGTGACAGAAGGCATGAGAAGTTATCTGCATATAACTTGTAAAGTTTGGGTAGGTCCAGAGACTTTAGTGGAATTCCTTAAGTAGAACATTAATCAGAGGAATAAAAACACTGCTCTTGCAACAGCTGTCTCCCCCATTTTACAGAAGCTCCTGTTAGGCAGCCTGAAGCCTGGAATAACCTTCTATGATTCACACAATATCCTAACAGTGACAAGACACATTTGGACCTTATCCTAAAATCTGAGGTACTCCAGAATATTTTGTAGTAAAGGTACAAGAATCAGGAGGAAGAAGTGGGAAATTGATTCCAAGGCTATGCATATTTCCCTTTTCAATCCTCCTACTCCATCAGTAAGAAGGAAATGGCCCGTGAATGTGTCCAGGCAATGATCTGGCAGCCTGCCATCATTTTTAGGTTTTCTACAGATATTTTGTGTTACAGACAACTAAGGAGAGAAGCTCTGATGGCATCTCCAGCAACTCATCATCCGCCCCCAGTGATCTCAGTCAAATCCCTTCCCTTCCCTCCTATCTCTCCTCCAGAGTTTAGTCCCATATTCTTCTTGGTATCATTGCAGGAATTTTTTTCCTTGCACAAACATGGAGGGACATTTTGTCTAGTCTGAATTCTTGACAGAATTTGACACTTGATTTCTGCATGCCAATAGTAAAGATGTTTGCCTTTTTTAACATCATATCTTCAGGTTTTCCTTCCAGTTCTGCTGGGGGCAGGTTTGCTTGGATGCAGCTGGATTTTAAGAGGCTCGTTGTGTCTTCCATGGGTCATATGAAAATCAGCCAGCCAGAAATCATTTTGGCTAATCTTTCTGCATAAGTGGGGCATAATACAGCCTTCACCTTATCTGTAAAATCTTAAACTTTTGAATAATGTTTTCAAAACATATTTCCCTTAAAATTATGACAAACCTCATCCATCAACAAAAAATGTTCAATGACTTGTTCCAAACAGCACATGATCAAACCCAGGATCTGAGAACCAAGGGACCAAAATATGATAATCAAAACAAATCTCTCCTTTGGGGCAGTAGGTGAGTCTGCACACCATACAGCACTTACCATAATGAAAATGTGTGAAATGAAGTGTCCTGTGGCCTCACAGTGGTCATTCCAGAGGAGCAGAACTAAGGGTGGCACTTGTAGGATATTGTCTATCTTACAGAATTTGTTCCTTAGCTCTGACACTCTTCCAGCTGTGTACAGAAGTCCACATTTCTTCTAGCACAAGCCTAAGCATTCCCCATCTAAGATTTCATTTTTATTTTTTTTTTCTGCACCTTAATCATGAATTAGCTGGAATATGCTGATATTGGAGCTCTGCACTCAGGCTCCTCTGCTGCAGCTGAACCAGCCCAGTGCCCTCAGCTGCTCTTGGGTGGCCCCTCCAGACCCTTCACCATCTTCATGGCCTCATGTGGAATCCCTCTAGTGGTTTAATGTCTCTTTTTTATATAGTGGTGCCCAAAACTACCTCCAGAACTCCCCTGTGAACTGCCCTGTGTCAAAAGCAGCATGGATAGCAGGGCAGGGGAGAAATTCTGCCCCTCTGCCCCTCAGGTGAGACCCCACCTGCAGAGCTGCCCCAGCCCTGGGCCAGCACAGGAGGGACCTGGAGCTGCTGCAGAGAGCCCAGAGGAGGCAGCAGGGTGAGCAGAGGGATGGAGCAGCTCTGCTGGGAGGAAAGGCTGGCACAGCTGGGATTGTTCACCCGCACAGGAGAAGGTTGTATGGAGATCCCACAGCTCCTTCCAGGGTCTGAGGAGCTGAAGGGAACCCAGAGAGGGGCAATTCCTCAGGAACTGCAGTGCCAGGACCCAGGGAATGGCTCCCAGTGCCAGAGGGCAGGGCTGGATGGGATCTTGGGAATTAGGAATTGTTCCCTGGCAGGGTGGGCAGGCCCTGGCCCAGGTGCCCAGAGCAGCTGGGGCTGCCCCTGGATCCCTGGCAGTGCCCAAGGCCAGGCTGGACACTGGGGCTGGGAGCACCTGGGACAGTGGGAGGTGTCCCTGCCATGGCAGGGGTGGCACTGGATGGGCTTTATGGTCCCTCCCAACCCAAACCATTCTGTGATTCTCTGAATTAATAATGCAATAATTTTCTTAAAGATGGGGTTTACAAGAAGATAGAGCAACAACTAAATCTGTTGAAATGTACCTAATCTATTGAATCATTTTGACAATACAACCACTTGCTAGTCAAATTTTCAAGACATTCCCAAGCTTCATTGCAAGTTATTGTTTTTATTGCATACTGTGAAATTACTGCCTTGGCTAAAATTTATTTAGATGGTTTACTTTTTTATTTCACTGGTTTTTCATACATTATGTTTTTACATATTTGAATAAACTGGGCTTTCAGGTAGCAAGTGATAATATTTTATAATCAATAGTGCTTTAGTGTTAAGAAATACTGCAAGGTTTTCATTAAATCAGAGAAAAGTGCAGTTAAAGGAATGCTAACAAGTATTGATGTTTAGATTTTATTTATCAATGTTGTTAAACTCCTCTCCACTGCACTGAGTTTATTTTTCCACATTAAAATAATTTTATTTGGTATCTCTGGGGCTGAGTTTTAAAGAAGATAAAGTACCTTGTGAATTAATTTCTTTTGAAGAGAAAAGAAAATACAATTTGTGTCTTTTCATTAAATTATCCTTAGCTATATTGATTTTACCCAAGTTAAAATTTATTTAGCTGAAAAAGAAACAAAGCTACAATCAAAATGTGTATCTTATTCTGTGTTAAACTGGGGAGTCAATCCTTGTAGTATTTCACTTCATATTTTATCCATTATTTACCCATTATTATTCATTATATTAATATTAGTCAGTCCCTGATTACCACACTGGCATCCAAATTACATATTTGTACTGGAAAAGTCTCATATATTCAAATGTTTCAAAAGCAGCTAAATTACATTTGACAAAACATTGTTACTTGGGAGAAGAGACCAGCCCATAAAAAATATGGAACACTTCCCAAAATCGTGTGTCCTCCTTACACAGGTTCCATAGACTGATCAACAAAACACACAGAGGAAGGAAGGTGGAAGGAGATAATAAATACTACCACAACAGTCAAGGTTCTGTCCTCAGAATTAGGGACCTGAACACCTGCTGATGAAGAAAATTATTTTTCTATTGTGGGAATATGTATTCAGCCATTCCCACCTCATGTAGATATTTATGTTCTATGTTTGATTTGCTCCTGATGTTTATTGAAGCAAAACATGGGAAGAGGTGATAAAATATACAGATGGAGATAAAATGACAGCTAATTCATTTACTGTGGAAAATAAGGTATGGATATTCTAAAATGTGACACACAACATCAAGGTGTCTTAGAGGCTATTTTGAAACTATTTATCTTATTAACAGCACAATAATATTTTCCTGAAAACATCATACCCTCATCAGAGCTAATGTATATTTCTGACCACAGAATAATGGTACTGAAGATAATGAGTACAAATAGTTCACTTAACAGAATTCCTGCTCTCTATTTGTATAAATTTCCGTTTCAATTTCTTTAGCAATTATACATAAAGTATTTAATTTTATATTTGGTAAATAACGGTCACAGTATAATTTGAACAATTAAGCATGACAGTTCTCTGTTGTGACACTTTTGCTGTGGTTACCAAGACTACCTTCCAAAGAAATACTTCCCTGTAATATTGAATGTATTCATCAGGTATTAAATCCCAGATGCTGCATTTTTGTGATACACAAAAAACTGGAGGTAAGAGCAGTGTGTATTTGCAGAATTCAGGAAGGACCTGGAGGGGCTGGAGCGTGTCCAGGGCAAGGAACGGAGCTGGGAAGGGGCTGGAGCCCCAGGAGGGGCTGAGGGAGCTGGGAAGGGGCTCAGCCTGGAGAAAAGGAGGCTCAGGGGGGACCTTGTGGCTCTGCACAGCTCCTGACAGGAGGGGACAGCCGGGGGGTCGGGCTCTGCTGCCAGGGAACAGGGACAGGAGGAGAGGGAACGGCCTCAGGCTGGGCCAGGGCAGCTCAGGGTGGACAGCAGGAGGAATTTCCACATGGAAAGGACGTGATGGGTTGTTACAAAGGGTTCATAGAATCACAGAATTTTCTGAGCTGGAAGGGACCCAGAAGGATCATCGAGTCCAACTCTTCAGTGAACGGCCCACGTGGGGATCACAACCACAACCTTTGTGTGACCAGCACCACACTCTGAGTAACTGAGCCAATCTCAGAGTTGTTAAATATTGGAATGAATTATTCCAATTGCAGAACCAGTGAGGTTGGAAAATCCCTCCCAGCCCATCCAGTCCCAGCTGTGCCCATCCCCACCCTGTCCCCAGCCCAGAGCACTCAGTGCCACCTCCAGCCCTTCCTGGGACACCTCCAGGGATGGGCACTCCACACCTCCCTGGGCAGCCCCTGCCAAGGCCTGAGCACCCTTTCCATGGGGAAATTCCTCCTGCTGTCCACCCTGAGCTGCCCTGGCCCAGCCTGAGGCCGTTCCCTCTCCTCCTGTCCCTGTTCCCTGGCAGCAGAGCCCAAACCCCTGGCTAGACCTTGCTCAGGTAGTTTGGGCTCTCTCTCCCTGAAGGAAAACTCTCTTTTCCTAACTGAGTGAAAGATGGCAAGTGCAAAAAGAAGTGGCCACTTCTTGGCTAAGAAATCCCTGAGTACCTGCTTTTCATTCTTATTTCAGAAATTATATCAAACATTATCAAGTTAATTAGGGGTTGTTTACATTTTCTAAAACAATCAGAGGTCTTTCCCTAAGCTTAATTATGCAACCACCAGAATATTTCTCTCCTGAAATAAAAGTAAGAATGGTGGAGGACATAATGTAAACAAGACCAAACTGTAGGCTGAGAAAGTAAATTCCGAATTTTACCACATTTTTCTCCTAGATTTAGAGTCATGCACTTAGGGGATGTAGTCCAGACTGTCTGGCACATATATATTTCTGTATAGTATATAAATATCTGAGTAGAATGAATAAAGTATTTTCCATGAATAGTCATTTGAATTTTAATAGAAATTTTACTTCAATCTCAATTTTTTTCACTACTGAGTGTTTTTACAATTCTAGGAAAAATAGCCTCAAAAAGTGATACTCGAAACTTTCTATTCAACTGAATTTCATGTTTAGATACTTCAAATTGTTGTTATTTAAATTCTGATAAATTTGTTTACAACCAGCACTATGCTGACTCTCCAGAAGAGAGAAACAATGAGATGTCTTTCATGTTGCCAGCACTAATAACCTTTTTTTTTCTTTTTTTTTTTTTTTTGTGAGTAACCCTAAGAATTTCCTCCTCTGCACAACCCCACCTCAGCCCCACTGAATTTGGGGTGGTCTAATACTGTGACTGAGGTTTGTACGTTGGGGGAAAAGGCCTTACATTCCTATATAACCATCCATGAAACAGGAATTAGGGTCAAAAACAATAATCAAACAGTATTTGAGCTTTTTACAAAAAATGCTTCTGGAATGAATACAGAATGTCCCAGAGCACACTCATGACAATTCTGCAAGGAGATAAAAACAGAGAAATTATATGAATTATTTATTAGGACTCTCATATTGGAAGTCAGATATCAGGAGTTCTACTCCAGGCTCTACCACCAACCTTCTGTGTGACCTTAGACAAATAGATTTATCTGTTCATGCCTGTTCCATGGGGCTTTTTGTGTCCTGATTTAAAATAATTCAGCTAAAACATTGTCTTTTCCTGCATGTATTTAGAAGCACCTAATACATTCCTGCCAACCTTGATTAGTGCCTTTAAATAGAAAGGAAATAAAAGTAAACTGCAAAAAAAAATTACGGTTAAAAACATGAACACAGTTCACTTTCATGTTGTGTAGAGAATTATTCTTTACAGTAATCCACTGTATTATACACAGTACATATCAGTATCTAATCAAACTTTGCATGCTGTGGGTTTAAATATATTTAATAAATATTTTTCTAAAGAAAAGTTGTAAGTTAGTTAAAGGCTAAATTCACATAAAACTGATGTGGGTTTGGCGGTTTTTGGTTTTTTTAAGTATTTCCCCTTTCTACACAACATTTAAGGACAACATATTTTTGCCTGAGATTTCAACAACAGCTTTTTTTTTTTTTTTTTTTTTGAAGTCTCCAAAAAGCCCTCTGTCCATGAAACCTCAGCTGAGAAAATGCATCTCAATGAATTTTCTGTTATGAATCTGACACTGTCTCTAAAGCCCACTGGACTAATTGTGCTTGTGCAGGGTTAATAATCAGTTGAAACAGAATGCTCAAAGCAAGCAATGAGAGAAATATGTCAGGATTTAAAGCTTGGAATGATAAAATCTCTGATCCAGGGAAAACAGAAGTCCCTATTTGAGTTTACAAACAAAATAATTAATACACTGAAGTTGTGGGTTTGCCTGACCTGGGATCTTCTGAAAAAACACCCAAGTTTAGTGAGAATGTTAATAAATCTTCAGTGAGAATGTTAATAAACCTAAGAAATATGTATTATAGGACAATTCACCAGGTTTGGGACATCTTTTATGCCCAAGACTGAGAAGATGGTCTATGTGCCCAGATGATCTCAAAAATTCCCTTCAGGCTCCTTGACAATGAATCTGTAATAAAGCCACATAGACAGTGAAACCTCTTACAGCTTCTCAAGCAAAGTATTTTATATTAATTGGATGGAATCCTCAAATTTCTATAGAAAAACTTTGGGGAAAATGCTTATTATGATTAAAGAGATTATGTCAGTTCAATTTATATTAAATTTTCTGGACAAGAATTTCACAGTCTTATTTAATGTTAGAAAGGACTGCTGACTGACATCCACCAAAAGTTAACAGATGTGCCATAGCCACAGCTCTGTTGTTATTTTTTGCTGAGACACACGAGTTTAAGCAACGACAACAAAAAAGACATAAAATAGAACATGAAGAAAACATCTTTTCTTTTTATGATAAAACTGACATATCCAGTATTTGTTATTTTGGCATTGTCTTCATCAGTCTGAGCTTGTCACATATATTTTAATACATGATTTATGGTTATAAATTCATTTTCCATTCTCATTTATAATATGGTGTCACATTTTATCACAAGTGCATTTAATCATCTGCTGTCTGCATACTAATGGTTACAAATATGATACCTGTGTAGACCCAGCAACCAGTTGCTGTAACTGTCTCTGACTGCAACGCTTCAATGCTTTGAAAAGTGCTGATAAATAGAGAAGTTCAGACATTTTTAGGTGTCTGTCCCATTTTAATAGCCAAGATAAAATTTTCCTGCTTCACCAAGAACTCGATTCTTTTGTCCCCACTTGAAAATTTTTTTGCATGCACTCATCCATCCTCAGAAACAGTATCAGTGCATAAAATTAAATATGCATAAGCATTGCAGGAATTGGGACTAAAAAGAGAGGAAGATCAGATAGAAGAAAAAGCAGAATTTACCCAAATTTAGGATAATTTAAAAAAAAAGGAAGTCAGCGTTTTATTTAAAATTTGTTGGCCAAATTCTGCTTTGCAGTGAATGTGAGCACATGTTTAAATTGAGGACACTTTAAATGCACAACTGTATCTCCAAATATTACCATTTAAAGGCATCATATCAATACAGCCTTTTAATTAATTTTTCTGAGGAAAGGAATCCTCACTATTATTTGCTCCATGTTTTTAACTTAAACTTTTCACAAATATGTCACTGAGAAATCTCAATAGAAACATTTCAATTCCAGTATTTCAGAAGAAAGTGGGTTGCAGTCAACTATGCAATAGGAAAACAAAAAACACTGTGTAACCAACAGAGCAAGGGAGCATTGATTAAAAACACACACAAATTCACCTGGCCTGGAGTACTGCAGCAAACACAGACTCACAGAATGGTTTGGGTTGGGAGAGGCTTTAAAGCTCATCCAGTGCCACCCTTGCCATGGGCAGGTGATGCCTTCAGTTTTAGCTTTCATATCTTTAGATTCTGTGCTGCCTAGGGGTGTAGCTCTGAGCTTCATATTGTTAGTGGGTTCTCTTCACAGGATAAGTAGACAAAACAATTCTTTTTCCAGCTTGAGACCAAGGACAATTGATACAAGCCTCAGGCCAAAAGGTATAAACAATGGGGGCTGAAGAGAGAAGAACAAGGAGGATGGGACTTCATAACTGGACAATTAAATCCAACATGCAAATGGAGCAGAACTTATAAAAGTGTCAGACCCTGTGACCAGTCGTGCATTTTGTGCCCATTTTGGTTCATCCTGGGTGCAGCCCTGGCTGGGCTCTTGTGCTGCCCAGGGTGGATCCATTGAGGCCTTTTAGTAAATCCCTGCTTTATTCCCTTAGCTCTGTCTGGTCTCTGTCCCAGGTTCAGCCTCTCAAGGCATCACAGGGACCCCTCCCACTGTCCCAGGTGCTCCCAGCCCCAGTGTCCAGCCTGGCCTTGGGCACTGCCAGGGATCCAGGGGCAGCCCCAGCTCCTCTGGGCACCCTGTGCCAGGGCCTGCCCACCCTGCCAGGGAACAATTCCTAATTCCCAAGATCCCATCCAGCCCTGCCCTCTGGCACTGGGAGCCATTCCCTGGCTCCTGTCCCTCCAGCCCTTGGCAATTGTCTCTCTCCATCTTTCCTGCAGCTCCTCCAGGCCCTGCAAGGCCACCCTGAGCTCAGCCCAAAGCTTCTCCTGTGCAGGTGAACAATCCCAGCTGTGCCAGCCTTTCCTCCCAGCAGAGCTGCTCCATCCCTCTGCCCATCCTGCTGCCTCCTCTGGGCTCTCTCCAATAGTTCAATTTTTATCATCCTCACACCAATGGTTCTCAGTTTCTCTCAAAAATACCAGCGTGGTTTCTGAATAAACTTAAGCAATTTACACAGACACACACACATACACAAAAGCTTTCAATTTATACATCAATGTCTACTTAGCCACATTTAGAGTAACTTACTTGAAGCTGTCAATGTTAATTATCTTATTGTCTTATCCTTATAGGCAGAGAAATTGAGCCTACAAGAATTATGGTTATGAGTATTTTTAGTCGTACTTCTAATTGACTGTTTGACACTTTTTGTGCATTCTGTCCTGAGCAAAGTAATTTGCCATACTCTAAACCAGACAAGCATGTGCAGCTGACAGGCCAAAAATCCTGTGCTGTCAACTCCTGTGGTATGGATGGAGCTTCCTGCTAAAAAACTGAAAAATAAATGTTCATCAGTGTAGTGAAAGATTAATATAGTGCATATTTATCGGAAAGTACAGGTTATGATAGTTACCTTAACCTTTAAAACAGAAGCCTTTGAAAACACCTTACAAATCCAGGTGCAGGCAGTGCCCATTCCAAGAGCAGGCAGAAGGCAGGGAAATGCCTATTTGCAGTTGCCAAAGTTCACAAAGCACACAAGGTTTAGCTGTGAGCAGACAAAATTCAAACTGAAAGGGGACAGTGTTGCCAAAATTCTCAGCCGAAACTGCAAGGAATTAAGTGTCCTGTGTGTTGAAAAGCATTGTAAGATCACCTTAGAGTCAATTCTACAAAATACAGCTGATGATTTCTGCACAGGACTGAGCTTTAAGAGCATTTTCCTACATGAATTAAGGGGGGGATTCTGCCCCTCAGGTCAGACCCCACCTGCAGAGCTGGGCCAGCACAGGAGGGACCTGGAGCTGCTGCAGAGAGCCCAGAGGGGGACTGATAGCCTGTTCATGATAACATGTAATAGTCTAGTGGAAGTCTCACCAATGGCTTTAGCAATTTAGCAATGATTTTGCTAAAAACCAAGCCTTCACAACTCTCCTGCATAACTGATAGCAACAGGGGACTATCATGGTCTGGCATGGCCAGCCAGGGTTTTCAGAGATGGGAATAAACAGATGCCAAAGGCTTGGTTTCCACCTCAGTTTCTAAATAGGATTATAGTGAGAGCAGCTATTTTTGTGTTGATATTGCTGGGCCCTAGAAATAGTCCAGCCTGACCCAATTGTAACTTGAATAATATGTTATTTTTCAAAGCCAGGCAACTTTGCCAACAATGAGCGCTTTCATCTGCCAGAGATCACGTTCCAGTTTTAAAACATCAGCTACTGGCACTTTTTAAAGAAAAAAACATTGCCATTCTCTTTGGCACAATAAAACAAAACCTTCCATAACCATTTTCCCTCTGGAAATTATTTCACCCTGTTATCAGTTGTCTACTATGAAGGGAATTTGGAAGTGTAGTGAATTGTACTGTAGCACAATTTTCATACAAGAAATATTGGCTGGTCCTTTGCAGATCTGTAGTTAAAGTGACTGAAAACAGAATTCTTCATGCAAAAACTGGCAACTCTAACAAGCTTCATCTCTAAGGATTATGTCAATTTAAATAATGCACAGTAATTAACAGGCACTTTTTTCCCCAGCTTTTTGTACTATTTGTGAGAGGTCATTCCTATCACACCGTTCTTGAAGAAAAAATTTTAATTATGCATCATTCACAATGTGCTACTGATATCTGTTTATTTGTGTTACGTCTTTGGGATTCCTCAATGTCAGCGATGGAAAGAGATTTGTATTCAGAATAAAGGGCAGAAAGTCTCATCTCAGTTTCTCTCATATCTCAGTTTATTCCTGTTTGCATAAGGAAAGAGGCAGTGCATGATGAATCATGTGTCACACCTATTATCTCCTCTAAATATAGAGGCAAGAGAACTGACAGCTTTAGCAAAGGTGGTTTGATACTCGTTAACAAGCCCTGGCTTTTAAAAACCATTCTGCACTAGCATTTAAGAAATACACATTCCACTTTTGGGCCAACAGCACAAGCTCCCACTCCCAAAACCTACAGACAAGTGATTTCTCATTTTGTATGTATTATATTCTTGCACCATAGAGTATCCTCTGGAAGGAAATATATCTCCTTCCTGAGAGAAGCAGTTGTATAGTACTCACTTTTCCTTAATCTAGTTACACTGTTTCAGAAGTGTCCTACAGAAAACTTTGGTGTCTTTTCCTGTAAAAAATGCAGTTGCAAGAAAAGGGATTTTTTTTTTTTTAATGAAAAACTGCCTTAAGTTTAGAGGCTCAGAGAGTTTGGAAGTTCTTGACCAGCATCCTTGTTTGTCTTCACCTCTCTGAGCCCCCCAAATTTGAAGTTAACTGCATTTTCCAATCCTGTAGCCCTTATCTAATTGGCCAGCGTTCTCACATTGTTATGGATCAAGTGATTTACTTTAAGGTCCTCCTAGTTTGCTTGTGCATGGAGGATACTTGAATCACCAGCACAAGTTTGCAGAGTTGCACCTCTGTGAATTGGCAGCAGAAATGAGGAGGTGTCAGCTTGTAAAGACTTTTGATGACCAGATGATGAATCAGAGTCCCTGATCACAGTTCAGTCAGCCAAATTAATGTCATTAATTAGAAGAAAACTAACTCCTCCACTTATTAAAAATCTTCCCTTGCCTTCTTCTTTCATGATAGATCTTTAATTTGGCCTTTCTGTCACTTCTGTGTGTTGCTGATACCTAACCCTGGTTACCACAGGAGTGTGTACATTGTCAGAGCAGCCTCACTGGAAATGCCTCTGCTCCATGTTTCCAGCTCACTGACCTCTGAGGAATAAAAATGTTCTCCCTGTTCTACTGCACAGAAGGACATATTTCACTGCAGCTGTACCAGACCAATCCACACCACGCACACTGACACTGAAGGGGTTCAGGGTGGGCTCTCCAGGCTCAGGGGAACAGAAACAGCCCCAGGATTTTCACAGATCTGTAAAGATTATTCTTTGGAGCTGCAGGTGCTTCACTCAGGCTGCAGGGAAAGGGTGACTATGGTCACACTGCCCTTCCCCTGTCCTGTCACACCAGTGACACGAGAAAGCCTTCCCAGAGCACTTCTGATGAGACAACTGGGAATGCATTTCATGGAAGTTCTCAAATTAACTCTTGAAAGAAAGAACTGGCTTTGCACTTTCTTGGCTACGTGGATAGAATCTCCAGTGGGGAAGAGAACTCACACTATTTTTGGTACAGAAAAGCAGGGTGACACATTTCTGTCTCTCATAACATGACTGGACATGGCACTCAGTGCTCTGGGCTGGATGAGAAGGTGAAGATTAGTCAAAGTTTGGACTCAATGATCTTGAAGGTGTTTTCCAACCAAAAGGATTCTGTAGTTCTGTGACCATCATGGTCTTATAAAATATGCAGCCATGATTTTTATAGTTATCATGTTCAGACATAGTTTAACATCAGCGTGTGCCAGTGTGATTCCTGAAGATTCTGTATGTCTCCCCCATTTGGGTAAGAACAAAATCCAGCATTCTTCCTGTTGATTGGTGAGTGCAGGCTAGGGTGGAAAAGGAAAAAACACATGTAGCAGTGGAAAGGAAATGGAATCTGCATCTGGTGAATCTGTTTTAAGAAAAAAAAATAACAGGGTGAAACAGTTGCCCAGAGAAGCCGTGGCTGCCCCTGGATCTCTGGAAGTGTCCAAGACCAGGCTGGGCAGGGCTTGGAGCAGCCCGGGACAGAGGAAGGTAGACAGGGGGTGGGATAAGATGATCTTTAAAGTCCCTTTCAACCCAAGTCATTCTATGATTTATTTCAAAACTGAGGTGTGAGTTTGTGCTTAAACTGCACAGCTGGAAGGGACATGGAGATTATTACTCTTGTTAAAGCATGTCACTTTGTAAATACACCAAGATGGTAAATATCAATTATTTCAGAGTGTTTACCTTCAGCTGGAGATTCGCTGTCACACACTGGTGCACTCCAGCATGTCTGTTACCTTGAGGGCAAGGGAAAGTGATATTAAACACACAACTCACACCTGCTTTTTGTCTGGCTCCTCATCCATTTTATGAGTGATCAATACTTTGAGATACACAAATCTATGACAGGACTGAATCAAATCTGAGAGAGGCAGGATTTTCCAGCACCATTTTGTTATTAGTGAGGATCACAGAAGTCCTTCCTCATTAAATTCTACACACACACTCAACACAAACGAGTTGAGATAATCACATCGAGATGTGAAGTCTCATGATCAGCCCTGTGTGTTTATAATCATCAGGCTGGGCTGTTTAAAGGGTGATAGAGAGAGGACAGTGGCCTTCCCCTCTGCTTCAGGAAGAGCAGCCCAAGGAGATCTGAAATACCAGTGCCCTTGATATCAGAATATTAAGTATAATACTGTTAGGGAGGTGTCATATAAAGTCATACATTTTTAAATCCTGTTCTTTAATTATTACTGTAGGTTTGGAGCAATAGGTTCCAAGGACAAAGCAATGACTGGAAGCTGTGAAAGCCTGCAAGCGGATCAGGTTACAGACACCGTTTGTTTTTCAAACCTTCTGAATAATCAATTACAGGAAATTCAATTTCAAATTGAATTTGGGCTACAAAGTATGTTTAAGCAACAGAAATTTCTGGAAGTTCAGACCATAACTAACCCATAAAGAATTTAAACAATCTTATTAATTTATGTGGAGAAAATAAAACTATGCTGTGGTTTTTTTTCTTATGAAAATAATGAGAGCGATATTTTTAGAGTACAAATATTAAAATAAAAGTTCTAAAATAAAATCTAGACTAGTCTCTGTCCCATAAAAAGAAAAAAAAAACCACGTTATGTAATCTATTTCTGAGGTAAGTGGGTTAATTT
Source organism: Chloropsis cyanopogon (assembly GCA_013400585.1). Lineage (NCBI taxonomy): Eukaryota > Metazoa > Chordata > Aves > Passeriformes > Irenidae > Chloropsis > Chloropsis cyanopogon. The sequence goes on from WEZZ01031780.1 coordinate 121,147, forward strand.
TTTGCTAGAAGTGATGACATTCTGTAACAGTCCAAGACAATTTCTCCAGCAAAATGTACCTGGAGCAATTATTTTCCTAATATCCTGCTTAACTTACTACATCATCACTCCCAGTGAATCTTCACAGTTAGGTAGTGGGCCACTGAAAAATACTTCCTGGACATGATTCTCTAGGGTTCTTTATAACAGTTTTTTCTAGAGTATATTTTTAGCTTACCAATGAGACTATCTTGCTATTAGATGGAGTTACATGTTTTATAAAAAAATGAAGATCTATAGAATATCTAATACCTCACACATATCAATAAAACACCTGATATAACAAAAGAAATGGTGTTTTGACATGATTTCTTTCATGATTCTGTTCTATCAGTTCTTTCATTAATTGTGTGTGTTACAAAGAGATATTCCCATCTCATTCATAAGCACAGCCTCTCCTCTCTCATCTTTCTTAAAATAGCCAAACACCTTCCCATTTTGCACTTTTTGGACTTTTAGCCAGCCCCTGATGCCTCCAACAGCTTCAGTCAATTCTCTCAAGCAGTTTGAGTGTCTCCCAGATCAGCTGATGTGTAAGCACCCAACTTACAAAAGAGTCTCTGCTCTGATCTTTCCCTCTACCACAAGTCCTTTTTCCTTTGACACTGAAGTTAGTTCCTTTAAAATTATCAGAGCACAGCTTTGTAGTTAAGACTGATGCAGAAGAGATATTAACACCCTGACCTTCTAAAAACATCTGCTGTCACTTCTTTTCCTTCTCATCTGAGGAGCAGATCAGCTCTTCCCTTCATTTCTCTCTAACTATTAATGTACTTACAGAATCCTGCCTTTTCTTCTTTCTGTGGCTTGTGAGCTCTACCAGGTCTTTTGATGTTTTGCTTATATTTCTGCACTATTTTTTTTAAGATTTACACTCTTAATACTTTGACTTCTTTTCTATTTTCTATAGGCTTCTTTCTCATCATCAAGTCGTTGAAGAATTCATTATTTAGCCAGCTTGGTGTGTCACTAATCTTCCTGTGCCTTCGTTTTCTAGGAGAGCTTTTGCTCTTTTTTTTTTCTAGTCTTAATATTTCTTCCTTAAGTAACTGTCAACCCCTCCAGAATCCCTTTTCCCCTTAGACAGCAGATTTTACCTAGTGATCTTCTGAGCTTACTAAAGCTTCAGCTCTACTTTATTTATTCACTATTTTTCTATCTCTTTTCAAAAAATCATCCATTAGAAAACCTTATTCTCAATCAAGTCTAGTCCATGGAGTCTACAAATTCCTTTGATCACATGGTCAATCATGGCATTAAATTAAATCCCAACAGATGCTGCATCACTCAGTATTGTGGGATTGCCTTCTGTTGGAATTTTACATCTGTGTACAATTTGCAGGATGTTTTTAGCCACTCACAGCAGGATAATGTGTCTAATCAATAGGAACAGTCCCACAGCGTCTCATGTGTAAGAACTACAATGGTGAACGTGCTTTATCCATGAAAACACCCAAAAGCAAAAGTTTTGAAGATTGACGAGGCTGGGATGAACCACAAGATCAAAAGCCTCAGCTCTTTCATTTTGATATTTCTCATGGAAAGACTTGCAAAGGACAGAGTTTCCCATAAACTGTAACAGTGAGAGACACACATCTCAACAGAATCCACAAATGCTGTATGGAATATTTGCTGTTCTTGCTTTTTCTATCAGATTTTGTAAACCCTAGGCACTTATTGTGTTCAGTAACAGCACAACATTGCTGATTCAGTCAGGAGGAGCACAAGAGGAGAGTAACTAAATCCACTGATTTTAAACCATGAGTGCTATCAAATAAGTATTTTCCACCTAGAACGATATGCAAATCAACTGACATATGCAGATGATACAGTCTGTGATTACAGTAAGTGGCTATTGAAGACCATCACTGTAAAAAGCTACCAAAATCACAGTGTTTAACTGATCTTTTTGTGAAATTAACTTGTTCTTTAGTAAATTGACAGAACTCATGACTAATATATTCTTAGTCAAGTATGTAAATGTAACAAAGACTATATAGCACCTTGTTGGTTGAAATGTGATTTTGGTACCATGCAGGCCAGTAAATGTTGTAAATTTCCATAGGAAGGTTTTGGCTGTAGAGCTGTGTTTCCTTCTGTGTTAATGAGCTCCAACATCAGAACTCAACTTGTAACCACACCAATATAATCTCATTTCTCTTCCTATCACGCCCCTCTCAGAAAACAGAGTGACACTGTCATGAGGAAATATTCTATATATTGATGGAGTTCATGGTGTGGAATTTCTTTCCAGAGAAGAAATTAGGGAGGAGTGCGAATTGTATCTTTTTGTTAGAAGAAGAATATGGTAATGATGGTGGAAATAAAATATAGACTCAAACTAAATCCTGTGGATTTGATATTTTTTATATATATATATATTTCTACACATTTATATACACTATTCACAACATCACCTGATTATTTTTTTCCATGTCCTATGTAGCTTTAGAATTTTTTTCCCCTCTTTTTAGGAAGTTTAAGTTTTGGTCAGGCCAATAATTAATGAGAACTCACACAGCAACATTTACATCCCAAATGCTGGAAAATTACTTCTCTCACTGATAAGTATCTACAGTGTACTAAACTAATAACCCAGTATGAGGATGAGACCAATCACTTTTGCACTATCTCAGAAAAGGAAGAAACCTCCTGTTATCAACATTATAATCTTCCTGGAGAAGAACCAGAAATGCTGATGTTGATTCACCATAACCATGGGTTAAACCTGAAATAGTCCAAATAAATCTGCAGAAGGTGTAAAAGCTCTTTTTACAGGTTCTGAGAGCTGATTCTCCACAAATGCATTGGAGTTACAAAGTTAAGGAGGGTGTTAATTCTCTTGTTTTACTCAGTATCTGAAAGGTAGATAACAAAAGAGGTAACAGAAATCTTCATTATGTTATGTGTAAAGCGTGTAAATTTTGCACCAAAAATTAGATTGCCTTGTTGCCTTTAAAAGAGATTTTCTAATTGAGGCTCTCCAAGTCAGGGAAATCAAACTTTTCCAAGCTGCATTCAGTCTCTGTTTCACTAATCCAAAAATGAAATTAAATTGAACTAGGTGTTGAATGAGATGAAATTAAACTGGCTTAAAATGCAAAGGCTATCAAAATGTCAAGTGCTGTGAAAGCCAACAGGCTCTGGGTATCTCAAGTGGGGAGACAAAGCAAGGAATTTATGCATGGAAGTTTAATTACCACATCTCTGAATTTTACAGACTTGTTTCCTCAAAGCTGATAGTCCCTAAGAAAATCTCTTTCAGATGTGTGCACATATATACATCTTTAAAAATAATATTTATTTTTTACATTTTTTTCTGTGGTTAAAGTTCATCTAAGCAGACTGCAGGAAAAAAAAGTGAAGATCCAAAGAAAGAATGAAACAGAGCATCAATGTAGATTTGTAAAAGGGAAAAAATAAAGATAGGCCATATCCTCAGGTATATAAACCACTACTGAATTTGGCTTCCACTGAGCTAGGCCAATTAACACAGCTGAGAATCTATTTCAGATTAGGGTGAAAATACATCAGGTAGCACAGTGGATTTTTTCTTATTCTAGTGCAACAATTACTGGTAAATAGCTAATTACCTTGTTTAAAAATCTTTCCAGTAATGGGCACTAAAATTGCCCTCAGCTTGAGCAGCAAGAGCAACAAGTAATTACTGCAAAGCAACCAGCTCCAATACCTGGAACCTGAATTAAAGGAAAATGACCACGTGGCAGCAGCATGGATATCACCACTTCATCATCATGCACTGCTAATGCCACTGAGGAAAAGAGAGATCAGAAACACAGGAGGGAAAGGCAGGAGATGTTGCTTGGTTTTGGTGCATCAAACAATGAAATCTTCAGCAGACTCCTCCTAACTAAACTAAACTGAAAAAATATAACTGGCTTCTGGTTCAGTTGTGGTCTGATTAAATAAAATTTAAGTAAAATGGCATACATTTGGAAGCTTTCCAGGTTTCTCAAATGAAATCCATAGTTTCCATTTCCCAGCATGGGATTCAAATACCAAAACCTTGCTTTACAATGTCAGTGAAGTGCCATTCTGCAGCACGTTGGTGTCAAAGTGGTAAAAGATCTTTTGACATCAGCATAAATTAAAAGAGGGTTTGCCCCACAGTTTAAAGCAAAATTTTTATACACTAGCTTGGATGTCAAAATCCACTGCAATGCAATTAGGTGGGACTGAGGTATCAGAGAGAAGACTCTTGGAGATTGTTTGGAAAATTAACAAGCTTTTTGACACTTTTTGTGCAGCTGAACATAGAGATATGTGGAGTCAACAGGAAGGTACCTGCCTGCAGAGGTACTGATCAATGTCCTGCAACCATGAGGTAATAAATTGTTTGAAACAGAATCATCCACTGGGCTGCAGCAGCTGGGCACACTGGGCAAAGAGAAAAGGTTCTGTGGCAATAATTAGCATAAGACCTGCTCTTCATTCCCACTTTCATTTTCAAGTTATTTAGCACATCCCTATACAGCCACAATTCCATTGCACTAAAATGCTACAAACATCACAGAGCCAATAACAGCAGGAAATAGGGAAACCTGCTGGAATTTCAGGATCCATTCTGAGCAGATGGTGCAGAGAGGCTGTGGAGTCTCCTCCCTGGGGATATCCAGAGCCACATGGACACACTGCTGTGCCCTGTGCTCTGGGATGGCCCTGCTGGAGCACCTAACTGAAACCAGGACACTCCTAATCAAAGGTTCACAGACAATAAAATCGATGTTTGAGGATGGAAAATTGGGCTACCAGAAAACCACAATCTGTAAATAGAGTTTTAGTTATAGAACACTGCAATGGGCCTGAACTCTTCTTGGTCACATTGAAAACTCAGAAAGGCAGAAACTCAGGCTTGAAAGGGTCAGGTTAAATAAGCAAAAAAAAGCCCAAACAACAAAAACCACTCCACCACTAATGCACTAGGAGGACAGTGGTGCCTTGGGTGAGGTTGGCCTTGCAGGTAGTAAAATCACCAGTCACAGAGGTTTCTAAACCTTTGCTAGACAGAGCTATTGACCTCATCTAGCAGTTGGCTCATAATAATTTTTCTTCAAATAGCAAGTTGGCCTTGCTGACCTGTGGGGCTGCAATCCAGGTAACTCTGCTACCATTCTATAACAAAGTTAATCCTTTTCTCACAAGAACTTGAGAACATTTTTTTTCCTCACAAGAACTTCTATGTAACTAACAGAAAACAATAGTACTTCAATAACTTTGAGTGGAGCCAGCTGTAGTGAAGCACTCGAGAAGACTTACTCTGAAGCAGATTTAATTAGAAACTGAGAAGCACAAAGCGCCTTATACCTTACAGCCAAATACAAGAACCTAATAGAAAGGTACAGGGGTGAGAGAAAGGAGAACACACAGAGATCTGAGAATGACCCCAACAGTCTTCTTATTTATCAAGACTATAACGCCGAGATTCTTCTCAGCAGAACTAATCTCACACCTTTAGCCACAGACTTTGCTAAATCCAACTTTCCTATAGAAAAAAATAAAACCCACCTTTGTGGTTTCAGATTAGAAAGGGCCTTGTGGTTCGACACAGGCTGCTTTCTGCAAGGCTTCAGAACTTTGGGAGTGCCCAGTTCTGACCCATCACTGCTGCTGAGTTATGTCCTCACAGAACTAATTTTCAAGGATAATGTAGCTGGACTGGAGCTAAATTTCGATGATATTGTAGGCTGCTTAACAAGGATATTTTCTGTCAACTATACTGAGCTGCCAGTGGGTAATATCTCAAGGTAAAACTAGGACAATCTAAATAGGGGAATGTTATCCTGATATAATGTGGTTCTGTTAAAGTATTTGTCATGTTTAACCACAGGTGAGAGGCATAATTTCCAATGAAATAATAACTTGTGAGAGCATAACCCAGGGAAACCTCTGCCAACAATCTGAAATTCACATCTGCTCCACAATTTCTGCTGAGCTGGGAATCTTACCCATTAGACTTGGAATGTTATTTAATTGGCTCTTTTAAAGAAGGCCTGTTGGGTTGTATTTTCTCTTGTCTTGCTTCTTGTATATTCTATTTTATTAGCTAGTGGAAAATGAGCTGGTTGTCTGAAATCCTTACCTTGCCTGAACTCTAAAGTTTTGTTATAATACTTTAATTTTAACATGCTGAGAAAGATTGGTGTTTATATCACCAACAGTCACATTTCTGCTTCTTGAGAGGACTGTTTACATGCAACGCTTCATACAGCTGCAGTGTCAGTTCTCTATAATATAGAGTTGGTAATATTAACAATTCTAAGTGTTCCTAATATTAGGACTCCTAAAATAACCTTTTCGTTCTTCACCCACACACAGAAAAAGCTGGAATTTCCTCACACTTTGCCTGTTTCTGGTCACATGGCTGCTGAAATACATGAGAGCATCTGAAGAAATCCTGCTGCTCAGAGCACAGCCAACTGTTTGTGTCTGCAGAAACACAAGAATGGGTTTCCTTGTGACCTTCCAATTCCAAACACTCCTATCCTGTGAGGGCTTGCATCACTTGCTGCTCAGCAGGTCTTTCTGAGTGGTGGCATAAGAACTGTTCAATGACAAATAGCAAACACCCAGAAAAAAAACCCTTAAATTCAGCAATCATTTGTACTCAAATGTTTAAAACTCTTACACTGTCCAAAACTTTCACAATTGATCATGACATAGTAGAACTGCTCTTGATAAGGAATTGTATGAGCACAAATACAATTGATGGCAAAAATCCCTCAGGCAAGACCCTGCAAGCTGTTCTTGCTATTAAATCTTAACTAGGCTAAAAATTTAAACTACATTTGCTAATTCAGATTATTTTGTTCAAAGTCTCTACTTGTATCCCTTCAGGTACAGCCAACATGAACAAGCTTTTCCTTTGGTAACCTCAGACCTGTATAATATTGTATTTTCTCACCTTATTTGAAATAAAGGAACAATTCATCCTCACAAGACCTCTTCAGGGCAGTAAAATGGGTTCCACTGGACGGGGAGAGGAGCACTTGGAAGTGTTTGTGCAAGAGAATTGTATTATCACTGTTCTGTTCCTCTGCTACCATTTCAAGAACAACTGGGGACCTCTTCTTCTCCTTCCTGGGGAGGGGACACAGAGAGGAGCACACTGAGCTCTTCCCCCTGGTGCACTGAGCAGATGGTGCAGAGAGGCTGTGGAGTCTCCTCCCTGGGGACATTGCAGAGCCACATGGACACACTGCTGTGCCCTGTGCTCTGGGATGGCCCTGCTGGAGCAGGGAGGTGGCACCAGAGGAGCCCCGGGGCCCTCCAGCCTCACCCATCCTGTGTACTATGACAGGACACATGGGAACAGTTCAGAGCTGCACAAGGAGATTTAGACTGGGTATTAGGAGGCAGTTCTTTCCCCAGAGGGTGGTCAGGCATGGAGTGGCTTCCCAGAGAGGTGGTCAGTACCCAGGTCTGCCAGGCCTTTGGACAAGGGTGGCTCCATGTCCCTTCCAACTGGAGTCGGATGTTCTATTAGCAATCCCATCTAATGGATACTGACACCAACAATGAAGAGAGGATTTAGGAACAAGATAACAAAAATCTAAATCTCTAAGCCATTTGTGAATTATAAATAAAGCACAATGCACTATAATAAATTGTCCTTCCAAATCCCACTGGCCATGGTGATAAGCAAATCCATGTTAACTCTGAAGTCTAATATAACCCTCAGTCAAACACAGCATTTAGGTTAGTGGTGGCTGACACAGATGTGCAGACCATTCTTGTTAAAAGCAACATAAAAGATTAAATGTATAGAGGTTTGAGAATTTTAATGTTTCCTTTCAGCTATAATGAATTATTTCAAAAAACCATTTAACCTTTTGCAGTAAGCAGCATTCCCCAGCTTCCCTATCCCTTCAATGCATTAATATCATTGAATCATTAGTAACAATGCATCAAAAACAAAATGAAAACCACAAAGCCAGGATTTGGGGAACATTTTATCGAAGCAAGAGATTAAGATTTAATAATATAGCTTCCACTTGCAATTATAAACAGTGATTATGGAGGGTTTGGTGCCCTGTATATTGTACACGTACAAAAGGACAGCACTAGCATCTCATTTAATAAAAAATTTTGAATAAATGGGTGATTTGGACAATAATTCAACTGGCAATAAAGTAATTTATTACAGGAATGTATGTTTCTGTGCAAATCTGATCAGATCTACTACAAACTGTTCTGTTTTGTACCCAGTTCAGCTCCAAAGCAAAAGCAGAGCTGATGGAAAACACCTGAGTTCACATGGTTAAACATCTGATCAATTTGTCCCCACTGTTTTTGAAACTGGCAGCTGATAAGTGGTAAATAAGGTACTCAAAATAATAATTTTAAACTTATCAGTTATAATTGTACACATGTAACTTGAATAGTCATAACATAGAGTTATTTGACACAGGCTCAGATTTCTTAAACAAAATATTATCCACACTCCCACAATTTCAGTATTTCTTACTGGTTTAATGTATAAATATATACAGAACTACATTAATTAATCCTTGACATTACTTTTTTCTGTGAGTGGTTTCAATTGGGTGAGCTCCACTATTACCTTTTGTGTCTGTACTTAACAAGCATCTGGAAGTAAACTTGAAAGACATTCCCATTTTTATTCTCCATTTTGGTTTGCTTTTTTTAAAAAAATACCTGACACTAAAAATCACTTATCAATACGTCCTATCTCACTGTCACTTACAAATATGACCAATAATATCTGAATAACAAGAGTTGTGGAAGACTTGACCTTGCATTCAGAGAAGTCAAGCTATGCTTTTTGTAGTAGCTTAATTAACAGTCCCTACATTAACAAATGCCCTCATTTTCAGCACTACTTATTTAATTTCCCAGGCAGTGAGTAAAAGCTGTGGTTATTTGATACCCAACAAAACTGGGCTACACTCTTTTGTAATTGCACTTAGGTAACAATTGAGTTGTTGATGCATGAAGTGGAATAAAATCCTATTTTCTCATTAAACCAGCTGAATCATCTCTAGAAATTATTGGTCACTAAGAAAAAGCCTAAATTCAAAAACCCACGCTGAGTGGTGGTAAAAGTCTGATTCCATTATGCACAGGGGACTGAGGAATGAGGATAAACATTATTCTCTTTAAATTACTGTTAGTTTGGTGTGGGAGTTGTTTAGGTGTCTGTACATGTGTGAATGAGATCACCAAATAAGGGTAGCAAGGAGATGCTGGCTTTTGGAGAAGGGCAGGAAGGATCACAAGGATTCCTGGTGTCAGTGTGAGAAGGGAGCCCTGCTTTGATGGGAACCAGCACTACAGCGGACACCAGGGACTCTGCAGACTCCCAGGTTAGTCCTTATTCCCCAACAGCCTCTTGGGGAATTTTTACTCACCAAAACCTTCTAACAAACAACCTTTTACTCTCCAAGCAGTGTCAGCAAACTCCTAAAGTGCCTGGCACAGAAACCCTTATGAGCTGCTGGGGAAGCTCAGTGCTGTTCCCTGCTCAGGGAAGAGTGATCCTTGCTCTCCAATTCCCCATCAAGGATCTCCAGCCACAGCTGTCTCACAGACCCCAGACTGACAAGCAGCTGCTTCCAGTTTGCCACCTGAATGGTTCTGTGCTGTGCTGGGCACACTTTAGGGATTCCCTCTCCTATGGTAACAGCATTTAGCCTTCCAGATCAGAGGAACGCAGGTGCATCAGACCTTGGAAATCCAGGATCCCCATGCTGAGGTGTCCATGGATTTCCTTCCAGGTCTAATGGCAAAAAACAAGCAGTGCAAAGACCACCCATGGAACTTCAGAGTTTATTCTGATGCGCTGGGTGAAGCCAGAGTGCCCTTAAGAAACTCTCTCCAAAAGTGCCAAACATTTAACAGCTAATTGTTCCTGTTAGTCACTAATTAACCAATGACTGGATAATTGACTGCTGCATGTGAGAACTCCATGTGAGACTCTAATGATAACATCATGGCCTTTCAGCACAAGCCAATGGAAGATTTTACAAGAATTCAGGAATAATCCCAGAGCCATCATCAGAATTCACTTTGGATTTATGCTATTTACTATAATTCCAAAGGGTTTTTTCCAGCTGTAAACTATGACACAATATTTCTGTAAAAACTGGGTTTGGTTGCTGTGCAGAGGAACTCTTAATTTTCGTGGGTGAGAGTATAATTCTTTGTGCTCATAATTCTGGACATAACTACACTCTGACAGAGCAATAAGGCTCTCCTGCTTAAATTGCTTTAAAAGAACTAAATATCCCTGAGGATAAAAAAAATTACAGCACTCTTACTATATTACTCTGAATGTGTAGAATAATTAAGGAAATCAGATTGTACCTATCCAGCCATACTTCAAAATGAAAAACGTGAGCACTCAACTAATTTCATTTAATTATTATTTTTAAAGTATGAAAGATGTATGCAAGTGATGATAACATTCCTACTTTGGAGGATTTCAACCATGGATGAACTCATGATTAGCTGTGGATAACATCCTTGGATCAGTTATCATGATTAAGAGCTATAAGGTATATTTATGAATATGATTTGGAGAAGAAGGTTCCCATGTAATTTTAATACAGTTATATAACACAGGCTTAAGTTTTTATTTGACCCCCAAAAATACCAAACACTAAACCAACAACCAAAAAGCTCCAAAAATAAAAACCAGCAGGAAGTTTAGTTGGAAGTATGGGTCCAGTGCACATAAGCCCTGCTCTAAACTCAGGCTGAACTCCACGAATTCAGGATCTTTAGATGTTCAAAATAATGTGAGGAAGTCTGGTCCTCCTAAATCCTGAATTTGTGGAGCAAGAACTGTGCCAGACTGGTATCTACCAAGGCAAATCACTCAGAAGCTTTCCACAAAGCACAAACCAATCAATAAGTTGGTTAAGTCCCTCTAAATTCTTTAACAAGACAGACTGATTAACCATATAAATACTAAATTTCATCCTTCTGTAAGTCATACATTTAAAAACTGCAGGTGGTTTTCTTTATGGATCATTCAATATGTAGACAACATTTCATCTGCTTTTAGGTAGCAAGCAAAGGAAGCAGCCACAGAAGCATCTTGAAGTACAGATGATGGTGGCAAGGGAGAAAAGGTTGAAAGTACAAGGCTAAAGCAAGAGGAAGGACTTCACTACCCTCATTTAGATCATATTCAGCTGCTGTGCAGCTGTATAATAACAGAGCAAGATTCAAAAATCCGAGTAATTGCAAAATGGAATCTTTTGTGGATATGCAAGAAAAAGAGCATGGGCATGTTTTAGTTTAAATATAGTCTAACTCTCCCTCTTTTAATCAGTACAAGAGATGCTTCCACCTTCCCAACCACTCTCTGAAGAAATTTAAAAAGCAGCTTCTGTCCAGTTTTTCCAAACATGCCACTATGTGGTACATGTCTGTCTGTTAGATGGATACATTTGTCAACAGACACAGAACTGGACCATTTGAAAAATTCTGTGTCTGTGGTTTGCAAAAGCAGTGTCTTACAATCCAGGAAAAAATGAATCACTCATTCCCACTGGTGCTATTAACAATTGAAGCTCTGCATAATTACACCAGTTTTAATATGAAACAGCACTTCAAAGAGTATGAACTGATAGAAAAGGTAAAAACTTTGTAAATTATAAACTAGAGGATAACTTGACCTTTGTATGAAACTTGGATTTCACTTTAGCCTAATTACATTGCAAATCATCTCTCTGTTCAGGGTAATTTACTTTGAAAACGTGAAAATAGGGTGTTTCATCTGAGTGCATGTTGAAACTGGATAAACAAAATTTACCGGGAGAGCTTTCTAAAAGGGCCCCGAATGAGGGTATTTAGCTCTTGTATATTCATGATGCTGTGGGCTGACATAACAAACTTCTCTAACAGCATTTAAACTAACCTGGACAACCTTGCATGAGGCCACCTGTTATCTGCCTGATCATCACTTCATTCTCAGTCTCTTGGTGCACCTTAGTCGTTTTTAAACTTCTGCTGTTATTAATCCTATACAGAAAGATGAGTTCTGGCAATTTCCTGGATTTCCTCTCACCTGCTAAATAACAAACAATCAGGTAATGGGAGGTAACATGTTAAATGGAATTCTTTGAGATGTTCAGACAGAGAAGATGTTCTGTTTAGAGCAGATTTGAGCAGAAGGAGGAGGTATTAATAAGTTCTCATCAGCTTCTTCAGCTTGTTGAGGGCAGCATGCTTCACTTCAGCATCATGTAATTCTGCTCCTTTGAAAAGTGGATTCTTTGTTGAAAAGTTAAAACTATTTGATTGTCTCTTTTGGGAGAATGCTATACAATTTACTGCAGCTAACCCCAACAGAATTCTAAATAGCTTTTATTATCAAATGCAAGCGATATCTTACTGAAAAAAAATTTTAGAAACACTAAAACTGAAAAGGTATCTAGATTTCATTTTGAATTGCTGGTGTACAAACCAAACCAAGTAATAAAGCAAAGCCAACCCTGTAAGGTACATAAATTCTACACTGAACTCTACATGTGCTCAACTGGGCAATTCTCTGCAGGGGAAAGAAATGCTCAGCAACCCTGCTGCCAAAAATATTTGGGTGTGAAGACAAGAAGAACTGCATTAGGACCCTGAAGATCTTTCATTCTAATGTCAGTCAAACCAAACGATGCCCAGGTCTGAACTCTGTGGTTTCAGGCGTGGAGTTAAGATAAAACAATATCACATCTTCCCACTCCCAAGTGGATGTCTAACAAAATCCTCATTGCCCTTAGCTGTTTTTATGTTACAGCTCTTGCTCTGCAGAGGCAGACAATTTTGACAGAATTCCTTTGAATCTGATCACTTGAATTTGAACTTTGATCACTTTGAAAGGGATAAAATTCCTACAGAACTGTTGCCATGATACATATAGCATGTAACAGCCAAAATTACAATTCACTATTAGAATTTATTGTGTAATTATATTATTGATCATCCACATTAGGAAGCAGTTTTAAAAGTAGCCAGTTATCCCCTACTCTCCTCTACTTGTTGCTGAAAAAGAAATTGATATCAAACAGATGTAAAATTCTGCCATGTTTATTCTTGTATCATTTCTGACCATCATCTAAATCCTTCCAGATGGATGACTTGTCACTTAAATACTGGATGCAGTTGACTTTGATAGGATTTGGCTTGGGATAGCCATCATCAATGAGCCAGAAAAACATTGCCATTCTCAGAATAATTATATGCAAGTAGCCAGCAAATCAGTGGGTCAGATGCAAAGTCAGTTCCAGAGAGCAGTGTCTCTAACCTGACAATAGTAATTTCTTTTTCATGTCTTAATACACAGAGTAATTTCTTGGGGCTTTACTCATCTGGTTGGCCTAAACCCAAAATTCCAGTAGAAGTGCAACTACATTTTATGATTATAGGAGCATGAGTCAGAATTTGTGCAAAGCACAGATTACAACATAAAAATTCATAAATTAATTAGCTGGACATTCAGTAGGATAGCACATTCTGTTACTGTTTCTTTATAATATTGTCGATCTCGGGCTCAGCAACTGAACAAGACTCAGTAAGAACTGTTATAAATCTCCATATCATGACTTTGTTGGTGGTAAGACTGATTTTATAGACTACATTAAATAGGCTATTAAGGAAGTAATTAAAAGAAAATTATATAGGACTTCCATGTCTCAGTCCATTGCAAATGTCAGAATTTTTATATATATGAAACTCCTTTAAGTTCAAGTAAAATACAGAAAAATGGGAAAAGATGTACCAAAGGCAACAAAATGTGCTATTTTCTCTAAGCTAAGGAAACCAAATGCCAGGGATCTCATGGACCTAACATCCCTCAGGAGATTTTTGAAATATAATGTTTAAATTTTAATCTTCTAGTTATGAATAAAACATTTCCTGAGATATGGTTTATTTTGGGGGTGTTTTGGGGTTTTGGGGGGGGCAGTTTGTGTTTGTTTGGGGTTTGTTTGTTTGTTTGTTTGTTGGGCTGGGTTTTTTGTTGGTTCGGTTGGGTTAGGGTTTTTTTTTTGTTTTTGTTTTTTTGTTTGGGGGTTTTGTTTGGTTGGTTGGTTTGGGTTGGGTTTTTTGGATTTTTTTGTTGGTTTTGTTTTGTTTATTAAACCATTATTCTGTGTGAAAGCCCTTCCTTTCCCCAGCCCAGCCCTTTCCAAGCTGTCAAACGATGCTCAGCCCTGGGGCTGCTTTGTCACCGAAGCACCAAAGGCAAACTCAAGCCAAGGGAACAACCACAAGGAGTTTGAAGCAGAGGCCACCTCGGCCACACAGCAATAACAGCAAAGTGTCCCCAAAGTGTGTGCCAGGCTTCATTTGTCCCAGCAGCCTCTGCCACGTGCTCGTGCTCTGCCACAGCCCCTCCTCTGCATCACGGGGAGAGGCAATGCCAGGAGATTTCCAAATGAATGTGACTTCTAGGAGAAGCTGTAGGTCAAGGACCCCAGGCAGGCATCAATTCCTCTCTCCCTCTGCCAAAGAGCTGTCACTTCCTTGGAAAGTTAAATTTGTCACAAGGAAAGAAAATTTCACCATAGTCTGCTTAAATAACTTAGGGAGTAGAATCTTTTCCCAGGTGCTTTTGCCACACAAAACAAATGTATCAATCATTTTATTCTCTGAAATAACAATTTATTATCCATGCAGGAGGCCTTAGATTCAATCTGCACAATGTTCTGAGAGTCGTGTCAGATACTAGAATCTGTCATCAGTCTTTATCAGGGAAATCATTCTGTTCTTGTCATCCATTTTTATTAATAAGACTATTTATTACTTCAATAATTAATTATGACAAGTAGTCTGCCATTTGGATAATGAATAAATATTGATAAATTGCATGGCTAATACACTGTTGCTGTATAACTAGCTTGGGAAACGTGAAGACCTGAATGGTACTAAACCAAATAATTCTAAATGAGATATCACACAGCTAGAACTGAATATATATTCAGCTAAAACATTAATTTTCAGACTACACAACTTGCAGATTGGTGGGATTGTTCAGATCTGGACACCTTAAAATGGCCTAATTTTTGAAGCGAAAACAAAATTTAAATCCCGCATTAAAGTCATAATTCAAAAATTATAATTCATTAAAAAATGTTTCATGGTAACTGATGACTGAATGAATTGAAGCAGAAAGATTCTCCATCCTCTCCTGTTTAAAATTCTCCCTTTTGTACGGACTGGAAATGTGAGGGAATCAACCAAAACAAATTATCACCTAAAGCCTGCAATCCAGCCTATCCTACATCATTCCCTTTCCAGACAGCAAATATCCATCATGAATGGGTTCTTCTACTTTCCAGTACTCTAAACCTCAACTTTACACCATTTCAACTGCTCATCATAAGGTGAGGATTGTGCATGTTTGAGAGAACCATAATATACCCTAAGGAAGATTATCACTAAGGAAGTTTGTAAAGGGTAATAAAGTAACTGCTCTTATTTCCTAAAATCCTTACCTACTCCCAACAAATCAGACTTAAGGGGTTGGAAGGGACCTTAAAGTTAATTTCATTCCACCCCTGCCATGGCAGGGACACCTCCCACTGTCCCAGGTGCTCCCAGCCCCAGTGTCCAGCCTGGCCTTGGGCACTGCCAGGGATCCAGGGGCAGCCCCAGCTGCTCCGGGCACCTGTGCCAGGGCCTGCCCACCCTGCCAGGGAACAATTCCTAATTCCCAAGATCCCATCCAGCCCTGCCCTCTGGCACTGGGAGCCATTCCCTGGCTCCTGTCCCTCCAGCCCTTGGCAATTGTCTCTCTCCATCTTTCCTGCAGCTCCTCCAGGCCCTGCAAGGCCACACTGAGCTCAGCCCAAAGCTTCTCCTGTGCAGGTGAACAATCCCAGCTGTGCCAGCCTTTCCTGCCAGCAGAGCTGCTCCATCCCTCTGCCCATCCTGGTGCCTCCTCTGGGCTCTCTGCAGCAGCTCCAGGTCCCTCCTGTGCTGGCCCAGGGCTGGAGGCAGTTTGAACAAGTTGGGCTTATTCCAAGAAAATGTATTGCTGATGTTAAATGCAAAAAGATTCCTGCCACAAGGAAGTGAAAAAGGGGATTTTTGCTTCCAAAAATGGTCTCATTTTTTTAACAATAAGATAGAAAACATTGGAATTGGTGATATACACTCCTTGGGAGATTTTCCTAGTCCCTATAAAGAAAGATCTTTTAATGGAGTAATGTTTAAATTTCTGTTCAGGAATGACAGTGAGTACAGCTGAGCTTTGCCATTGGGCAAAAGAGATATCAAAGTAACTTTTACGGTTTTTATCAGCTGTGTGGCTGTTAAGAGAGAAGAATGAGTGTGAGATAATTCACAGTGTATTGGCTAAAAAGCAATGCTATAAAGACAGAACCATAATACAGACAAAATCAGTTAACTTTATAATAGAATATAAATCTATTTCTCCAAGGAATGAAATATCCTAATGTGTGTCTTACTCACAGTGCTGGAAGTAGAGTCTTTTTACAAGTAGAGCTTGTAGTCAAATATAAAGTAAAAATGTATTTAATAAAAAGATTAATATTTATCACTGCAAGGCATTTAAAATTTAACAGGTTTTTTTAAGTATGTGAAATCATATGTAAGGCAATGGCACTTCATTTAATTCCAAAGTCTGCAGCCTCAGACTTCTAAACAAATGTGATGTGCAAAGGGTTTGGAGCTAACCTTAGCTCACCTGGGCAAGAGGAATGAGCTGATTGGCACTTTGAAGACAGACTACATTTAAAAAAATATACTTCAGGAGATTTAAGACCACAAATACTGATTAAGCTGACCTTTTTCTGACTGAGCTGATCCACACTGCTTTAAAATTATGTCACTCAAAAATTATGCCACATACATTGAGTAATTTCAAGCTCAGATTCACCTCAAAGTTTGAATATTTTCATTGCCTAAATTTCAAATTCAAGAACCTGAAGGGTAGGGAACTATATGATACTTAGAATTTTGAAATATCTGCAGACTTGACCACATCATTTTAAGTTATTCATTAAAATCAAATTATCATGGAAATTAAGTCATACATATTTTTAAGACATCTTTCCCAGACCATACATGACTTTTTTCCATGTCGAGATAAGCTACATTAGCTCTGTGAAAATAGCAGTAAGTACATATTTTCAAACTGGTGGGGGTGACACCTGAAAAACACATAGGCAGTCCACAAATAAACTTCTAACTATATTCCAAAACATCACTATTTTGAATCAGGTTAGAAGTGAATTATATTCCAATATTTTCTCTTCATGTTCTTATTGAAAAAACCCCAACAAACAGTTTCTGGAAATACAGCTCCTTCCTATCCTTAAAAACCTTTGGTAGCAACCCAAAAGATAACTATAAGAGAGAGTTAGGCAAATACATCTATTTAATTGTAACATAGATAATTATTTGCTGTAGGACAAAAAATCCTACATCCCAAATGTTTTTTGAAAACAAATAGTTGTTATTTTCTGCTGTATTGCTTGTAGTATACGCAGAATGTGGGAGTGCAATAAATGTCCAGTTGGCACATGCTGGTCCCTCTCACTGTTGAGTATTGTTTACTCCATACAATGCACACTTGGTACTGCTGCACATGTCTGCAAATGTTCTGCCCTCAGAGCCCCAGGGTGGGTGAGGCTGGAGGGGCCCCGGGGCTCCCCTGGTGCCACCTCCCTGCTCCAGCAGGGCCATCCCAGAGCACAGGGCACAGCAGGGTGTCCATGTGGCTCTGCAATGTCCCCAGGGAGGAGACTCCACAGCCTCTCTGCACCATCTGCTCAGGGCTGGCACTGCCCAGGGCAGGAGTTCTGCCTCCTGTGCAGGGGCAGCTCCTGGGCTCAGGCCCTGCCCGGGGCTCTGGGGCCATTGCTGGGCCTGGAGCAGAGCCTGGGCCTGGTATGGCCCTGCTGACAGAGGGACAGACAGGACAGACAGACAGACAGGGACAGAGGGGGACAGAGAGGGACAGAGAGGGACAGACAGGGACAGACAGACAGACAGGGACACACAGGGACACACAGGGACACACAGGGACACACAGGACAGACAGACAGGGACAGACAGGGACAGACAGGGACAGACAGGGAC
>WEZZ01031780.1:149019-184908 GCA_013400585.1 Chloropsis cyanopogon
TGGCAGCAGCTCAGGGCTGATCCTGCCCCTGTGCCCAGCCCTGGAGGCACCTCTGGGGGCTGTGTCCAGCTCTGGACCTCAGCACAGGAGAAATTCACACCAAGATTGTTTAACCACAAAAAGCCACTCTCCACAATAATGTCAGTATTGTAGACAGATAGAAAAATACAAAGTACATTACTAATACATTGTACGAAATTATATATGTTTAGAAAATGTTCAGACAGCATGTCAGCTGCATTTCCTAGTTTATAGCAGCATACAAAGAAAACCAAGACAATGCCTCAAGACTCCAGCAGTGTAATTGAGATATTTACAGAAACTTCATCAGAATTTTTAATTGAGAATATTTCTTACCAAATTTAAAGTATATTCAATAAATTTCATTTGTCAGTTTAATTTTAATTATTTTAAAACACAAAAGATGATAGAACTACAATTCTGACCCCACTTGTATTTCCACTTACATGTGCTACTCTTCAGTAGAATAAATAAATAATAGCCTTTTCTTTTCCATTTTCCGGGTTCCATCTTTACATAAGCCATATGAATAATTCAAGAGCATGGCTGCTTAGCTGCTCTCGACATACTACCAAGCTTTTTCTTTCCACTTCTAATTTTGTTTATACAGTGGACATCTTAGTGGCAAATAAGTGAATTATTTACCTGTAATCCATACACTAAATGAGAGAAATTCTGTTCTGCCCTATTATAAACTGACTTCAACAAAATATACATCACATGGAATGGACAAGCATTTACCTATTCCTATTCATCTTCTGTTTTGCAATGGAAGCCAGTTAGGCTTCCTGCAAGAATGAGGGTGTGCTGATAGAGAAACTAACATCCATGTGCAGAAATAATTATTGAACTGATTTCTGAGGAGCTGCGTTACTGAAAACTCCACCCAAGGGATGGATGCTGGAGCTGAAGGAGATTCCTGCACAGTCCTCTGGTGTCTTTTGATGAGTGACACAAATGAATGGAGACTGTTGGTGATCTCCCTGCGCTTTCTAGTACTCCTACAATGATTTCCCTCAATCCTCAGCACAGATCAATGTATCTGAGCACATCCACTGCCTAAATTAAGATTTTCAGAACATTTAAAAATTCTCAGAAGCATAGCCACAGAATGCTAAAAAGGTGTGACTGATTAAGCACTGGCAGAAAAAGGCTTTTAATCAAGAAAAATGTAGAAAAATTACGAATGCAGTAAAAGCAAAACTCTTCCCTCACTTTGCACGTCAGCTCGAAGCCAAGGCTTCAGGTTTTGGAAACTGTGATTGGCATGAAAGGCAGTTCTTCCCCTCAGCCCAATCTTACTGCCTGTGATATCCCAGCACCAGAAATGCTGACTCTGTCTCTCAAAAATGCTGCTGTTTTGGGGCTATCCAGCTTCAGATTATTCCTCAGGACTCACCCTCCCTGACAAACTGAGGCCAGGAATGCTGAGACTCCATGGAGCTGGACGTGTCAGTCTGGTGTGCACTGAACAGTTCTTAACAGGATTTGGGCACTGCCACACTACCACCAAAACCACTTCAGTGACTTTTAGATCCAATTTCCTCATGGTCTCATGACACTGGAAGAAGTGATTAAGTGTTTGCACAATACCAGCAATTTATATGTATTTCTCCACAATTTCACACATTTATTAGAATTCCCTTCTCATGATTGTGACAAAAGATGTTGAAATTTCCTAACAATAAACCCTCTGTTTTTCACCAATGGGGAAGCCTAATCAAGAAGGTACTGAGAGCTTCCCTGAATGACTCCAATGCTCAAAGTAATCAGCAACAAAGCTCAGCTCCTGGAGAACCAGGCTGTGGAGATAAATGTGCCTTCTGATGTTTGAACAGATTCTTGGATTAAGATTTTTCATCTGTTAAAGGGGTAATGATAATCAACTTCTGTTCAATGTGCACTGGGAGCACCTGAAATATCTGCTACATAATAGCCAGGCACTATTTATTTACTTTTAGTGTACACAAAAGAAAAAAAAATTTCTCAAATCACCACGAGTGAGAGATTTGAGGTAGAGATTTTACTTTTCCTAATGCTTTGAACTGAATAAAGATAGAATAGACTATGCTAGGAATAATGAAATTTTTGAAAATAATTTAATAAAAACTTTTCATGTATCTTTTGTGTTTCCTTTATATGACTTGAAAATGAAAATTTTTTCTACTATAATGTAGATCAAATATCTCAATCCTGAACTATTTCAGAGCAGAAGTCATATTCAATTTTGAACACCCACAGGCACTAATAAGTGCTGCTGTTGTAAGTTATGTGCTATATGTGAATACTCTTACAATCCTGTAATGTGTAATTACTCTGGTTATGCCTTTAGCCCATGATAGACTGAATCTATAAGAGGAGGGGTTTTTTTGTGTGTATAACAAGTAACATGAAGAGCTTTAAATGACACAGTAATTTAGGAAAATAGATGTAAATTGCTGAAGTTTGTCATACTTCTAAAGGAATTCAGTCATCACTTAAATAACAAGCTTAAAATTTTTCAAAACAAAAGGAACAGGAAATCCATTCTCTCCTTCCTTTCAGTTTATACTTCCACACCTAAAGCTTCTTCTACAGTGAAATCAAGTCTGAAAAAGATATGTAAGGACAACCAGAGTAAATATTTTTGTCAGGCGTGTTACAGTGCTGTCCTTTAATGATGTGAATGAGAAAACATGGAATTCAGCTTATTCTAATGATCGTAATTCCTCACTCTTTACATTGATCCATTAATATTTCCTTAATTTTTAGACATATGGGATGCCAATCATTTCTTTCTTTGGCTTCTTCAGAAAATTGTTAACAATAAAATTAGAGGGAGTTAAAACAATCGAGCACCCAGAGAGTTCCTCCTGCAATTCCCACCTGGGGCCCTTATTCCAGGAGAATTCCCACTGTCCATCAGAGACAATGGAAAGGGAGAGGAAGGGCACACAAACTAAAAACCTGACTATCTTTTCTTATTGTAACACTATTCTAAATCGTTCTTTGAAGATGCAGACCTAAAATCTAAGTCAAAAATTAGATTATTGTAGTCTTTCAGGGGAAAAAGAAATGAAAAAAATAAAACCTCCTTCTTATTCAGCAGAAATTTGTGACTAAAGAGCTTCCTCAGAATACCACAAGTATTTTTTTTTCGCTCTATCCGAACAGAAGTGGTTCAACTATAAAATATTGGTAAACAAGTTGCTGTTTGTACAGTAAACATTTCCCTCATGAGTGCCATCTGACAATATGAAGAAGGAACAGACAATTTTTATCATGTTTAAGTATCACTTACATCTATTTCAATTTCAGTAGCACCTTTACAAGATTGATTGTTCACTTCAACTGCAATTCCTTGCCTGAAGTTCAACAGAAGGACAAACCAGAATCAACAAGATCCTGATCAGGATCAAGAACATACATCAAGGAACTCAGATTCTTATATTCCTGGGATTAACTGGCAAGATTAATTATGGATTTAATATTATCTTCTCAATAATTATATTCTTTCCTACAGCTCTAGACAACTGAGGCCATATCCTTCCATGGATAACTTGCAAAAGGCTGCTTACCTGGCAACAGCTGCAACTCTTACATATTTTAGAAGTTCAGATGTTTTTTCCTCTGAACCATTTGCAAACCATTTACAAATTCCTGCAAGGTTGGATTTCTTGAGGTATTTTTTCTGTTGCTGTTGTTTTGATTTTTTTTTCCCTGTCCTTTATTCTTTGGAATAAATGGAGGCATTAATTGTTTGTTTATCTGCAGCAGCTTAGAATGCTCAAAAGAAATACTGAATTTTGGGCTTTAGTGCCTGGTACTCTCTATTCTAATTCAAAAGTGATAATTCTGGAGATAAAAAGAAGAATTTAGAACACCTACTGCTTATTTAAATTTTTATTTCTGTTTCTAACTAGGATAATGTATTTCAGGAGTCTCCTTTTGTTTTCACAGAGTAGAGAGGGATATTGTATAGTTACATCACATGACCTCAAAGGTTTCATGCTTATCTTTCTTTTTTCCCCCCAGTGTATCAAGTATTTTACATTTGGCCAAGCCATATGAAATACAACTATATTAAGAACAATTAAGTGCTTTCCAGTGCATCAGGCTGCATATTGCTGCATAAAAGTAAACCAAACTAATTGCCTGGCTTTGATTGACTGTGTTGCTGTATTTGCTCAGAAAAGGAACGCTCAGTGCCTGCAATATTGTCACTTTAAACCAGACCCAGGGTAATATGTGTTTTTGTATGAGAATAATACATTAAATTAATAACCACATTACAATCACACAGATTTAAAATATTGCTTACCCATGGCACTAAGAGGATTCCTTTCATCTTGAAAGAATATTTAAAAATTAAAATATGATTTCACAAGCATTAATCTGTTTCTTGTGCAGGCCCATAAGGCACATTCTAAGTGCTTTAATGCATCCCTGAGCTGGTGGTTTATATGATAAGATGAGGTTATAATGAGCCACTTCCTAACAATACAATGTACTTGTGTGTTATTGCAATGTATCTTTGCTTGGGAGCAATCTGGAACTCTCATAAAAAATAACTATCAGCAACATAAAATAAAACAAAATACAAATTTCACACTGTTAGCCTTTGCAGGTAAGCATTTGTATTACATTTGTGTTGTATCTATAGCCTCTGTTTCTGTAGCAAAAGTTACTATAAGTCAAATGCTCCCTTCAGGATCCTCCCACAAGTGAAGATCTTCTTGAGGGCAAAAAGTCTTGTACTTTATAATATGTGCTGGCTTTGGGGCCCTCCCAAGTCTTTGCAGCAATTAAGTGGTACAGTTGAGACTCCACATACACTTGGTAAGATCTTCAGTGCCCATTTAGGAGCCATATTAAGGCTCCCCCACAGTTAAAATGGTTCTGCACTCACGGCTATTCACATCTTAGCATAAAAATGCCAATGTTTTAATAATCAAACGTACTAGGAACTGTTCAGTGTCCTTGCAGCTACTGTCACAGGTAGTGCTGTCACAAATAAGGGTCTCTAAACTGTGTCCCTTGCTCAAGCACACAGCCACTGAGGGACCAGACTGATCTTTTCCTTTGAACTGTTCCACATTCCTACATGTTCTTCAAAAAGAAGTGAAAATAGTTTTGAAGTGGAACCATGGAATGGCTCAGATTGGAATGGTTCTCATTCCTCCCCTGCCATGGCAGAGACACCTCCCACTGTCCCAGGTGCTTCCAGCCCCAGTGTCCAGCCTGGCCTTGGGCACTGCCAGGGATCCAGGGGCAGCCCCAGCTGCTCTGGGCACCTGTGCCAGGGCCTGCCCACCCTGCCAGGGAACAATTCCTAATTCCCAAGATCCCATCCAGCCCTGCCCTCTGGCACTGGGAGCCATTCCCTGGCTCCTGTCCCTCCAGCCCTTGGCAATTGTCTCTCTCCATCTTTCCTGCAGCTCCTCCAGGCCCTGCAAGGCCACACTGAGCTCAGCCCAAAGCTTCTCCTGTGCAGGTGAACAATCCCAGCTGTGCCAGCCTTTCCTCCTAGCAGAGCTGCTCCATCCCTCTGCCCATCCTGCTGCCTCCTCTGCACTTGCTCATGCAACTCCTGTGTTTGGGACCCCAGGGCTGGACACCATATTCCAGGTGTGCTCTAAACACCAGGAGAGATTGGTTTATCTGATTCTTTACCCAAAACTTACATTAGGAAACATGGCATTCCAGAACTAGCAGCATTTAATGCTTTTTTGGATTGGGTTTTTTGGGTTTTTTTTGTTTTTTTGTTTTGTTTTGTTTTGTTTTGTTTTGGTTTTTGGTTTTTTGTTTTTTGGTTTGTTTGTTTTTTTGGTTTTGTTTTTGTTTTTTTGGTTTTTTTGGTTGGTTGGGTTTTTTCTTTTCTGTTTTGTTGTAAGTTGTTGTTGTTTTCTTTGTCTTTGAGAAAAACACAAAATTTGGATTATTCTAGAACAAGAACATTATATACTAAATTACAGTAATTCTTTCATTAAAATTGCTTTTCAAGTGTTCTTACTATACCAGCATAAACAACTTACATATTTATGTGTCACTGACCAGGACATGTGAAACTTAACTTAATGTTTGCTATTAATATGAATGTTTTCATACCTTGTGCCTTATTTGAAAGAGGCTTACAGAAATTATCACTGCCACCCCTCCCTGAAAGGACCCGAGTCTGTAAAGACAAACAGGCTAAAAATGCAAAAGAATGTGGGAGTCAATTCTTTCCATCTCTAAAGCCACCTGCCATCAATGCAGGAGCACATCTATGAAACTGCACCTTGTGGAAGTCCCAGACACTCCCACAGCTCTACCACCTGCAGAACAGGAATTGTGTTCTCTGCTTGATACGTGACTGCAGAGGGGCTGGGGCAGTGCAGGATTCATGCAAAGTTACAAGGTAAGGAGAGATATTTATCCAAAGAGGTTACACTGACAATTGACAGAAACTCTTGCTAGAAATTTTCCTGACCTCAGCACAAAGTGTCGAGTTTGTCCTGTGGGTTTCCAGCCCTGTACAAGGATCCACACCTGCTCAGGATCTGCCATGAGAGTCTCTGAAAGAGCGAGGGAATGCTTTCAGTTCTAGAAATAGAAAGACTCCAGGAATATTTGGTTTTCAGTTTACATTTCCTTTTCCTTGATGTTATTGATGTACCTATGTTATTTTATAACTCTCATGCTACACAGACTGTAGATACTCAGGATAAATCTGTTAGCAAAGTGTAGCTCCCTACCAGATGCAGCCTCTGCTTGCCACTGGCTTTCCTAAATTCTCAATCCATTTGCAATTGGTGACTGAACCCTTATCACTGCCACTGCTTCCAGCTTCCTACATTTAAATATATGGGGTTTAGCCATTAAAGTCAGATCACACACATCATACAGTGAGAGGGTACAAAGACCCTCCCCTTCCCAAAGGCTCGTCTGAATGACAGGCAAATTTGCTGCTTCTCTTCTCTGAAGAGCACAAACACCTCAGTCACACCTCCAAAAACATCCCCTTCCCTTTCCCCTCTGAGAAATAGGAGAGGAGAAAGAGAGAAACTGAGCATGCAGAGATCTCTTGGGTTCCAGGGAGATGAGTAGTCTCAGAAAACAGCAGATTTCCTTCTCTCACACACCAGGGAACCTCTGGGAGATGGGCTGGGTGGAAACACAGCAAACCCAATGCACGGCTCTGGAAAAAGCCACAGTGGGCACAATCAAATCTGCATTTTCTTCACAATCACACCAGTTGTTTGTCCAGTAGATTCTCATCAAGAATTAAACCTAAATATAGCATTGCCTTCTGAGTAAAGACCATATTAAAGTATTTGAAATGTCAAACATGTAAAATAATTATAGCATCATGTTGATTACATATTTATAAGTCTCCTTTTCAAAGGTGCAAAGAAATCATGTAGCAAGCCTCTCAAGACTTGCTGTACTAACAAGCTAAAACTGAGATTATACCACCATCTACTGGTTTAATTCTTATTTAAACAACAATGCCGTTTTCCCATTTGAAGCCAAAAGGATACTGCAGGCAGAAAACAAATTTATAGTCCTACTGAACCTGTTTTTACAATAGGAGAAAAACACTTCCCCAGATGGCAAGAGTGGTTTTGTTTGGGAGTACATGGCTTGCACACAGCCCATGGGCTATTCATTAAAATAAAACCAGAGGGTCACAGAATTCAAGTCAGTGAGAGCCAGCAGTTATTGAAGTGTCAGCATGAACACTTTAGAGTCCAGACAGAGATGTGTAAAAGTAAGACAGCAATATTTAAAGACCCACAACTTTAAAAACAAGGAAAAAAAAATAAAACCCAAAAATAATTTTTTAAAAAATTGAAAATGCACCCAAGAAAATGCACACCCAAAAAAACCTCATGCAGGGTACAGCAAAGTATATTTAAGATCATTTTTAGCTACTTTTGCATTCTTAACCACTCCTATCTCTATTTCATTCTAACATTAATTCTTAATTTCTTTAATTTCTGAAGCATTCCAAAGGGAATTGAGCACTATATTCTTAACCACTAAATTATCTCTCTTTTGATTCTCTAAGTTTGGTAAGCAGGAGATAATTCACAATAATAATCATTTATTTGTAATAATCATTTGTAATTTTCAAAGACAACCTCATTTTGGCCTGAAAGCATCAAGTCAAAAGATGAGGCATGCCTGGAGTTCTCCATGCTGTGCTGTTGGGGTTTTAAATATGGGATACCCACAGAGAATGAGCCTATTTTGGGTATCTGTGGTACCACTTTATCCTAGATTTTTTTTTTTTGGTGCAAATATTTTGTTGATGAAAAGAATTAGATTATAATTATCCCTAATGAACATGACAAGAGAAGCCCTGATGGTATTCATACCTGGCAAAAGAGCAACAACAAAGATAGATAGATAGATAGATAGATAGATAGATAGATAGATAGATAGATGATAGATAGAGATAGATATAGATAGATAGATAGATAGATAGATAGATAGATAGATAGATAGATGTCTATAAACCAAATACAGATGCTATAGATTGGGTGAAAAGTTGCATTTGATAGAACTAAAACCTATGGTAAATAATGCTAGTGGAAGACATTTAATAATAATATGTCATGGCTTGGGGAATACTTTACAGCATCCATAAGAAACTGAAATTTTTGTAGGAGAAAATACTTTTTGATCCTGGTTTTTCCACTTCCTAAATTCATGAAGATTTATTTCTATGAATACAGATTTAGGTCTTTATTAGTGGTGTTTGATTCCCTGTACCTTCATATTTTGATTGAAATCTAGTGAAAATTTTGTTTGCTTAATAAAAGAAACAAAACACCATTGAAGAATATCAAGTTACAATTAAAAAGTAAAAAAAATTGAATTTTTAATCCCCACACTTTAACCAGACAATGAATTTTTAAAATTAAGTTGGAAATATTAACTATTTACCTGGAAGACGTGCAAGATATGCCTCTAAGCATGATTTTATTCTTACTTTTCAAAATTACTTCTTAAAAAGAATTGCCCAACACTGGCCTAAACCCAGATCAACAAAGATGTTAGTTAAAAACAGGTTTGTGGTTTTCTTAATAAGCAGTCAGTCTATTTAAGTAATGAAGAAAAAGGAACAATACTTTTAATTGCTTTAACTTTTTTATAAGTTAGAACTCTTTCAAAGGGTGCAGAGAAGAAATTATCTATTATTGGAATGTAGGAGGTACACAAATAGTGACACAAGGAAAAAACACTTTGAATCATTGCTCTCAAATTTAATGTATTCTCAAAAATACTGTATTTTTGTTGGTTTTTTGTTTTGTTTTTTTTTTTTAAGAAGGAACTTTTTGAATCTACAACATTCATATATGTTTCTGATGAATTTAGCAAAGCACCCATGTCTTGTCAGTGAACTGGCCAGGGCAGAGCTCAGTGAGGGACAGCAGAGAACTCCACAAGCCAGACATCTCAGATCCTGCCAAGGCACACAAGGGGAGCAGCTCCGTGGGTCACACTCACAGCTAAAGGCAGCTGCAGACAAAGCTTTCCAAATAAAACCTTCCGGGCAGTGCATTCGACTGTGGAGAGGAGCTGTGAACTCAGAACTGCTCTGTAAAAACTCAAAATCAAAATGAATTTTAGGAAAAGTTTGCCAGACTTTCCCCTCCCCCATGCACTGCTCCTGGGAGCTGCGAGACAATACAAATGCAATTTGCACTTGAACCAGATGTTTCAACCTGAGGCAATGTGAAATTATTTCCGATTCCTTAGCACTCCTCTAATGGATTCACAACACTGCAGAGTTTTTCTCAAGTGCTACAGGTAGACAAATTTGGCTGAAAAAAGTGTGTGCCTTCCACAGCAGTTTTATAGCATCTCCCTGGACAGAAGTGAGGGAAATTCCCAGAATTACAGAAGAGTTTGGGTTGGAAGGGACCTTAAAGCTCATCCAGTGCCAGCCCTGCCATGGGCAAGGACACCTTCCACCTTCCCACCATCCCAGGGTCTCCAAGCCCTGTCCAGCCTGGCCTTGGACACTTCCAGGGATCCAGGGGAGCCACAGCTTCCATATGATTTTATATGAAGTTCTGTGCTAAAAATCACTGCCCCTTTGGCAGGTTATCAAACTACTGACACAGAAAGAATAATTTTTCAATTTTTTTATCTGATCTGTGTCTAAAAGCTGCCATGGTGAGGCAGGTTTAGCCCCAGCCAGTGAAGTCCATCCTTTTTCCCACCAGTTTTCTCTGTAAGGTGTTTCTCTGCCCTTATTTTGCCTTATCCATAACTGTTATGAAAAGACAGGCTAAATATTTAAGCATTTACATCTCTTTAAATTAATAAGCAATTTTTTCAAAAGTGTGCCTGGACCATGTGTAGCAGCAGCTGGCTATAGACAGATATTAATACATCCCTTTTTAGTTCTCTGAATAAGCACTACAGACTTGCATTTACATTATTATCTTTAATGCTAACTTTAGACCTCAGTTATAATGGCTTCATGAAGACTTGCAAAACTTCTTTCCTCTAAGAGCTTTTACATGTGAGGTTTCACTCTTTTCTCCAGCTGCTTTTTTTGGCTGCAAATGCCATGACCCCCCCTGATCCTGCACAGAGCACTTCTCATGTACCTCATGACAAGTGTAACAATGCAGGCTGCCAGTTCCACTGCACTGCGGAGTCACAGGAGCACACCAAAGGAATTTTCTATGTGCTACCTACAGCATTTCACTGTGTGATTGAAGTGGTGCCCAGCTCTGAAATACCAATAGTCTTGAGAGGTTGTGTCAGTGATAAAATAATGAGCTGCAGGTTTCTGTGTGCTTTAGGACTAAACCATAAACAGTTATGAAATCATGCTGTAGGAATAAATTAACAAGGTTCATTACTTTCTAATGATTCATCTATTTACCATCAGCATTTCAAATTCCACTCCTCTGCTAACTGCAATAGTCATAGTTTGTTTCCTTTATCCCTCCCACTGCTAAGTTACTCAGATCATCCCTCATGTTTCCAGCAACTACAAAGAAACATATGCACTTCTGCTCTAATGGTGGAACAAATACATTCCCTGTGCACTTCCTGAATCTCACTGCCTGCTGCGCTCCAGGAACCTGAGCCTTGCTGCCCATATGCTGGGGAAGTTCCATTATAATTACACCAGAGAAGATGGGGTGGTTCCACATCCTGCTGGCACCTAGTGAGGCTCTCCAGGGACCACTACTGGACCCAGTCCTGTTCAGTATCTTTATGGACAATCTGGATGAGGGAATTGGGGGCACCCTCAGTCAGTTTGCAGATAACAGGTTGGGTGGGAGTGTGGATCTGCTGGAGGCCAGGAAGGCTCTGCAGAGGGATCTGGACAGGCTGGATCCATGACCTGAGGGACAGTAGGGCCAAATGCCAGGTCCTGCCCTGGGGTCACCCCAAGCCCATGGAACTGGGCTGGGGCAGAGGGGCTGGAAAGCTGCTGGTGGGAAAGGCCCTGGGGGTGCTGGTGACAGGGGCTGGACACAAACCCAGCTGTGCCAGGGGCCAGTGGCACCTGGGCTGTGCCAGCCCTGGGGGGGCAGCAGGCCCAGGGCAGGGCCCGTCCCCTGTGCTGGCCCTGCTGAGGGACCTCGAGGCCGTGCCCAGCTCTGGGCCTGTCATGGCCACAGAGCCCTGGAGGGGCTGGAGCGTGTCCAGGGCAGGGAATGGAGCTGGGGAAGGGGCTGGAGCCCCAGGAGGGGCTGAGGGAGCTGGGAAGGGGCTCAGCCTGGAGAAAAGGAGGCTCAGGGGGGACCTTGTGGCTCTGCACACCTCCTGACAGGAGGGGACAGCCGGGGGGGTCGGGCTCTGCTGCCAGGGAACAGGGACAGGAGGAGAGGGAACGGCCTCAGGCTGGGCCAGGGCAGGCTCAGGGTGGACAGCAGGAGGAATTTCCCCATGGAAAGGGTGCTGAGGCCTTGGCAGGGGCTGCCCAGGGAGCTTTGGAGTGCCCATCCCTGGAGGTGTCCCAGGAAGGGCTGGAGGTGGCACTGAGTGCTCTGGGCTGGGGACAAGGTGGGGATGGGCACAGCTGGGACTCCATGGGCTGGGAGGGATTTTCCACCTCCACTGGCTCCATGAGTCCTCCACCAGCTTGAATGAGCTCCTCACCTGAATCTACAATATTCAACAAATATCAGTTTCTCAAATTAGAATTTGTGTCCCTAGTATTCTGTAAAAAAATCCTACCCTGAATTCCTGCAGAATTTTTTTCTAATGTTGGGCATTTGCTCCTGATGCAAGCTTTCCATGCTTCCCCTGGATAACTAAAGGGGAAATGCCAGACTCATTATAGGTCATAGATCATTTCCCCAGTAAACATTTTTAATTTCTCTGTGGAACTCTTGGAAAAATTAGAGGATGGCAATGTTTTTATTTTGTTTTAAGCATAGCAGTCTTGTTCTAGGGAAAGGTTCTTGACATTTGGAATGAGTTCTGAGACTTGGAGAGCAAGCTCAGCTTGGCAGAGTGATAAGCTGAGTGGCAATAATAGATTAAAAGGTGTAGGAAAAATATGATTTGAACCAGCCTTGAAAAGCATTTTAAGACAGCCATGAAGAAGCCTGAATTTTAAATCAGAGAGGTGAGGGAAGCAGCATGGCTCTTTCCTAGAAGACAAGATAGTTTAAGCTTTTCTTTGCCCTTTCTAAATGACAGCTATAGGTGAGAGGGAAATATGTCACACTGGCTTGGCCAAAAGGCAGCCTCCATACAGAAAAAAGTCTTATTTTTTAAATGTTTCTCACAACAGCATGAACTTGGCCACTGATATCTCCTTAAAAAAAAAAAAAAAACATGAAGTGCAAGTCCCCTTAACTATTCCTTCTCTCAAGGTATTTTCTTACCACATTCAAGGTAATGTGGGTAAGAAAAAAAATCCCATTTCATACTGGGAAGAAATTTGTCCATATTTGAAAATTAAAAAAAAAAAAAAAGTCAACTATAACCAACAGTCAAGACTATTAACTGGATAAAAAGTTTTAAGGAGTCAACTTTTATTCACATCGGGTTGTTAGGGACAATGTTTTTGTCATGTTACCTGAATTTCCAGGCACCAAGAAAATCACCTCCCTCTTTCAACTGAAGTTAGATGCTGTGTCACCATAAATTGATCCAAATTAACTATCCCATCAAAAACCAAGTCAGCTGCAATAGATCTAAAAATAAATGTGGTGGGTTTTTCCCCCCTCAGTCTGAAAGGGAAGCAACTTCAGTGAAAACAAGGGAAGTTGAAAAAGCCCATATAAACTTAAATGAAGACAGTTAAACTTCTTTTCACATCTGTGAAATAAGTTTAACAAATTACTCCAGTCATTTCCATGATGAATGGCTCCTCATGTGCCAGCTCTTTATTGCATCTAGCAAGCAAGAACAGAGCTTTTACATGCTTCTGCAGTTGTTTTTCCCTTCCCTTTTATTCTGATGCTTAGTATCCATATTTTCAGTGGAAAAATGTGACTATCATACGCCAAAGAAGTGATAATTAGTCTTATATGACTGTCTTTATGTTGCCTTGGCTTTTCTAAACTCATTTTCACACAATTACCTAATCCACTGTTATACAGCCTCTTCCAAAATAAGAGGGGTTTTTTTTTCCATTTAAGCACAGGATTAAAAGGATTTTTCCAGTTTTTAAAGATTCATACATTTTAGAAAGATTGCAATAAGGTCACACCAGACAGATTTAATTCTTGCTTTCTGGTGGATCAGAAGAAAGAAACCAGGATGCAGATAAGTATCCTAATCTAAGTATAAACCTAAATTTCCAAACACTTGCCTCAACTTCACCTTAATAGTATTTAAAAGATTATATAAGCTAAGGAAAAAAAATCCAAAACTGCTGGAAAATTCAACACAACTACTTATAGAGTATCTAACAACCAACAAAGCAATAATTCATCAATTATTCTTTCCTAACTTTTCCATTTGGAAATAGCTGGAGATACTTGATGCACCTTCACACCACTTGAGGGTGGAATTTAAAGCAGCCTGACAGGACTCTTTAAAGGTTGGATTAACCAGGTTGTATGTGCAAATTTCAAAGCTTCAAATCTCTGACTAGATTTAAGTACAACTGAATTCTATGCCTATCTACCTAAAACCTTTAAGGAACAGATTCCCATTGCTTATTTCAATAAAATTCCATGGAGAAAAAGACTGCTGTTGATGGCACAGACCCCCAGGAACATATACAAAGGCAAGAGACAGCAAGAAGCCGACACAAAGCCGAGCTGGAGCCACTAAGACAGGTCCCAGGGGCACAGCCAGGATCCTGTGCTCAGAGCTCTCCAGTAGAGACTTCACCAATAATGGGATTCACCAGGTGAATCCCATTATTCAACCAGGCTCTGCCCACCCTACTGTCCTGAATGCAGCACTAACCCTGGGCATTTAGCCCCAATTTCCTTCTCACCCTGACTTCACCAAATATCCCAAGCTGGAAGGGAGCCCCAAGGATCACTGATCCAGCTGCTGTCCCTGCACAGACACCCCAACAACCCCATCCTGTGCATCCCTGAGAGCACTGTCCAAATGCTAAGTAATAAACAAAACACCCATTTTCAATTTTCTGGGAGATTATTCTACCTGTTGCATTATAGAATTACCTAACTGGAGTATTTAACAGATGGCTGCTGCTACTTATTCCTCCACAAGCCATTAATATAAAGAACCCATAAAAATTTTTTTTCATGCCCAATCAGCAGGGCTTAGCCAGAAAATACCTACTGAACTGGGCTGTACTGGGAGGCTAGGTGGAATAATTAGTGGATCCTAGAATTTGGATTAAATTTTTGCATGATGGGCACTGAACTGCTCAAAACCTGATGCATTTAGGGCATGCACAGAAGAAGAACAAGAACAAGAACAAGAACAAGAACAAGAACAAGAACAAGAACAAGAACAAGAACCAGAACAAGAACTCTGCACATCAAGAGAGCTTTAAGCACTATACAGCAGCTGATCCTGATAATTCCACTCAAGTTTCTGTGATCCTTTACTGAATCTGGTCCACAGACACTGAAATTCTACTCCTGCATCCCTTTAAGCAAAAGAGCACAAATATATCTTTACAAGTTCAAAAATGATGACTTCATGGTGTCATCCAAAGGACATTTTATTCTCTACTTCAATACATTCCTTCTGCATGACTGGCCAAGCAATCCTTCTAGTCTGTGGTGTGGTCCACTTTTCAAGATCTCTTTCTCCTATAAAGTACCTTAATATTGTCCAACTCATGTGAGCCAACTGGACATAGTACAGTAAATTAAAGCATGATTAAAAAATAAGATCCCACTTAATATTTCTTTAATAGCTGCCACTGAATGGAGTTTTCAGCATCATGACCAGGTAGAAGTCAGTATTTAAATTAATTATGACAGCCATATAAATTAGACATAAGAGACTTCTAAAGCTAATTAGAGTCTGAGAGTTTTAATTTGATGTCTGTCTTGGTGTAATATCTGCTTTATGTATTAAATTAATAAAATTAAGACTGCGTCATTATAAATTTCCACTTTCACAGTTCCCTTCGTTTTACAATTACATGCCATATTTGAATGATAATTGAATGAAACAAAATCATTATGTTCAAGTCTGCTTTTCCAAAGACATAAAAATAATATTCCCTGTTTTCTTCCATTCATAGAAGTCATAGTTGCTGTAGTGATCCCTGTCCAAAGAGCAGTGCACAGCAAGGGTCAGCTTTAATACTGGAGTCTCTGTACACTGCTCTCACTGTTCCAGCAATTACACAACTTGTAGCTTTTGTCTTTGTCAGATTTCAGCAAATAGTTATGTGACTATGATTGTTATGTGAAAAAACAAACAATAAATGAGTTCTTTCCTATCAACAAAACCTACATCCAGTCTCTGAAGAAGGAAAAAGCAGGTCAGAATCTTCATGGTCAGAATCTGCACAGAAGGCTGTGGCCTGGGCAAAGCCTTGTTCAGTGCTAGATCAGGAACTCCCAGTATCTGAAAGGGTCTAAGTTAATCTCTACTGTTCTCTTCTTCTTAACTGCTTTACTTGCAGGAAACAGCATTTTAAATATGACATTCTGGTGACTTCCTTGCTGGGATCATAAGGAACCAGCAGTTTCTGGTATGAAAGAGTTACTGAGTTGTATTTTCTGGAGAATCACAGAACAGTTTGGGTTGGGAGGGACTTCAAAGTTCATCCAGAGCCACCCCTGCCATCACTCTGGGCACCCCTTCCACACCTTCCACTGTCCCAGGCTGCTCCAAACTCCATCCAGCCTGGACTTGGGCACTGCCAGGGATCCAGGGGCAGCCCCAGCTGCTCTGGGCACCCTGTGCCAGGGCCTGCCCACCCTGCCAGGGAACAATTCCTAATTCCCAATGTCCCATCCAGCCCTGCCCTCTGGCACTGGGAGCCATTCCCTGGCTCCTGTCCCTCCAGCCCTTGGCAATTGTCTCTCTCCATCTTTCCTGCAGCTCCTCCAGGCCCTGCAAGGCCACACTGAGCTCAGCCCAAAGCTTCTCCTGTGCAGGTGAACAATCCCAGCTGTGCCAGCCTTTCCTCCCAGCAGAGCTGCTCCATCCCTCTGCCCATCCTGGTGCCTCCTCTGGGCTCTCTGCAGCAGCTCCAGGTCCCTCCTGTGCTGGGGTTCCCAGGGCTGGCCCAGCTCTGCAGGTGGGGTCTGACCCGAGGGGCAGAGGGGCAGAATCCCCTGCCCTGCTGCCCCCACTGGGCTCACCCAGGGCCGGGCTTTGGGGTCCCAGCACACACTGACAGCTTAAGCAGATCAACCTGTCAGAATCTGTAGTTTTGAACCAGCATTTCTGATTAAGACAGCTTGCAATAACAGGAAATAAGTAACAATTATAATTAAGCAAAAAAACTTTGAGTCCTTTCCTTCACTCAGCAGTAGGGACTCTGCAGTTTCATTAATTTCTATCCACTAAGAAAGTTCTCCTTTGCCTCCTGTTGCTCAGGGGCTCTGTATGCACACTGTCCTTGTCACACTGGGTCATTTAACCAGCTACATCTTATGCTCCATTTGATGTCTTGGCATGTCGATAGGACATCAAGAACCTGACATATTAAACATAACAGTAGCTGATATCATAAACAAGTTGAGATTATCCTCTCCTATCAACAACACACCACATACATATCCCAGCCCAGTGTTTTGAAATAGAACTTTAGGATATTCTGTGGAAAACATACTTCAAGTGAAGAAAACTTATTTTACTTTTAAATGGGGACGTAACATCTGTGACAAGGGATCATAATCTCAGGTTGAAGATTTGCTTTTGACATTTGTATTTTCACAAGCAATTAAAATTTAATTTGGCCTATGATGAAAAGCAAATCCTTTTATCCCATACTTGCAGTCACAAGGGGAACACATTGCATTAGAAAGCAGCACTGTAGCTTAAGGTTTCATATCTGACATTTGTGACATCGTGAAAAAAATTAATTAACAGATAGGAAAGTTTATGCACACTCCAATCATCCTTAAACTTTCCTACTATCAACTAAAGGTGATGTCACTGATATTTCAATATACAAGCTATCGGCTTGTATATATCAGATTTAAAACATTATTTAAAGTAAAGGGTACCTGTTTATCTAAAAACCTTTGGCATCTTATCTTACCAACTAAATGCAAAACAATATTGCTGGAGGCAGTGGATGAATGAGAAATACAGAAGACAATTTAAATTCATTTTTTGAAAAATACTGAATAACAACACACCCTGACTGGAGTAGTTATCTCTCAGTTCATTATCTCTGGTTGGTGTTCTCCCATATTGGACATTCCATTCATCCTTTTTCTCCAAGGAAGAATTTACAAACCCAAAAGAACATGAGGGAGTTGCCCCCTTTTTGCAGTGAACAGAAACTGCATCAGAAATATTCTAGAAATCAGCACCTCCAGCAATTCATGGGAACAGCCAATTTCACCTGCATGGAACTATCCATGTTAATGATTTTGTGGCATCACACAAGCAGCAACGTGGACACAGAGAGCAACAACAAGCTGACTGAGGTTCATGGAATAAATAGTGCACAGGACTATAGTCCCCCATTCTAAGCAAACGCCTTTAAGCATTTCTTAGAAGTATTATTAGCATTATTATTTATTTCCTTCATGCTTTACAACATTCCTGGTTTCTTTTTGCTGTTTTTTGTTGGTTTTGTTTGTTTGTTTTTTAACTACCACTTACAAAATAAAACCTGGAGGTTTCAGGAATATGCTCCATGAAAAATCATCTATGGACTGGAGTAATCTCATGCTCAATTCCCAGCTAGACCCTGCCATGCGCTCCTGAAACCACTCCCAAAACTGAGCTTCATATTATTTTGCGGGAGAGAGAATCCTCCAATAATTAAGAGTTGATCTGCTGCATCTTAACTCCAAATCAGAGTGTAATTCCCCACTTTGGAATACAGTCATGTTTGGCATAAAAAAGGTAAAATCTTTTAGCTGCCCCATTAGTGACATATTCATGAAAACTCCAGAGAAAGTAGTGCCTGGAGTAAGCACCAGAGTTGAGAACTGAGCATGCTTAACCTTCCAAAGATGCCTTTTGCATGGGTCTGCAATATGTTTTTGTTTTTTCTTGTGTGTGGATCCCACTTAGGTCAGTCTGGGGCTCTTTCAAATGTCAGCTCAGGCTACAGGTGGACCTTTATTCACTTTGTGTGGCCATCTCTGGACCAGCACTGGTTTGCAGCTCAGAGGATCTGTGCAGGTTATGTCCAGTGCACCCAGGTTAATTAGAAGTGTCAGTAACTTTAATCACCAAGAACGCGTTTAGTTGCCATCTGTAATTCCATATGTAATCCATTGTAATTTAGAATTAATTAATACCCATTTTTACAAAGGCACTGCCATAAGTCTCAACAGGAGTGATGTGCTCTGAGATAAAAGTTCATTTAACAAAGCAGATCCAAACACAAAAATCACTGCATTGTTTTAAAATACATTATGGGATATTTTGCTTACTATACCAAATAAAAATGATATAAAGTAATAATTGGCCAAGAATTTGTCAAGCTCTTAAAATTATATAAAACCTAAGGACAAGTAATCTCTGTCTTTATACACAGATGACAGGAGTCATATCTGTTCTTATCACTCTGCTGCAATAGGCAAAGCAGTAAAATTCTCAATAATAATCATAGACTAACAGCCATATTCATGTAAAATAAAAGTATTTTTCCTCATGTAAAATGCTATTAGCCATATTTGAAGGCATTATGTTCTGATATCATTTTTCCATTTCAATAAATGACAGCTATTAAATGCAATGGCAACTGCATGACAGGGATATTTTTTATTACTTCAAAAGGAAGAAAAGGATTAAAATGAGTTTATTCAAAAGTGTGATTTGTCAATTTTTTCTTATCAAGGGCTGTGTGGGACAGCTTTAAACCTAAACACTGTGATCTGACCTCCTATTTGAATAAGTTAATGTGATCCAGTGTTCTTAGGAAAGTAGTGAAACCTATCTTTTGTATGCAGAAGTCCCAGGAGGAATTTATGCTTTTATATGGTCAGCTGCAAGGTGCCATTTCCTTTTCATCATTCCTGCTTTTATCATATTGTACTTCTTGACAGCTTAGAGGTTCTTTTTAGAATCTGGTGGATGAACAACTATATAGAGACATTTTTTGTATGACGGATTTCTTTCCAGCCTCCAAGGCTTTACAGTCAAACAGCATTCTGCTGCCAGAAATCCCTCTCTTATATTCAAGAGGGACTAATCACCATATTTGATAGAGCAAGCATCTTACCTAAACATCAAATAGAACTATAAATTACCACCTCAGAGCATTAAAGGGGGATTTTACACACATCAGGTTCTTGCATTATACATCCTAGGAACAGTAGTGAAAATCATTTCATATACGTACGTCCACAGAGAGAGGTAACATCTAGCTGGACAAAATATGGCTCATTAGGGATTTCCTTGGAAGGATTATCCTCCTCCCAGCAGCTCTTTCTCACAGGAGATCCTACACAGTGCATAACTGCTTTTTTTAGTGTTCTCTGTACATATTCTCCCACTTGCTTACACTAATTTGCATTTGAAAGCATCTATATAAAAAGCCATGGTGATTTAAAAAACAGTACATTAATCAGAAAAATTAAATCCAAAAGTGTACATTAATTTAGCATCTTTTGTAAACCACTGTTTTAAAGCTCTGGCACCTCTTGGGTGTCTTCCTATAGAAGCTTATCTCCTCTAGGGTACAAGTTCTCAAGGCTTCAAGACAGGAGCTAAAAGTTTTGCAGGCCAACATTCTCAGCTAACCTGCAGCAACTCTGACTTGTACAAAACAAAGCCAATTTCTACTGGCTGCAAATATCATCCAGCTGAAACCTCACAAATCAAATAATTGCATGGATTAATATTGGAATTTGAATGTAAAAAGCAACCCAAGACAGAAATCTTGAAAGCTGAGTCTCTCAAACTGAACTCTTCACAGTTATGGGTAAAATTTTTCTTTTAAAATGTCATAATTTTAACACTGCAGAATGCAAACTGTTCCATCTTTCAGTCTGTAGGCCAAGGAAGTATTTTGGTATAGAACCATACCGGCAAAAAGAGCTACTCCAATTACCTCAAGTAATGAAAAATAGTGTGGAATAACATCAGAAATCCACAGGGGCCATATCTTTACCCATTTCTTGTGCTACTAAACTGCTATTACACATCCAGAGTTATGGTATCAACAACAGACAGACTTTCCTTGGACATCTTGCTACTCAGGACTGCAGATTAATATTTTATACTCGAGTCCTACCTAAAAATCTGGCCTATTTCTAACTCTGGGACAGACAGGTGGGAGCTGAAAACAGTTCCACTGACTCCAGTTCTGCTAATCTGCTTTGAACCAGAGAAGAGCTGCACAGTTGCTAAATTCTCCTATTTAAAAGGAGCAGAAAAGTGATGAGAACACAAGTGTTGAGATACATTGTTATCACACTACCATGATTCCTGCACGTGCAGAGAGACATGTCAAACAATAAATCACCTGAACAGCACCATTCAGAGGGAAACACTCCCAGGCATTCCAGCCCTGCACTGCAACCCCATTTCTGTGTCTCGTGGGTTTGCTGTGAAAACAAGACATGGAGAGGTCACAGACTGCCTTTGTCTAGGGATTGTCAGAGGAAAGCTTTCAAGCACACTTGGCTTTACCATTTATCTCAATTCCTGACCAGCTGCAAACACCTGTTTACACAAAAGCTGTTAACTTGCTGATGCACTCCTGCCTAGTTTAAATTGCTGGTTTTTTTCCTGCATTTCACATTTCTGATTTAAAGACATTGGCTCTTGAGCTCTCACGTCCACAGCTCAGCAGCCAGTCTCAGGTCTACTGCAGGCAGTGACATAAAACAACATAATCAGACTGTTCAAGATAACATGTGCCATTATCTCGGCACATGAATTCTTTCCCAACCAAAAGCAAACCCCTGATTAGTGCAGACAGCCAATTAAATACCTTACTGAACACCTAGTTTAAAAAAAAATAAACTTAAAATATACATTACAATGACAATAGCTACAGTAACTAATTCCTGAAAAATTAAAAGAATTTCACAAAGGCATCTTTTTTCCTTCTAACAAGCTCTTTAAAGTACTTTTCCTTATGGCACACTTTTCTTGTCCTTTATTCTGTACTTGAGCAAGCAAACTTTCTTGATCAGCTAGAGGGAAAGGGAAACTCCTAAGATTCAGATGGAATTCAAGGCTTGTGTATTCTGCTACTGAAGAGATGCACAGGTTTGTGCACCTGCACAGGCAGGGGCACAATGCAGGTGTTCCTTAGAATTCCCTTCTTGAGTGATGCTGTCATAAAAAGTCAAGTAATATTTCATATATTCCTGCACCACACATCATGAGGCTGATGAGAGGGATGGAGCAGCTCTGCTGGCAGGAAAGGCTGGCACAGCTGGGATTGTTCACCTGCACAGGAGAAGCTTGGGGCTGAGCTCAGGGTGGCCTTGCAGGGCCTGGAGGAGCTGCAGGAAAGATGGAGAGAGACATTTGCCAAAGGCTCGAGGGACAGGAGCCAGGGAATGGCTCCCAGTGCCAGAGGGCAGGGCTGGATGGGATCTTGGGAATTAGGAATTGTTCCCTGGCAGGGTGGGCAGGCCCTGGCACAGGTGCCCAGAGCAGCTGGGGCTGCCCCTGGATCCCTGGCCGTGCCCAAGGCCAGGCTGGACACTGGGGCTGGGAGCACCTGGGACAGTGGAAGGTGTCCCTGCCATGGCAGGGGTAGGATGGGATGGGCTTTAAGGTTATCCCCAAGCCAAACCTCCTGGGATTCTGTGATTATCAATTTGTGTGTGTGTGTACCACTATGTTTGACCACTATCAATATAAAACGCCCTAAACTACGAATTAGTTTTCCCATACTAGAAAATTCCAGCAGCTTCACTGGAAACACTGACATTTCCATAGTTGAGAAGTATTTCTCTGTTACTGAACCTTTTTCCAAAGTCTGTATTTGAGCAGTTACTGATCACTGCATGGACATAATACAGGGGGTTTGGCACAGGTCATTGTCTTTGGTGTCAAAATCAATGCCAATAATAAGCAATTTGAGACAATTAATACACATAGCTCTTATTTAGGACATTGGAAATCCGCTAAGGTAGGTCCTGCAAATGCTTTTCAATATTATTGGAATTGAAAGCAAAAATTGTCAAGTGACTTAACAACAGAATGATGTAGACAGCAACCTTTATGTCTATGAGATAATTTGAAAGATAAATCACCTTTTTTCCACAGGAGTAGCCTTAATATTATAATTGGTCCATTTATTTCATAAGAACAGCCGTTTCACAAGTAAATGTGTATTTTATTCTGAATTCTTTCATCAACAATTCCTATATATTGGTATATATTCTATTCAAAGAAAGCAATCTTACTGAACAATACTTACATTAATTGTTTAACATTCATACTTAAAAGATTCAGAACTTATAAAAAGCTCCATTTCAATCAAACAGAATCAAAACAGTCACACCTATCAGGTTTGATAGCTTTCCAATTCAAGTGAATAAGATAAACTACTTACTCATTGACTAAATCATTTCTTGTCCCAATCTGTGTGTGTTTGGACTTTGCAATTTAGAATGACAGCAGCACAACCTGTCCAGAACTAATTGCTATAAATATACCAGATGTTGTAAAAATCTGGACTTATTCTTTTTATGGAAAAATGAAGCAAATACC
Source organism: Chloropsis cyanopogon (assembly GCA_013400585.1). Classification (NCBI taxonomy): domain Eukaryota; kingdom Metazoa; phylum Chordata; class Aves; order Passeriformes; family Irenidae; genus Chloropsis; species Chloropsis cyanopogon. The sequence continues at coordinate 172,252 of WEZZ01031780.1, forward strand.
ATAAGAACGCAGAAATGAATGATTTAATAGTGTAACCTTTATTTCCAGCATTATGGGTCAAATATATTATTTAGTAAAAATATGGACAATTGACTCCTCTTTTTTGTTAATATCTCAACCCTAACACGACTAGGCTGGGCTATAAATTTCCAGGTTTGCTCAAAGGGCACCAACTCATGGTTCAAAATGAAGCCAATGTGCACCCGAGCACTTTTTGCACACATGCGGGTGCCAGCAGTATGAGTCTCCTATTTTTGCTTCTTACTACAGCTAAGAGCACATCTATTAAGTGATAAAAAATATTGATGCTCCACTGTCTTTAATATATCCCATCACAGCAAACAAATTCAAGTCAGAAATAAAATCTGAATTGACTCAACTGCCACCTGAATTAAAGTACCGTGACCTCAAGTCATAACTACACACAGGAGCTGAGCATTGAACTAAATTTTGTTTCCCTGTAAGATTTGTCATATAAAACCCTCAAGAATGCATGAAAAGCAATATATTTCAAATATTTCTAATGAAAGGCAAGTTTTACAAGGAATATTGCCATAACCTATTATGATTTACTGAATTTTATCTAAGTGCAGTGCACATACTATCTTGGCATGTCACTAAATGCTGAGATATGAAAATCATGCTAATTGCTAGCTATGTTTTATGACTTTTTCTACTCATGTTTAAAGGTAAGAAATGGCCAATTTCACAGGCATGAGCTATGTAGCATTAAACAGCTGGTGGAAATTCTGTTTTCGGTGAAATCATAATTAATTCACGCCAACAGAATCAGTTTTGCTTCCCTTGTCTTCACTTATCACACAATCAATTACCAAACTTACACATATTTATACTCAAACATTCCTCTACTACTGTTATGGGTGCAAAGCTAAGGATGAGAGCCAGAAACAACAAAATTCCTGTTTACAGGATATTGTTGGCTCAGGCCAGACAGCACAGCCACAGACACCTGCAGGCCATGGTTTATTTTCGAGATGGGTTACTTTTACCATAAGTTATTAAATGCTTCCAAAGCCCAATCTGCTGCAGCTGTTATTTTTTGGAGCACCCATACGTACATTCAAAATATTTGCCAACCATTATCATAGAACCTTTGCATCAGTTGCCTTTCAGGGTCCAAACCCATACAATTGGCAAGACAAATATTCATTTAGCACTCAGAGTTCAGCACTTAACCAGATGCTTTAAACCCAGCACATTTCTTTACAATATTCAGGGAGCGTGTGTCCCCTTCAGGTATTTTGATGCAGATATAAAGCACCACATAACCTTCAACAGCCTTTTTCAAGGCCAGGGTTTCTTCAGAACATAATATTAAAACTATGTTTTTTCCACAGAGAGAAAATTGCTTGTGAAAATAAAACAAAGAACACTTCAAAGCTAAACAATCAGCTCATTATTACTGCAGGGACAGAAAGCACAGGGTGGATATCTTTTTAAAGGTATTCCTCCAGGATGCATGAAATACATCAGGTAATTTGAGAGCAAATCTGTCAGATCTAGATTTCACAGGACTAAAACAATCTGGTATATAAGATCTCCACTGAGACAACAAATGCAAACAAACCAGATTTGTTACTGATACTGGCCTGCATCGAAATTTGGTCATTCAAATTATACCAACAAAGTCCTAATTTAAATAAATAGATCTAAACTCACATTATATACAAAACAAAATTCAATAATGAGTGTCCAACATAAGCTTTTAGTGTCTCTAACTTAATTTTCGATACAAGCCACTTTTTTTCCCTGAGAATCTTAAAATCTACTCCATGCCTTTTATACTAAATATTTCTCTCTCTAACCACCAGTGAATTAGGGTCTTCTAAGAAAAGACATGGGATAAAGGCTGATAGATTTGTTGTTGTGAGCAGAGAACTACAATAGTGCATTGATGAATGAAACGTGAATAATTGTAAGTAAAAGCTTTGAGTAAAATGTTACAGCCAAAGTATTGGTTTTCTCTTTTTTTCTTTTTGGATCAAGTCCTCCAATGTTTCCCTCACTGTTACTTTATGAAATAATTATAGTCTTTAGCATTTCATTCTTCATAACTCTGCATAAAATCAGAAATTACAAGATCAACACTACTTAGAGTGAATGAATTTCTTGACTTGCAATTGTGTTTTACAACTGGCATTGTCTGAAGGACAAGTGCAATAGGTAAAGCACCTTTGAATCAAGTGATTTTCAGTGTGCTTATGTTTTAAGTGAGGAGGAAATGCCTTCACAAAACACGTGATAATTTACCCAAGCTCTTGTCTGACAGACAGTACATAGCTATTAGTCTGAAGGTATTTCTGTTACATAAGCTGGACAAAAATCACACATTACCTCTGTGTTGCCAAATGCAGAGCAGCCAGTTACCAGACAGAGAGATTATTTGGGAAGATGGCATTGCAAAGGAGATCAAGTACTTAGATATCTCTGGGAACAGCATCAATCTTACCTAACTTTGCATTAAAATCACAAACATGGTACCCTAATGGGTTTCCTAGGCAGGGAATTTGGACAGTGCTCTCAGGGATGCACAGGGGGGATTGTTGGGGTATCTGTGCAGGGCCAGGAGTGGGACTGGATGATCCTGGTGGGTCCCTTCCAGTTTAGGATAGTCTGTACTTGAGGACAAGGAAAAATGAAGTTTGAGATTCTGGGAAGTCAACTTTACTTCTCATAAAAACATCCCCAAGCACATACTGTCCTGGGAAGGATTTACTCTGCCAGGGATTCACAAGATGGTGCTAAGGACAAGTAAATGTTTCACTGTCAAGGGACAGCACCTGCAGTATAACAGCCCTCAGACACAAAAGCATTATAAAGGATTATTTCATTCAGTCACTTTTCAGCATGAAAACAAGCTTACAGTTTGGGTGGAGGTTTTATATTTTATCCTAAAAATTACTTCACTCCTGCAGCGATTCACTGCTTCAATGACTGATTACAGAAATCAACCTCTTCACAAGATGTACATGCAAAAATACTGCAGAGAAATTTGGCATTTTAAAAACTTATGACTAATTTTACTTTTCAGGCTAAAGCATAACATTAGGACTGCCATCAAAGGCTAAGAACATATGTTATTTGATGTCTTAGATGAATCATGCTATGCACTAGATGTTCTGAAGTCTCATTTTTAAGAGGATCATCAGAGTGAAAGCTCTTAATACACTGCTTTAGTCTGTCAAGGTCTCTAATACCTCCAGCCACATGGCCTGATACACCTCAAGGTAGATCTTCCTTGTTCTCACAGGGAAGTGAGAACACACAGAGCATGGTAATGAGTGCCTGGAGCACTGAGAGCCACGAGGTGCCCCCTGCACAGCATTCCTCCAAAGTCTGATTATCTCTGGGCCCAGACAGGGCTGGCACAGGTAATGATGTCTCAGGCAGCCCTGTCCAAGGTCACTGCACTGCTGTGTCTGCCATGTCTGTCTTTATTATTGCCTTTAAGCACAAATGTAATGACTGCCCGGCCTGGCCAGGCTTCTGCAGTCCCCTAATAGAAGCCATTAAATGGGGAATCACAAAATGCATCAATCCTCACACCTGCAAACAGACAGCACTTGTGCTCTCAACAAATTCAAATATTACTGTTGGCATTACTGTAAAAGTAAGGAATAAATACTTGAGGCAAAGAGCACTCAAAATTGCACCTCCCTGAAATGAGTAGTGCCTGACCCTAAGAGTTTGCACACTGACAGTCTAACACCATTATACTGGGTTTGTGTGGCAAAGTTCTGGTAGCTGGGGGGCTTCTTCTGTGAGAAGCTGCTGGAAGCTTCCCCCAGGTCTGGGAGAGCCAGTCCCAGGTGGCTGCAGGACACACAAGGCTGGGCCCATCAGCAACAGCACCTCTGGGTGACACTGAAGGAGGAGGAAAACCCTGCAGAATTGCAGCCAGGAGAGAAAGGAGAACATCTGAGGGGAACAGCTCTGCAGCTCCCCAGGGCAGGGCAGGAGGGGCAGGAGCTGCTCCAGGGGCTGGAGCTGAGGCTCCCCCGAGCCCGGGGTGCAGCCCAGGGAGAGGCAGCTGTGCCCCCCCAGCCCCTGGGGCCAGGATGGGTCAGAGATCCCCCTGCAGCCCCTGGGGCCAGGATGGGTCAGAGATCCCCCTGCAGCCCCTGGGGCCAGGATGGGTCAGAGATCCCCCCCAGCCCCTGGGGCCCAGGATGGATCAGAGATCCCCCTGCAGCCCAGGATGGGTCAGAGATCCCCCTGCAGCCCCTGGGGCCAGGATGGATCAGAGATCCCCCTGCAGCCCCTGGAGGCCCCACACAGGAGCAGGGGGTGCCTGAAGGAGGCTGTGACCCCGGGAACTCCACACTGGAGCAGCTCCTGGCAGGACCAGCAGACTATGGAGAGAGAAGCCCATACAAGAGCAGGTTTGCTGGCAGGACCTGTGACCCTGGGGGTGAGCCATGCTGGAGCAGCCTGTTCCTGAAGAACTACACTCCATGGAAAGGGTCCTGCAGCCCTCAGGAAGGACTCAATCTGGAGAAGTTCATGGAGCACTGCCGCTGGGGCAGGGAAAGATCTCCTCTCCATGAGGAAGAAGGAGCAGCAGAGATGTGATGAACTAACCATAGTCCCCATTCCCTCTATCCCTGCCCCAGGGACACAGAAATGAGACACTGGGGGGCTTCATGTCCATCGGTGATCCAAGACTGATGTGCATAAAGAACTCCCATTGCAACAAGTTAGTTTTGAAAAGGGAGGAGAGAGATGGAAGTGGCCACAGTGAGCAGAGAATCAGGACAGTGAAAGTACTGAAACAGCTGCAGTGAGAATGAGCAGTGGGACCTTAACAGGACAGCACATTGGACAATTGTTTCATGTCTGCTTTGGAGACAATGCAGATTTTTCCACCCCCAAGTATTCAAGGAAAGAACTGATATTCTACAGGGCAAAGTCCTACACAGCAGTCCTTAGAAATAGATGCAAACTCAAGAAGTAGGGGCATGGAAGAAGAGAACTTAAGTGGACAGCTCCCATTTGTTTTGTTGTTACTTGGATTAGATTCCTGCAACACTTTCACTTAACATGTTCAAAAACTTTTGGTGAATAACATCCTTAGTGGTCACCTGTCTATCTAGCAGGCCCTATTTTCTCAAAGTCTTATGCTGGCTGTCTAATAAGAGTGGTCTGAAGATCCTCATAAAATTCAGAAACATACAAACTAAGGTCTATTTCTTTTTAAAGGAGCTGCAGCACATTTTTACTTTTATATCAAAGGGTTCCAGAGCAAAACACATCCCAAACAAGTTGCCAGAGCAGCCACTTGCTAGGATTGTAATCAGCACTAAACCAATGTTTAACAACACCTGTACTTGCTGCCCCTAGGGCTATCAGTAAATAGCAACAGTGAAATATGTCACAACTAAACCAGGAGAGATGTCAAAAAACATCTCAGAAGCAAAAATAAAACATAGATAGAAGTCCTCAGAAGGGACTTGAAGCTATTTTGTTCAAGCCACAGAAGTTCTCAAGATGAAGAGAGAAGCCTGTAAAAGTCTGGATGCAGAACCTCACTGATTGGTTTACAAGTGTCAAAGCAGCAGGGAAAAGGAGCAGCACAGAACCACTGCTTCAGCTTCCACAGGTGCTCCCATGTTCAGTGAAAGGATGAGGAAGTTTGCAGTCACAATGGCCCTGTGCACATTTGAGACAAACTGCCAGACAGTGCTAATGAAACTAAAGAACAGTCAGGTCAGAGGTGGTGTTTGGTCTCTCGCTGCTAGCACAGCGAGGTCATTATAAAAAGCAACATCAAAGCATTTATCTTGCTATTACTTACTTGGACACTGTTTTCCCCAGTTCTATCCCTTTGAAGAAGTATTCTGTTAATTTTCAGGCACTTGTAGTCTCAGATTAAACTCACTTCCAAACTCTTTCTTCCCTTATGACACTTGAGAGAAGCTTTTTCCCTTTTGAGCAATCTGCTGCCATGCCTGATTAAGCACCAGAGTCCAGTGACCAACAGTGTGAGGGTTCAGATCTGCTGTGACAAGGGACTGCATCCTCAGCAAAGTATAACCAAAAGGCTTCTAAACACTTGTTTTAGAAGATGGCCAAAATGAAATGTACTTTTAATTAATTTCTAACACCTAAAACTACATGAAGTAGATTACTTCAGTGAACTGAAGGAACTGTGGGATTGTACCAGTAGCCAATCTATATCCTAAAATCATTGATACCTTACTCCATTACTGTGTATTAATGCAAAAATAACAAAGTGAAAATTTTATATTGCTCTCTAAATAGTAAAAGACATCTCACTTGTCTTGTAAAAGACATCTCACTCCCTTTAATAGGCATAAAGAGCAATTAACCTTGAAGTGCATGAACAAAGTGTTGGATTTGAAACCTTGAAAAAAAAAATGTTTTCAGCCTGTGGTGCTGGGATATGTTTTTCAGTAGTACCTCTAAGGCTCATTAGAACCATTGATTAGGATAGTAAGATTTTCAAAAGGTGAAATAAAAAGCAAAAAACATGTAGTCAACAGGTATAGCTTCCAAGTTTCCATGTAGATTAGTGCAGGGAATAAAAAGTGCAGTTAATAAAAAAGATATTTAAAATATTTAAAGATCTCATAAAAGGATATTACATTTTCCTTGTTAAAACCCAAAAATCTTGAATTATCCACCTGTCTTTCATAGTACGAAACAAGCCTACAAACATTTTACTGTAAAAATAACTTTCTGGTGTTTCCCAGAGCCCTTTGTGCCAGGGCTGCAGCCTTCCCCATTTGTGCAGTGCAGCAAGACCAGTGGTTACTGCTCCACTGCATCCCCAGTACAGCTTTACAATGTGTTGGCGCTGCATGGAGCAGGAAAAGGTGCAAATTCCTGAGTCATTTCATCTTTCCAGCTGCCCAAACACAAACCTCAGCGGCTGCAGATCCCTCTTCTTTTGAGGCTCGTGTTCAAACCTTGCACAGAGCAGCCATAATAAGGAATTAAAGGTAAAGCCCGTGTTTCATCACAGCTGTGGGGTTTTTCCACAAGCACGTAGCCAGGCATTAAAATTGCACTTCCATTGACATCATAAGTGCTGAGGCTCCCCGAGTGACACCTAATGGCTCCTCTGGGGCTGTTAGCACACGATGGAAGTCTGAGAGACACTTCATTGACACTGAAACAGCTCCAGTGCCTGCAATGTGATGGTAATGACTCCTCTGGGGCTGCTGCTGTGTCACTAGAAATATGAAACCCTTCCATTGATGTTACAAAAGCATTTACACCGCTACCAGTAGTAAAACCTCAGGAATGTAGCAATAAAAAATGAAATTATTAAGCTAAAAAAAAACCCAAAAGCTCGAGTGATCAAGGAAAACAAATTTTCAGGAGACCTGTGTGTTTGTTTCAGCTTCACTGAAACATATTCATACATGAAAATACTGCCAAAAACCCAACAAACACATCCGCCCCCTCAAAGATAAGACATCAGCAGGCGCAGATGAAAGGAGTGCCTAAAACTGCTCCCCATCCTGAAACTATAACTGATACGGGGCCCTTTATGAATTGTACTTACAGTAAACTTTGCCTTTACAGTACTTCTGTAGCAATAAAAATGTTAATTAATGCTTCGTAACCTCTCAAGAAAAGGAATGAATGGTTAGGAGTCAAAATAAGTGATATTCAGTCTGTGGTATTTCATTATTTACTTGAACTGTTTGGCAAACAATTGTTAAAAAATGTACATTCTGCAGTCCTAACCTTCAAAAAATAATGCTCATGAGAGAACTGCTAATGTATTGAATGTATTATCTGAGGTCACAAACTAATTATCAATCCATGTGCGATTTGTTGAACTAAAGTAACAAATCCAATTACCTTTCCCCAGTTACATATAACTGACAACAACTCAGGATTACAATACTATTATAAACCATCAACAAGGGGCTTTCTGTGTGTACCATTTTTAAAAAACAACTTCGTGTTTTTCTCTTAACAACCATTTAATGGGTTCAATCTTTCTGTTAGAAAAGTCCCCTTGAATAGATTCTCCAAGGACTGCTTTTGTGTTTTGTACAGTCGCCAGAACCACAGACCCAGTGCTGAAGGCCCATGTTCCATAACCTAGAAATCCACCAGGAAAAGTTTAGGAAAACTCACAACAGGCAAACACAAGTTTAAAAAAAAAAACCCACAATTAATTAACTAAAAGCAACAGGAAGGTTATAGCACATATATATATATTGGTATGATGCAACACTTAGAAACCAGCTTCCCCATAAGAAACAAATCCATCAAGACAGACTTTTCCCTGCAGCAGAAACTCAAGAAAGGAAAGAAGGGAAAAAAATAAAAAACAAACCCAAACCAACAAAATACCAAACCAACCAAACTCCACTAGTACAAAAGGAATTATCAGCAAAGATTAGATTAGAAGCCCATCAGGTCCTTGCTCTTATCGAGAAGCTTCACTTGTGGGACAGGTGGGGTCAAGACGACTCAGGAGAAAAACCTGAGAGAAGGAAAATCAATTTGCAGTTTGTGGAAACAGGGATTGCTTGAGATACTGAACATGTGTACTGCTCTGAAACTCACTGGGTACAGGAATCCACATATTGAGTAAATATCATGATAGGCAAAAGGAAAGAGAAAGGCAAAGTTTCTCAACAGGTGTAAGATAAAAAACCAACACAAGAAACATTTCCCAACATCTTTGGAGTAGAAGGAGGAAAAGAAGGATTGCAGCTGGCTAGTTCCATGTATCCTTAAGGCACATTTATGGGCAGGAGGCCAAAAATTGCAGAATTCTCTATGTTTCAGTCGCTGTGAAAAATATTTTCTTTCTATTACTGATGAAAGTATTAAGTGTTTACACTGATGGAGTGAAAAGCTGCTGGAAAACTTCTCAGCAGTTCAGCAAAGCCCTTAACAAGCCTGTGGGTTCAGTGAAGGTTTTTTAACACACACTACTTAACTTTCATGGTCCCCAGACTTGACAGAAACCAACATGACTTTAGTAGGCAACAAAGGCAAAAGCAAGTTCCCTGACAGGAACGGACCAGTAGCTTTGTCTGCAACAAAGGCCAGCTCCAGCACTTGCACACCTGCCCAAAGCACCCAGCTCAGCTTTACAACGTGCAGTCAGCTGAGAAACAGTGAGAGCTGCCTCTGAAGAGTGTGTCCTTGCATCACTTGGAAGTGCACAGCCTTCCCAGCTCCGGGACCTCTCCGGCCCAGCCCCCGGAGCACGGCAGCAGCGCTTCTCCCAGGGATGGGAACACGTGCTACCAGCTGTGAAGGTTGGCAGTTCAATCCTCACACGAAGCACCACTAATGGTGGTTTTGTTGGGTTTTTTATTTCTGTTAAAGGTTGGGATTGAAAGTGTTCGAGATGGCATTTTATGTTTAGATTTAGATGCTTATTATTTCTTATTTATATTACAGCCTTATAAACTTTGAGTTTTATAGTATTTTATTAATAAGTTATCAAATGGTTTTGTATTTATCTTTATAAGGTCTTTTAAAGAAAAGCTACTTAATTAAGAAATTATACATAAATTATTTTTACTTTTAACTTAATAATTAATTACTTGTGTCTTGTAATGTGGACTTTTTTGTTTGATTATAAAATACTACTTAAACAGGTAAAGAAGAAGGTAAAGAAGGAAAACAGTAAAGAAGAAGGACTAGCTTCTGCTTTAAAACTTCTATTTTGCTTTATATATATTACTGTATTCTAAAACTTTAAACTTTTAGTTTTCTAATATGTGATATTATAGACTTCTATTTAAACTATACACTCATAATATTAGTTCTATCATTCAATTTTGGAAGCCTTCTCTATGGCCTCAGGTCAAATGCAGTGTTCTCTTGGGGGTCAGAGTCTGTCAGCACAGAAAGTCTGAAACTCTCAGCAGCCAGGGTTCCAACGGGCAGGGCCAAGGCAGGGCCAGCCCTGCCGCAGTCAGGATTCCCCATGGAATTCCCCACAAACAGCCCGGCCAGGGAAGCCAGCCCATCACTGTGCTGCCTGCAGTGCACAGGCTGAGCTCAGCACGTTTCCACTCCGCCTAAACAATTCTTAGAACATGTAAACTAGTTTGGGGAAAAAGTTTACTATGCAGCTGCCACTGCACAACAAGAACACGAGGAGCTTTCCCCCCCTTTTCCCAGGTGTGAAAAACACATTCACTCTCCTGTGAAAATGTAAAAAGTTTAATAAAGGACAATAGCAGACACATACCATAAAGCAGAGGTTATTGGTCAGGTGCATCTTGGCACTCACCAAGAGCACGCTGCTATCTTGGGGATACCCCTTAAATACCTTTTCCCTTCCATCAGCCTGCTGCATATTCATAGACCCTTATGCATAGTAAACTTTCCCCTCAAACTAGTTTACATGTTCTAAGAGTTGTTTAGCATATCTCCTCCTTGGATCCGCCTTTTCAGAGCGTGCCTATTCCTTGGTTGTGGTTTTAGTCCTTTTTATCATCACCTCCAGTTTTGGCCCCGGCCCACGCTGCCCTCAGACGGTGAGTGCTGATGGCTGGCACATCTGCAGCAGCTGTGCTCTTCATGTGTGCATGGGATGTTATCCCATCCCAGCAGGCATTTTAACACAGGCATACTTAGATCAGTTATTCCACTACTATGTCTGAGCTTAATTAACAACAGAAATAAAAACTATATCTTTATAACAAAGTTGCTTTAGCATTACACATATAAAGTCTATTTTAATATTTAAGAAAAGACAATATTATAATATGTCTCACTAACAAAAGTGTTTTAAATAGCACCCAGGAAAGAGAGGGGCTTTACCTGCCCCCTGACACCACCCAGGCTGTGCTAGCCCAGAGCTCTGGCTGTGCCCCGGTTCCAGCCATCCCCTGCCCTGCTGGGTCTGAGCTCATCCAGCACCTTGCTGCAGCCAGCTCCTCCCTTTACCAGGAGAAACCGCTCCAGGTTCCAGCTCTGCTGAGCGCAAACTATCTCCAGATGATGCTCCAGGTGATTCTCCAGTGCAATTTGGCAGGGATGGGGTGCACCTGTCCCCTGTGGGAGCTGTGTTCTCCTCCGTGGCCCTCTCCTGGATGCTGTTTAGAGCCAGGGCTCTGGTTTGGAATGTCATTTATACATGGAAGTGTTATAGATAATAATCAATAGAGCCAAATTAATAATTAATAAAAATAAATTTTATTTTGTGACCGATACAGTCCCGATAGCCACAATCAAAGGGACAGCGTTGACACCAGGACCGGTGCTGGGTGAACACTCAATCCGAACTCTGTCACTTCGGATCCCCTCTGTTCACAGAGGCTGTCCTGTCTGGGCAGTTTTTATACAGATTTTCCTGCCTGAGGCAGAGTTTCCCGTTTCTACTCACGGTTACACATATTCATGTGGTCTTCTTTTCTCCGTGTGGAACTGGACAAAGCCGTCTGTGAGGGGCGATGAGCGCCAGTCGAGGGGTTACAGGAACCTGGTGTTGGGATGCATGTTTCTGCTGGGAACCGGGTATTTGGATGTGTGTTCTGACAGGAACTCGGTATTGGGATGCATGTTCCTGACGACTCTGGTAGATATTTATCGAATATTCATCGCTTGGATGTTTCCTGGACTNTAGATATTTATCGAATATTCATTGCTTGGATGTTTCCTGGACTGTTCCCTGGAAACCGCCCGTCTCCATAGGAGCCACGTCTTTCAGCTTGTTAATTAGGTCCTCCTCTCCGCTGCCATCTGCGGTTTTGCATTCTTTGTGTGAGGCAATCTCCCCAGTCCCGGCATGTAGGTTTAAAACTTTAAGAATATTAACTTATTTCCCACATATTCCACGTAAACACAAACTATTCCAAATCATGTATTACATCATATATTTCACATAAGCATGAATTACATTTTACATTTCACGTAAGCACGAATTATTCCAAGTCATATATTACAGAAGTGATGGGAAACCTTGTTCAGTCAAGTATTGTGTGTTTAATGAAATCCTGGATGTAGACTTAGAGATGGAGCTGGTTTCCTACAAAAAGAGAAGAGAGATCTCAAACTCTCCATTTTTAACTAGGAAGGCTGGACTTTCACAGTAAATTCTAAGCCTGTTGTAGACTTGCTCTCCTTGAATATGAAGTTATACACTTTTAAAAGATCAGAAACTGTCTTAAAATGAGTTGTTCTGTATTAGACCTATGGGAAATTTTAATGGTTTCATAATTTAGATACGTGAAAATTAGCAAATTGGGGAAAAGATAAATGCTTTTGTTACTGGCATCATTAGTATTGATGGAATGGAAGAGGTTGTATTTCTTTTGATGCTCCATACTTGGGTATGCACTGGGTAATACAAATTTATTCCCTATTTTTTTTTTGTCATAAACTGGACACTTCACTATCACTGCTCTGCTGTGGGTAAATTTTAACTTGACATTACCCACCAGGGCATTGCAAACTGCCAGATCTATGTTATGTTTGCCAGTGTATGCCTTGTATAATATTCATACTGGCTTTAGATGAGTTTTGAAGGGAGTATTTTTATTTATTTATTATTATTATTATTTCTGTTTTAAATATGGATGTAGCTCAGCAGGTTGCATTTGATAGCAGATGTTATCTTAAAGAAAATGCCATGATAATAAAGCAGCTGTGTGGCAGCAGTGAACTTAGCATATTTAGTGATCT
>WEZZ01031780.1:184975-206365 GCA_013400585.1 Chloropsis cyanopogon
TGTTAGAACAACAGTCTGCTGAAAAAACTTGATTTACTCTTCATATTGTTGTCCTTCCCTGATTTTTTTTTTCTTTTTTTATCCTGCACTAGTTTCTCATAGAGTTTTGAGTTTTATTTAAGGCTTACATGGCAACACCTGTGTCATGTTAATTCAGGGCAGCTCCTTTTTTTCATGACTCTGCCTATTTATATATATATATAAAATTTTTGGGCACAAACCAAGCTTGAACACAGCAGGTTAAGCAGAGGAATGATGCAAACACTGGCGGGTTTAGAACTGTCATTGCTGTGTTTGCTGTGCAGTGATGAAGACGTGCAATCTCCCCAGCACAAGTCTGGGAGCCTGTGCCAGCTGGCTGCCTGCCCTCACCTCAGGGAATTGTAATAAATGATGCCTGAGCAAATGGGCACCATCTGGGTAAAGCTCAAGTGAGCTTGTCTGGACAAGGCTCCAGGGTCATGTAAATGAAATGGACTTTAATGTTAAGATGCATCTGTGGATGCACAATTCCTCCTTCTATAAATCTGGCTGGACCCAGTGCAGGTGCAGAGAGCTGGTAGTATTTATGGACTACCTAGAATTTATACATTTTTAAAGATGCCCATTGTTGATGTGTACAAACAGCTAACTCTGGTGCCCATCTTTCACTGCAGCCTTGAGATCAGAATGTCAGCCCTGAAAAGAAGTGAAAAGGGAAGGGGCACGGAGCAGCCACAGAAGTGATGCCTTCCTCTGGGTTTATTCACACCTGTGGGATCTCTGTGATTTTTACCAGCACAAATACCAGTGCTTTGCTACAGCACTGGTACATTGGGTAGGACTTCAAGATTTTTGTGCAAAACACAAGTTCTGCACTCACACTAGCAGGTGAGAAGAAAGTGTAGCTTTAGCAGCTACAATGTAATCCATCATCCAAGGCCTTCTATTTTGAACTCCTTGCTGTAGTTGATTGCCGATTTAGTTTCTCTGCTTCTGACTGTTGTTATACAGTATTTTACTTTTTTCAAGTCATTTGTGTTTTAGTAAGATACGGGAGGATTTGTATTTTTTAATCTTGTTCATTAATAGCTTTCAGAAGTTAATTATTTTGAACTTAAACTAAGGTGCGATTCTTGGCATGTTCACTTACTTAGCCTGTTATATTTTTCTCCAGCTTGTGCTTGATGGTAAATGTCCCTTTGAAAAAACTACTTTGTACATCTGTGTATCCCTTGGAAGTTTGGGAATCTTGGCTTTTTAGCTGTAGTTCTGAGTCCTTGCATGACCTTTTTTCTATACAAAGCCATTACTCCTGGAACAAGTTGTCACTAATATGGGTATTTTTCATTTGTAATTTTGTCTTTATGCATAAATATGTTGTATATGCCAGTGCTGCATATTTCTGAAAAACATCCCCAAAACTTCATCTGTATAGTGCTGTAATTTCATAAAACTCCACAAAGTGAAGACAACTGTAAGTCAATGTTGTCAATTATGGATGATTCAAGTATTACAGCCTTTCTTAAAAATACGAAAGAACTTTCAGTTACTAGTTCACAGCTTCATATTGAAACTTCTCTGACAGGTTCTGACAGCACGGTGACAACCACGATCAGTGTGACCGTCACACACACACACACGCCAGATGGATTTCTATTTATGCTTTTTCCTTATGTTTAAAGGACTTTACACCTGCACTGGAAGTTAGTTTTGTGTGTTTCTCCAGGAAGGGAGGATATTTGTTTCTGCTGAGTGCTGTTAAATGCTGATTTCTGCACCCACTGCCACAGCTGCAATGTGCTGCCCTGGGTGTTTACAGGGCTGAGCCACACCAGAGGGGTCTGGGCATCACAGGCAGCAGCTCCTCCAGCTGAAACACAGGGATTACCCTTTCCATGGAGCTGAAACACAGGAATCACCCTGTGCATGGAGCTGAACACAGGGATCAATCACCCTTTCCATGGAGCTGAAACACAGGAATCACCCTGTGCATGGAGCTGAACACAGGGATCAGCCATCATTTCCATGGAGCTGAACACAGGGATCAATCACCCTTTCCATGGAGCTGAACACAGGGATCAATCACCCTTTGCATGGAGCTGAAACACAGGGATTACCCTTTGCATGGAGCTGAACACAGGGATCAATCATCATTTCCATGGAGCTGAACACAGGGATCACCCTTTCCATGGAGCTGAACTCAGGGATCAACCATCATTTCCATGGAGCTGGAACACAGGGATCAACCATCATTTCCATGGAACTGAACACAGGGATCAATCACCCTTTCCATGGAGCTGAACACAGGGATCAATCATCATTTCCATGGAGCTGAACACAGGGATCGCCCTTTCCATGGAGCCAGTGAGAGCTGTGCTGAGCTGCTCAGCTGGAAGCCATTCTGCATCTTGCCAGACACTGATTTAAAAATCATTCCTCCCAGGGCATCTGGGGTGAAGAATTTGTTCGGGAATTAAGCAGATGCCCCTCAAAACTATGCACTTCCTTTTAAAATCCATTTGCCATAACTGTACAGCACTTTTGCTCTCAAACAAAGCACTTTTTTTGTGTATTAGGAAGCTTGCACTCCAGGAGAGCAGCTGATTTACTTTCCCTGAGGAAACACACCATATGACTTGCAAAATGTCAAGCACTGAAGAGTACAAACTGGAGCTATAGAACCACATTAGAAATAAAATAGCTTATATCCTTTCTGAGTTCTCAACTTTTTTTTTTCTTTTTTCTTAGTAAATGTGAAGATTAAGTCAAAATTTACCATTGACAGTATAGAGGCAACGGCTCTGATAGATTGCAAACTATGAAAGGGTTGACTGCCAGACCCTGGAACCCTTGGGCATCTGTAAATAACTATCACTAAGAAACTACAGCTGCCACATTCATGTTCTCTACTAAGCTGGTGCTGATTGGTAAATACCATGTGATATTGAGCAGTGTAGTTTGTATCAAGCTGCTGAATTCCATGTGCAATAGTTTAAGGATCAGGTTCTTGCCCCCTGACAACTGGGTATGAGTTGCAATTTTTACCCTCATCTCGGTTATTTGAGAGAAACTATTTACAAGAGCCTGAAGTGCCAGGACCCAGGGAATGGCTCCCAGTGCCAGAGGGCAGGGCTGGATGGGATACTGGGAATTAGGAATTGTTCCCTGGCAGGGTGGGCAGGCCCTGGCACAGGTGCCCAGAGCAGCTGGGGCTGCCCCTGGATCCCTGGCAGTGCCCAAGGCCAGGCTGGACACTGGGGCTGGGAGCACCTGGGACAGTGGAGGGAAAAGCCTGACAGAAGTTTTCTTCTGGAGAGTAAATCAAACTTTCCCACAACTGGTTAAAACTGCCGGATTTACCCTTCTCTTCTAGCCTTAGGACCCCACTCCCCCTGCTGAATGGACAGGGACCATGACAATAAGCATGGAATTGAGTAGATCCCACCTCTGTGAACCTTAGCACGGGATAGCAGCGGCTGGTGATTGGTTTCTTACATCATCAGTGGTATGTGTCAGCACTTTTCTACCCATATACTCCAAGCTTGCTTTGCACTTCCTCATTTTCCTCTAGTCACACTGTCTGCATAATTTCCACTTGTGCTCCCCTTCACTCTGTGCTCAGCACAGTACTTTCTTAACCAGGAAAAATAGATTTCCCACAGAGCTTTATTTCTGACAGAAAGCAGTAATTACATTTCTAGAAAGCAAACAGTGTCAGATACTTTTGTTTGACAGACTCTGGGCAGAATTGGACTTGCATGTATTATTTATAAAATAATATCCAGAAAGAACAAATGCAGAAGGCAGCAGTGACCCTGGCATCTGAAGGCATGAGGATGCCTGATCTGCACTCATTGGAAGGTCTTCACCGGGCTGCAGGGCCTTCAGAAGGCTTCAAGTCTGCATTCCTAATAAATTTAATTACCTGGAGATCAGAAGTTAAGTGCTGCTGGTGTTTGCCTCAGAAGTCATTTGGCACTTTGACTGCATCTTTGCCAGCCCTGTTAAAATTCCCAGTGTGGTGCAAAGGGATGAGTCAGGGTGTGCACCCTGTGTGTCCATCACCCAGAGAGCAAATACCTGTTTGTGCTTCTGGCTCCATTTGTTTCATTAATAGTCATTAACTGTAGTTACTCCTTACTTAGGAGAGCTATTGTAATCCTCACACATGCTAATTTCATAATTGTGCCTGCTCATGTTTTCAAATTAATTTGTCGTTAGAACTTTACCAAGTCAGGGGTGGAGTTCTCTTCCTGCTGTCATGGTTTTTGGGAGCACACTGGGCCACTGCTCTTGTGTGTGAAAGCAAATGATGACCTGCAGTCTGCATAGTGCAGTAATCCACCACAATACCCACCTCAAATTACCCCAAAATTCATCTCTCCCTGCACATAGGTGCTACAGAATTGTATCTCTTCTTGCAAGCACAGCTACAACATCTGCATTTCTGGTTTTTAGTCCATGAAGAAGGGACTGAATGGGACATGCAAAAGAGACAAAATGTTTGGCAGTCTTCAGCTTTCAGGGAAGAAATATCTTGTTAAGTACCACAGATGAACAGACACCAAAGCCTGGGAATCTGATGGCCTCATGCAGAGACATCGCACAAGATCATGAAGCATTTAAAAATTCATTTTTATAATTAATATATTTTGAAAAAATCCATCATGCAATATTTTGTTTGAGTGGAGAAATGCATATTTAGCAGTTAATAATCTATTCAGATGAACCAGAGTGTCAGCAAGGAAAATTTTATTCACTTTAAGCACGATTTTAAAATTTGGTGGGGGTTAATTATTACATTTCCGTGTGTGTCATCTCCCTAAAGTGAAAAGGTTCATTACTTTCAGTCTCCTAATGAAAATGGCTCTCAGCAATAAACACCTAACACTGCTTCCAGCTTGTTTAGTGTTTCAGTTAATAATGTCTACTATTACAAAAGCAATAAAGACTCAAAAGACTAAATGTGTTTTGTGGAAATGAAAGGAAAATTCAACAGTATTTTTAATTATTCTCTAGAAACTAAAATTTGGAAACTAAAATTTTGAATGACCTGGTTGTGGGTCATTGCTTTCTCAAGATTATTGATGCAAGTAGAATTCAGGCCTCTGTAATTTGTAAATTGAATATTCTTCTCCAGAAATGTCAGCCACTGGTGGTTTACACCAGAGCAGGGACAGGGGCTGGACTTGGATGATCCTTCTGTGTCCCTTCCAGCTCAATTATTCCATGAGTAATAGTTATCTTCCAAGGAAGATGCAAAACCAAATCAAAACCCAGTATTTCCATGGTTTCCAGTAGACCAGAGATTGCTAAAACACAATGTGAATAATTATGGGTGCACATTCCAGACACATATTATCACCATCCATTTTGTGTGTGGAGAAAAGAGAAAATAGATTTTACTATTTCAATACACGTGGGTTTTTTCTTCCTTGCATATTTTAAAAGTAAATGATGTTTTTCTTTTTTTGTTTGTTTGGGTTTATTTTTGTTTTGTTTTACATTCCATAAGAAACAATTTAAGTTCTTTGAACTCAGGAAAAAATAAATTATATTCAGTATCAAATTGTGTTTTGAGAGATAGAGCTACTACTATTAAAAATCAAGACAGGCAGTATAAAAAACTGTCTGATTGCTTTTTTAGCAACTCCATTGTTTTCTTTCTGCTTTCAGAAAATTGTCTTGAGATTGGATTTCCCCTTATTCCCCTATGCAGTATCATGCAATATAAAGTTGGGGGGTTTTTTTGTTTCAAATACATTTTCTTTTTGGTTCTAAGAAGGCTTATTACAACACAGAAGCATTTCACCTTTGGAGCACAAGAAGGGTGCCCAGCTTCTGGGCTTAAACAAAACTTTTAGTGTTCACTCACATCAATAATATTTTATATATTTTCTATTCAGATGATGGGGCCATCTAATTTCTTCACACTAAAAAAAAAAAACAAAAACCTGTGTTCACTGTGTTATGGCTCTCAGTATATTAGCACTGAGTATTCTCTTGCTGAGGAAACAAGAAATGTTACTTTTTTCTTGAACTTAAAACTTTCAAGATGAGAGGAACATCTGTTTCAGCAATGGATCCTCAGGATATTGAGAACTCTGTGCTCACCTTGTCCTCAGTGCCTGTTGGAAGTGTGGAGCCTTTGTGAACTCCTGTCAGTACAGTTAATTAGGTTTAAAGCAACAGAATCAGCCTCAGCAATTAGTTACAGGCAAGTTGATGTGGAACTCCCTGTGTTTGTCTGCTCTACTTCAAATGCAAAGGACAATGATTTAAATATTGGACTAAAAATCTGATTAGGACTTTATGCTGCAAGAAATTTCTTGATCTGATAGATGAGATAAAATTTCATAATATTTAACAGGATTTGAGCAAGAACCTGGGGTAGTGGAAGGTGGCCCTGCACAAGGCAGGGATTGGAATGAGATGAGCTTTAAGGTCTCTTCCAATCCAAACCATTCTGGGATTCTGTGATCTACTGTACCTCATTATAATTAAGCCAGACTATGTTAGGAAATATTGTCATCTGTTCTCTTAAGTTGCTCATTTGAGTGAAAAATAAGCGATTTTCTCTTTTATCAGTTAAGATCTAAAAAAGACAAGTATAATCCTGGTCTTGAATTGGGATGGCAGAGTTTAAAGTTTTAAACAGAAAGATTCTTAGTGTGCTCTTTGACATTTTGGATGAAAATAGATATATAGTCTCTAATGACTGTTAGTACCACTAATATCAGCAATATCACAAGCTACAAAATAGATTTAATGACGAGTATTACCTAACTAGTCCAGCTGATTACCCTGGTTAAGCAAGTCCTGATTTTGATAGTGAGGTAACCTGGTAGCTCCCATCTCAGTGTGGCAATTTAATACAAGGAAGCTTGTTTATAATGGGATCTGCAACTTACTCTGAGCCTCTGTAACAGCTGGAGAGGCTCTGTTTAACAACTGGACTGAGTGACTTCTACATTAATACATTAAGACAAGTAATTATACCATTCAAAAAAAGGGGAAAATTTAATTTAAGTTACCTAGCAAAGGTAAAAAAAAAATAATCCCCCAGTGTTGCCTCTCTTATTCCAGTGCACCTGCTTATGTTTAGTACCCATCATCACCTTTTTTAATCATTTTGTACCTTGTACCCGCTTGAGAACAGAGTGTCTTCAATCAGAAAGTGTAAAGTCAAATTAACTTTTAACTTCCAAGTTAAAATAAAGGGTTCCTTTCTAGCTTTCTTGTAGCTTTTAGTGCTGATTTGCAGCTGGCATTGTTGAATAATGTTGTAATGCCTGTGTGCTTCTTGTTAGCCCTGCTATAAAAGTGGCAACCTTAAATGTTATTAAATGTTATAAAATTATTATTGTGTAAATAATTTCAATTTCAAAGGCACAGGAAAATAGTAACAAAGCTGTTTCAGTGACAGGTAGCTGTAGCATGCTTTGTATGCATTTTGTATGCATGTATGGTCCTTTAGTGCTTTTCAGCTCATATAATCAGTATCTTTGATATTTTTACACCATGAGACCTTTGCAAAGTTTTACTCACTGAGGCCATCACAATGTTGCTGTAAATGATTCTGTTATACACCAGAAAATGCTTTCTACCTTCTTTTAGTGCTAAGCCTCCAAGGCCCACATTTCTGTTATTACCATGAAATAAAAGTCCTTACTAAGCTTTCTGAAATCACTCTGCTTAGGCTGCTTCCAGCTGATGCTGGAAATTCAGAAATTTATTCTGAATTACTTCAACTGTGGTTTGAAATAATAGTGTGAGCTGCCAGAGTTACTGAGAAAAAGAGAGATTGTGTTTGTGTCTGTGTGCTCTTAACATTAACAGTGGAAAGGGTGCTCAGACCTTGGCAGGGGCTGCCCAGGGAGGTTTGGAGTGCCCATCCCTGGAGGTGGCCAAGGAACAACTGGACAGGGCACTCTGGGCTGGGGACAAAGTGGCGATGGCTCTAAGTGGTGATGGCTCGAAGGTGAACAAAGTGGTGATGGCTCAAAGTGGTGATGGCTCAAAGGTGAACAAAGTGGTGATGGCTCAAAGGCTGGGCTCTGATGCTGGAGGTGTTTTCCAGCCTCAGTGGTTTCTGTGGTTGTTGTTGTCAGCAGCCAGTGGGGGTGGCATAAGCAGCTCTCAAGTGTAACTTCTGCCTATCCTGCATGCCTTAATGTGATGTTCCATCTGCAGTAAATTACTGTGTCTGAAAAGATCAAACTGAGACAATGAATGAATTGCATGTCAGTGGATTAGTTCTGGAAAGTGAATATTCTAGCGCTTTCTTGTCACAGATTAAGTCATTCATTGCCTTGGTATTCAGTAGGGCTCAGCACAGCAACTTTGTGCTCTAACACCAGCACACTCACACCTCAAGATTCCAGCTACTTCCTATTTCCTACTAAACTGTTTTATTTTTCTAGTTTGTATACAGTGGGAATGAATTGTTAAACAAGCAGGAAAAAAGCTGTACTAAAACCTGCTTGTTTATGAGGGGAGTCACTGAGGAACTCCTGAAGTGTCTGCGTGGGTGGGCTCCACTGGGGCACCAGCAAGACATTAGCATTGATTGATTGATTGATTGATTGATTTAGAAAGGGTGAGCACGGTAATGTGGAGGTACTTGGCTGGCAAAGGAAAAGGAAATGAGACATGGAGCAGGTCACATGTTTGGGGGTGCAACTCTTGAACAGCTCTTGCTCATCAGGTTTGGGCTAAGACAGTAATTTCTAGTTCCAAATACACAAATATACTCAGGTCTGCCTTGCTTCTCCAGTTGGGATGGACATGGTGTGTTTTCATGGCATCCCAGAATGGTTTGGGTGGGGAGAAGCCTCAAAGCCCATCCAGTGCCCCCCCTGCCATGGCAGGGACCCCTCCCACTGTCCCAGGTGCTCCCAGCCCCAGTGTCCAGCCTGGCCTTGGACACTGCCAGGGATCCAGGGGCAGCCCCAGCTGCTCTGGGCACCCTGTGCCAGGGCCTGCCCACCCTGCCAGAGAACAATTCCTAATTCCCAATGTCCCATCCAGCCCTGCCCTCTGGCACTGGGAGCCATTCCCTGGGTCCTGGCACTCCTGGCACTGTAAATAGTCCCACTCCATTTCTCTTGCAGGCTCCTTTCAGGGGCTGGGATGTCATCAAAGGATTTCTCCATCTCAACATATTCATTAGAGATGTTTTGGATGTGTTCAGCCACTCTCATGTCCAGAAGTCTTTAAAAAAAAAAATCTTTACATAATTTCTTGTGATCATTTATAATTTGCCACAGGAATACCTACAAATATTGGCAAGATTTTTCTTCCTGAGGGTTTTGGAGTAGAAGCAGCCTTATGATTGTGGGAAAATATGGAGAAAGCAGCTGAAGGCATTGAGCAGATCATTCTGAAGTCCACATGAAAGGTTTGAGAGACTCTTAAACCTTCTGTAGCAAAGGTGACTTTTGCTAATGTGAATCTGTTCTGCCAGAGAAGACAAACCCTGTTAACATTTGATTGTTGTTCATCTCAGCACAGGTGAAGGTGGGTGTGCTGCAGGGGAGCTTTCAGAGCAGCTCAAACATCACTGCAAAGGGCTGTGTGCAGGTAAAACTCACTGCTAAAGGATTTTGGAAATGAGTTCTGCCTCAACAGAAGAACAAATACTGAAAATATTATTGCAGGTCTGATAGTAGAAGTGCTTGATTATTCAGTTCTCTTACACCATGAGAGGAAATCTTTCCTCTGACAGAATTTTGTACCTTGATATTCAATCTAATGTACTGCTATAGTGAAAACCTCTTAAGATTGAAACCAGATAGAATTGGATGAAAACAAGAGAAGTCTATTTTATTAAAACCATACTGCTAAGTCTTATCTTTTATGACTTTGTGCTTTTATTTTTGCTCATTATTTTAAAGCCTCCAAATTATCAGTCCTAAAATGTTGATTCATATTTGTTAATTAAACACTTTTTCTCCTTTATTCTGCTAGTCTGATAATGAAATAGCAGCTATTTAAGTAGGTCTAATACAACAAACTTATGAAAACAAAACATGTGGAAATAAATTTTTCACTTTTTTCCCTTGATTATTGTAAAAGAAATTATGTTAAGTGTGCCTGTCTAGTTGTCTCTCACTGAATAAAATGAAAGACAAGAACAAAGCAAGAATAATTTCATTAACTTAAAAGGGTTTACATACTACAGAAAGACAAAAATAGGAGGGAAGGAGAATACAAATTGTAGTTAGTTCCTAAGGACTTTTGCTGAGTCCTTCATCCAAAGGAACTGATAAAAAGATAAAACAGGTGTAAGACTGAAGTATCAAGTAGGAAATGGACAAAGACAATATTGGCTAAATTGTTGAGTTCATAGACTGAGGTGAAATCTTAGAGTGGGGTGGGGTTTTTGGCTTTTATTTCTTATTGCTAAAGTATTTTTGAGAAATGGATGTAAGACTGCTAGGGTAAATATTACAGAATTCAGGATCCAGAGATGGTGATTTATTATTCCACCATCCTCTGCAGGACACTCTAAAACAATCTGCTTTGTTTCCTACCTTTAGAAACAAAGATTTACATACCACTGTGTGCCCTTCCCGATTTTGGATACTGCTGTGACAGATTTCTATTCTGGGAGGAATCTATCCCCAAGAAAGGCTGATGATCTTTCTTGGCATGTATCAAGATGCTGAGAGCATTTTTGTATTGTCCCAGGCCTTTCCTGTAGCATTTGCCTTTCCCCTTGCTTTACCACCAATGTTAGAAATAGTTGGATATATTGTGAATTCCAGCTGTGGTGATATTCCCCCTTCTACCCTTCAGTCCATAGGTCTCTTGTCATGGCATGTGGCTTCTGTTCTGCTGACAACTTTTATCATTTTAAAGCTTAACATTTATTTTCAAGGAAGCAAAGAAGAAAGCCTTGGTGCTAGAGAATGAATAAAACTTTCTTATGAAAGACATTGGAACAGGAGATAAAATTTTTAAAGCCCAAAGTTTTCATAGCTGGTAATTGCTCAGTTCTTGCACAATTGAGCTTTAATTTATGCAGACAGAGTGGATACTTCTGCTGGTTTGACTGACAGATGGTTTTGGGGGGAGCTATCCTTCATATATATTTTTTTTGCTTTGCTCTCCTTTCTACTCCTATGGGGTAAAGGACTAAGGCCAGATTGATCTGTTGCAGAGTGACTGCTCATCCTTTTATTTTGTGGCCTGACTCTTTGCATTGCTCTCTAACTTCACACTTGTTTTTCTCCTGGCAATCTACTTTTTCCCTCAGCTGCCTTCAGGCTCTTCCCTGAGTGTTTTACCCAATCACCACTTTGCAGTGCCACTGTTTTCTCCTCCATGATCTCCCAGTCTCTGTTATGCTTCTCTGCTTTTTGCCAGCTCTAAGTTGTAACTCATTTTTCCCTTCCTGTGTGATTGAAACCAGCAGCACAGACACCCTCCACCCTTCCCTAACCCCATCCTGCACATCACTAAAATTCCTCCAGGGGTTTTGCCACAGGATAAATCTGTTCCTCTGTCTTACAGATGAACCTGTGGCTTTCCTTGCACCTCCACCGCATTCCCCACAGTGAAAGCCTCACCCATGACTTCAGGGCTTCCTTCTCACACTGCTTTGTCTTTGCAAGCCTTGGATTTATCATTGCTCTCCCACAGGAGACAAAATTTGTATTCCCTCCTTCCTCCTTTCCAGCAAGTGCTGGGAATGCTGGCTTGTCTGAATTCAGTGCTTGTTTCCAGGGATAATTTTCATATGGGATCTTCTCTTTCAAGTTGTGCAGTTGTTTACACTCTCATTATTTATAGAAAAAGGGATGATAGAAAAATGGACAATTTATTTTCATATTCTACATCAAAGAAATAATAATCACTTTTTTATGCCATGGAGTCACATCTGAAAGTTACCTAATTTTTAGTGATAAACAACTATTTATTATTTATATTAGCAATTATTTGTAGAAATAATATTATTTCTTGTCTCCAGTGCCAAGCTGCTATACTGGGGGATGTTGTAGATTTTTGGGGTTTTTGGGGGTTTTTTTTTGGGTGGTTTCTTAGAGGTTTTTTACATCAATTCAATAAATTTTCAAATAATTTGAAATCAGTTCTTCACTTTTCTGCAGATCAAGGTAGTTCTTTACTATTAGTTTCAACATATTCTCTGTCAGACCCATGCTGCAATGTTGGGTAAGACATTCTGCCAACATACTGGATGTTTTATTCTGTTACACCAGGGAGAAAAAATAATTATTTTTTCACATATCATTCAGTAATGATTAATCTCATGTTGAATAATAATTTTTAATTTCAATTTCTTGAATATATTTATTAATTTACCTCCTGCTAATATGCTGCTTTAGATGCCACTATTTTGAATTTATTTCTGTACTTAAGTATCATTTACATAATGGCATTAAGAGGTCCACTCCTGAGTATTTGGTGGTGGGATGTTGGACAGAGTGAACAGGTTGTAATTAGTGGCATCTGACCTTCAACTTCATCAATATGCAAATAGAAATACCACAGGGTGCGAAAGCATGGTGCTGTTAAAGCAGTCACTTCTGCTTGTCAGACTTCAGTCATGGTGGTTTGCTTTTTATTTATTTTATATAATACATTAAGTTATGTGGTTTTATATAATCAAACACCTGTGTAGAGGTGAATATATAAAATTGTACATGTGCAGAGGCAAAGGGGGTTCTTGGATTCCCTAGAGATAATGGGGAATGCTAAGTCAGCACAGCATGGACAGAGTGCTTTTTGGCTTTTTGGCTTTTCTCGCATGAATCTTCTTTCCCTGAGGTCCTGATTCATCCAAAGCCCTGCCATGACTGCAATTCTACCACAGCTTTATACAAGAAGCTTGGAAGTGGATCACACTGGTTTGTTCAGCTTCCCCAGCAGCAGCTGCTTACAGAGGATTGAAAAATATGTTTTCTCAACTTTATTTTGGGAGTTTATCCTCTGCATGTCGTTATGCCCTTATATAAGACACAGATCAGGAATCCCAGGATGGGTGAGGCTGGAGGGGCCCCGGGGCTCCTCTGGTGCCCCCTCCCTGCTCCAGCAGGGCCATCCCAGAGCACAGGGCACAGCAGTGTGTCCATGTGGCTCTGCAATGTCCCCAGGGAGGAGACTCCACAGCCTCTCTGCACCATCTGCTCAGGGCTGGCACTGCCCAGGGCAGGAGTTCTGCCTCCTGTGCAGGGGCAGCTCCTGGGCTCAGGCCCTGCCCGGGGCTCTGGTCCTGTTGCTTGACCTTGATGCTCAGGAAGAATTTAAAAGAGGGCATTAAAGGCAGTGTGAGCAGCACATCAGAGAGGGGATTCTGCCCCTCTGCCCCTCAGGTCAGACCCCACCTGCAGAGCTGCCCCAGCCCTAGGAACCCCAGCACAGGAGGGACCTGGAGCTGCTGCAGAGAGCCCAGAGGAGGTCATGAAGTTTCTGGGGGCACTGGAGCCCCTCCCCTGTGGAGCCAGGCTGGGAGAGCTGGGGCTGCTCAGCTGGAGAGAAGTTGTGTGGAGACCTCACAGCTCCTTCCAGGGTCTGCAAGGAAGCCAGAGAAGGATTTTTCATCAGACACTGGAGTAACAGGACACAGGGAATGACTCCCAGTGCCAGAGGGCAGGGCTGGATGGGATCTTGGGAATTAGGAATTGTTCCCTGGCAGGGTGGGCAGGCCCTGGCACAGGGTGCCCAGAGCAGCTGGGGCTGCCCCTGGATCCCTGGCAGTGCCCAAGGCCAGGCTGGACACTGGGGCTGGGAGCAGCCTGGGACAGTGGGAGGTGTCCCTGCCATGGCAGGGGGTGGCACTGGGTGGGTTTAAAGGTCCCTTCCAACCCCCACCACTCTGTGATTCTATGATGAGAAATGTGACATTCCTCAAAATTTCCTGTCCCTTGAGTACTTCATCTCTTATGAACTTATTTAAATGCCGAAGAAGTGTCAAAAATGTTTGGTTTTCATTTTTAATGACTCTATTTTTGGAGGGTTTAAGTGACAGTTCACATCCATTCCAGGCATATCTATCAATCATCTGTATAAATCACCCTGCCAAGCTCGCCCTTATCTGCGTGCACAGCAGAGTCACAGGGAGTTCTTTTGGATCAATAAGCAACTTTTCCCTGGAAACACTCCTCTCCCAAGTGGGTACAGCAAAGTTGCTAAGTGACTGCTCTTGCTGCAGTGTAGCTGTACTCACATCAGCCTGACAGAAAGCAAAGCTTGGAAAGAAAGCAAGAGGCAGCACAGCTAGGGGATGATGATGTGTTTGCTCCCTGGGAACAATATTATTGCCATTTAGAACTTCTAACTCAGCTCTTGCTGAGTGCACTTGCTCTTTGGCAGGAACAGCAAAGTGTATTTAGCTGTTACCCCATGAAGTAGAATCCGTGTGCCTGCTCTTCCAGGCAGTGGCAGCACCACGTGAGAAACAAGCAGGGTTTGACTTCTCCCCTGTTAGAATGAATTCACAGCCCATTGCTGCTCTGTACCTGGGATTTTCCTCCTTGTTCTTCCACTACAACAGAAGCTATAATTTAAAATAACTTTAAATTGAACATGCTGTGTGAGGAGAAAGACAAGACTTTAAAAAAAATCCCATATTCCTGCTAATAACTAAGATTCTTTTTGGAATTCTGAAGGCAATACGGCATCCACCTGCCTGCACCAGAGAAGAAGCAAAGAACTTGTTTGGTTTTTTCCCTCTGACACTCTCTCACCCCCTCCTTCAGATGGTTTTGCCTTTGTATGGAATTAATAATATAGGAGTGGTAAGATGGGATAATTATCTTTAGCAACCATCTGTAGTTTAGGGGATGCAGTATTACATGGCAGTGTCCACTGGAAATTCCTGGAGCAGTCACAGAGCCCAGATCCACAATCAAAACTGACAGTAGGAATCATATTGATGGAGACAAAGTCTCGTTACACCTGCCAGATACATTGCCTTTGGATTAAAGAATGTTGATATCCCATGATCACAGATATTTCTGGACACATTTTACACCTGAAGCATTTTTATGCAGATTATCAAATTATGGTATTTGATCAAAGCCAATTTTCTATTTTCACTATAAAACCAGAAATTAAACTGTGTGGTGAGCAGTTCTCGTGAAATCCACTTCCCAAACTGGCTGGGTGAACTTTCATTTCCAAGCTCCTCTGCTTTTCACTCACGTGAAAGCAAATTATTTGGAAGTTGTGTTGGGGAAATGGAAGGTCTGCAGGATCAGAGACTTTATTTTCAGTGCAATTACTTCATGCTTCATTGCACAAAGGGCATAAAGATTTCCTCAAGACTTTTTCTGTCACTTGATGCCAACTATCCATTTCTCCAAGTTACACAGAATATGAAAATATAGAGCAAAGCTGAAACTCTTATCTGCATAACACTATATTTCCAGGAAATATTTGCATTTTACATATGCCTTCAATTTTTTTTATTTAACCTTGCACACATCAAACCCAAAGAATTACAAAATTAGTGTAGGAAGCTGCTAAGAATCAAAGTACCAATTTAGAGTGTCTAATTACTCTGAATATTTAATTCTTTTGAGCAATATGTTTCAGAAGAATCATTATCACACTGAAATCCCCAACATTATCTATTATTTGCACAAGTGGCTGTTCATGCCATGTACCTTCTGGCATGGTGAATGGGGTGGTAGCTCCAGAGTGGGTGTGCCCTTTTGGAAGCAGATGGAAGGTCAGTGCTCCTTCAGACACTCTGAATTCTCTAATGGCCTTGGAAAAGTTCATCATTATTGAAGAGATTATTGCAGCATTTCTTTTGTGCAGAACAGTTCAAGAAGGGTAATAAAAAATAAACAGACAAGTAGAAACACAGAAATAGTTTTATGTTGTGGGTTTTAGACATAGAATGGATTCTATGTTGCCTTCAGTTTAGCCAATATTTTATTCAAGGACTCTGTAAAAATACAAACACTGTGAAAATGCATAAACAATATTTCACATTCTCTGAACATATCTTGTGGGATTAGCAAGTGACCATGCTTTTCAGGATCATTGTATTATAAATGTTCCTCCTGGATGTCTCTACAAATATCTGATGGTTTTTTGTTGTTCTGGTGTAAATCCAGGTCATCTTTGTTCAAGGAGAATTTACTGGTTTCCTCTAAGAATCACTGATATAATCAAATTTCATGATGCTTTCTCATATTTCACAGTGCTGTTGTCAATATGACATAGTCAAGAGTGTGGTTTTATGCTTAAAAACCAATTTTTAAATTTAAAGAATTTAAAATAAAGAATCTGTTAAAAATGTATAAGTTGCTTTTTGTAGATTCTGAATATATGTAGAATTCTTATTGTTGAAGCATTTTTAATATATTAAGAAGAACAGATGATAGCTTTAGAACTGTTTAGACCTATTTTCTGTGTCCAGTTTTATCAATGGCACTGGTAGACTTCATATCAGTCACACAGGGTTAGGCAACCAGTAAAACTCTGTTTCATGATCCTTTAGATCACTAGAGATCAGTTAGGCCATTATATATTGTTTAAATTATTTTAAAATCAATTATGAGCAAGGTAGTTTGTGGAGTAAGGTGAAATGGTAGCAAAAATAATGGGCTTATTCTCCCTCCCTGGGAATTTGGAAAATTTCCTTTTGGCTACCTGTGCCTTTAATTCATGTAATGGATTTGCAGAAATCCAGCAGGAGTGTCTGAAATGCTGAATTAACTTTCTGTTACAGTCCAGGCTTCCTCTAAGAATCGTGACAGGTCAGAACTAGTAGGATGTAAATCATATTGTAAATTATAATGTAGATTGTAGAATCACAGGAGGGTTTGGATTGGGAGGATCTCATCTTGTTCCAGCCCCTGCCATGGACAGGGGCACCTTCCACTACCCCAGGTAAGTATGAAAGTGCAGCTTAGAGTTGTTTTTCCACTGTGGTCTGTGCAGGAAGAGATTGCCTGGATGATCTTTCCTGTTCCTGGTAATGCTGTCCCACATCTGACGGCCATTCCAAGGATGCTCCTCCCTCAGCTCAGCCAGGAAGGAGAAAGTGCCAAGGGAACCTTAGAGAATGTTTGGGAAAGGAGAGCAAAATAACAAACCTATGTTTCCTCTCTGGGAGGGGAACTGGGGGGAAAAAGCAGAGTTTTTGTTGGTGCCAAGGGCTGCGATGCCCATGTTCCCAAGCTGACCCAGTCTGGCACTGAGCTGGGTGGGGGGAACTCTGCAGAATTGGTTTTGCTAATGGGAGCTGTGACAGACTTCAGGGCTGCTCATTAGGAGACAGTTTCCTGCCTTTGATCACTTTTTTCCTGTAGCAGTCTCCATTGATTTCAGTGGAGCTCCAGCACATGCAGATCAATGACAGGATCTGTGCTGGTGATGGACTCACAAAAAAAACCAGCAGGGAATTTATGGTGGCCTGGCTGCTCCCAGCACTTTTCTTATGCATTTTCAAATTGCAGAGGCTTTAGAAAACAAAAAAAATAAATTGCTTTGAAAAAGCCATAATTGTTTGCTTAGGGAACCACGAGAAGGAAGCAGTAAAGGAAAAAATGGTTTGGGGGAAGGAATACATAAGGCAACATAATAAATTTTCCTGAAAAGAAGAAAGAGATGCTCCTGATTTCCTGAAGTGTCTTATTTTTAAGAAGCATGTCAAATTCCTTATGTGCTTCCTAACAGTTGGCAATGAAGACTTGTGGTAATTTTGCAGTAATTTTGCATTAAACATCTGCCATAAATGCCTCTACTGGACATAAAAAATTCTGTTATTAAGGAATTGCTGTATGCATGAGACCAACTTAGAAAAACTGACCTTTGCAGAACAGTAACTTACAGTTTGTGTAACTACGGTTCCACAATGTCAGAGGTATTTAAAATACTGGTGTGAATCTCTAAACATGCACTTCTAGTTATAGAATCTCTAGAGGAAATATTAATATGTTTTGCCATGGGATCTTTTGTGGCTCAAGTTAATTTTCTTTTCAATTTTGTTCCATTCTGTCATTTTCTGGTAATATAAATGTGATTCTTGGGGCAGCCCTGTGCAAGGCCAGGAGTTGGATTTCAATGATCCCTGTGAGTCCCTTCAAACCCTTCTGTGATTCTATTAATTTCATTTTCTAAGCCTGTCTTTATTTTGCCATCTTCATGTTCACCTTAAAGTGCACAGAATCACATGTTTAACCCAAATTTCCATTCACAAATGGGTTGCCATTCACAAAAAGCAGTTCTTCGTCACAAACCAGTGCATGGCACGTGGGGTGGACAGATTGAAAACAGCTCCTGGTCAGCAGGGCAGCTGTGCACTGCATAATTAACCACCCCTGGCCTCAACTGAAGGGCTGAGATGCAAGTTTATTACAAAAACTCAGGATTAGTTTTGAGAAATACCAAAGTAGTGCTTTCAGAGGGACTCTATACCTCAGCAACCTGAAGTAATCAAGCTTCCTGCCTGCATTAGGCTGTACAGGAGGGAGAAATAATTAATTAAACTTTTCCTCTCTCTGCAGATTTTGGATTCCATCTTCTATGTGGATATATCCTTGAAGCAGCAGAAAAAATCAGATACAGGTGATTCTGGTAACCTAAGAAGGCTTTTCATCAGCTCCTCTCCTGGCTGTTAATAGAATATCCAGTTTTCCCTTTACAACATAAAGAGGTTATAACACAAGTCTCATGTGAACAATTGCTAGGTGACACTATTCTTGACATGAAGTATTTCACCTCCAATTCCAACAGGGAATTGCTGATGACAGAAGGTTTTCAAACCCACCTTATAGCACTGTCAAGCCATCTAACAGATCATTTTCTGGCCAAGAATACAGCGGGACTTTGTCACCTCTGAGGGATCTGTAAGTGAAGATGCCTGAAAGAAAACGAAATCCTCAAGAGATGAATATTTGGGAAAGTAAATCCATTTGGTATTGCTGGTAGGGTCAAAGACATTTGATGAGGGTGGGTTCTTTGCTTCAAACGTGTTCCTTTTTTGGGAAAAGCATCCAAGTGTGCGAGTGCTCATTGTGGAGGAGTGGAACATTCCTGAGAGCAGTCTGCTTGCATTTCAAACTGCAGTTGGTTTGCTTAGTTAGGAGTTAGAATCGTGCCAAGCCTGAGCTGTCACCCAGTCACTCTCACTCGCCCCTCACCCCAGTGATAACGAAGCTCAGACTCCTCATTTTGGTTCCGCAGCTATAATGAAATAAAACATCACTGTTTGTGTTAACTGTAGCTTTGGGGGATTTCTGCAGTTGTTTGTCATTATTGCTGTCCTAAAACACATATGGTGCTGCCAGGCTGCACAAAAAGAAACATTTGGGGAAGGTTTTAGTTGCAAATGGCACAGAGAGCGCTGTACGCATGGAGCAGATCTGGCGCTGCTGCCAGGTTTGGCCACAGTCCCCTGCCTGCCTGGGCCAAGGCTGGCTGCCCTCAGCTCTGCGAGCTGAAAGTGTTTGGTGCAAGAAGAAGGAATAATCCAACAATTAAAACTGGAAAAATTGGTGTCAGCAACAATCAGCACAGAGTAAGCAACTTTTCCCTGGTCCTACAGCAAAACTGACTGGGTCAGGACCTGAATAGCCACAAAAGGATGTGTATTATTAATTGTTCCCTTCACTAAACTATCATTTATAGATTTAATTGCTGGTGATTAATTTCCCACCTGTCTTTGGGTCAAGTGTCTGGGACTAGCTCCTGCATGCTCTTAAAACTTGAATTCACTGGATATCAAAATCTACACCCCAAACTGCTGTTCTGTGCTCAGAGCCATTTATATTCCTGGTGTGACTTTAAAAAGTACAGATAAAAGGGGGTTTGTGCATTTTTTAAAATGTTTTGCATTGAGAAAATATTGTATATATGGTATCTACAGCTAAAGAAAGAGAATGTAAGACAGCCAGTAAATAAAATTTCTTTTATACATCTAATTTCAAAGGCCAGAAATGTTCTAAATTAATATTATGATTGTTTTGAGGATAGATCAGATATCAAGGATAAGAAGATATTTTATTAAAAGTAATTGTACTTGTGATGGTAAGAATAGGAAAAATAGAAATTGTCATTTTTGTTCAGAAGAGAAATGTGACATGATATACGCTGAAAAAGTAGCTTTGAGGGTAGAGGGAAGTTGAAGGAAAGTTGAAAAGAAGTTTTTTAAAATCTGGTGACTAAATTAAAATATTAAACTAAAATGAATAAAAGTTTCCCTGCATATTTTCTGATTAAAAAGAACTACCTAAAAATCCAAGTCTTATCTGAAATATTTAATAATGAGAATGTTTGTGCTAAGGACCACCACATCTAAACTAACATTACACATTTAATGTCATTGGAGAGTGTCAGAGGCTGATGTGTGCCAACAAAATACCCACAGATCTACAGCAAAAGGTGTCCAAGGCACTAGTTTGGCTTTTGAAGGCCAGTGTGATGCTGAGTTCCAATAAAATGCAGGTCTAAAGCCATGTGAGGCACCCAGTTGCCCTCCTGAACTCAGTGACAGCCTGGAGCCTCTGCCCTGGGACTGGGAGGGCAGCTGTAAATCATGGCTTCTGCATTGATTAAGAAGATGGAGATCTCATCAGAAAACTGAAGCTGTTAAAATGCAGAACACCTAAATAATTTATAAATTGTCATCTCTGTAGCCTTTATTAGGCAATTAAATTCATAACAATAATACTTTCATCTGAGATGGCACATTTGTCTTCAAAGGGTCTGACAGTGGCGTCACACGGTGGAATCCTTAACTGCTTCTGTCTGTTCCCTTTACTATTTCAGGACTCTTAATTCCTTGTCTTAGTCCCATGATCTGACAGGATAAGTTACATCTCTGTTGCTCAGCTGTTAAGTGTATTCCCCCCGCTAGAAATTATTTATTTTACTGGCACATGGTATATCATCTGTCATGTCCAAGAGAAGGAAAGATCTTCCTCCAATGTCTTCCCTGCTCTTTAATCTCTTTATGGAAAGCTCCAGCTTTCCCTTCAGACTGCTAAAGAGAATGCTTGAACTATTCTTTAAAGCTGAAGAGTTCTTCTTTGCCCCCACTACCATGTTGGGTGCACAGGAGCACATTTGTGTGCTTTGGTTTTAGCACTAAAAGTCAAATATGAAACATTTTCAGGTGTCTCGAGTTTAAATGTAGTAAATAACACCTGAGCTGGGTGTGAAAACAGATCAGTTCAAACTTTTCTGGAGTTCTACTGGAATTAAAAATCAAGTTATTATAGATGTATAACATATTAGAATCAACCCAGACTTCTCATACTATGACATTAGTAGTATCCTGCTAATGAATGTTTCAATGGGTTTGAATATGTTTTCTGGCTTTTATTCACAAAATGAATGAAAGATTATTTTGTCTTAAGATCTCCCAGAGATTGCTTTTCTTTTTTTTTTCTTTTTTTTCTTTTTTTTCTTTTTTTTTTTCTTTTT
>WEZZ01031780.1:206386-234594 GCA_013400585.1 Chloropsis cyanopogon
CCCAGATTTCTTTTTTTTTTTTTTTTTTTTTTTGGTGAAAGTTTTGGTGATAATCTATTTTCAATACTAGAATGTTCTCCTCAATACTGTTAAAATCCCTATAACTGCCAGTCTCTTTACTGCAATAATACTGATTTTGGATGTTGTGACATGCTAAAGACAAAATATATTCAGGATATTACTAAGAGTACTCTCATTCAAATAGTACTAAACTTCTGGGCAATTTCAATAAAAGTTTGGTTGGACTTTCCTATCCCCTGGTGTATTTTTTTGTTCCCTGTGATTCTGCTTTTATGTTGCTAACTCCATGGGAATTAGTGCTTCTATTTAATGAAATATTAGCCTCGATAAACCATTTGTAGTATTTTATCATTTCAGAGTTGGGTCAGGGGGTCTCTATGGTCTTTGTCCTGGCTGGTATTTTGGTTTTTAACTCTTATTCCCCAACACACAACCTGATAGAATATATTATCTATCCTTTATATTTTCTTTTAGCTTGGATGATTTAACATATAAACAAAATGCTCAAATTCCAGTTCAATATCACCACCAGCTAAAGATACCTTTCTTTCCCAAACTGATTGAAAGGAATTGTAAACCTTCAACTCCTCAGGAGAAGTTGGAATAACTCTGACACTGTATTACAGATCCCAAACTGATTGAAAGGAATTATAAACCTTCAACTCTTCAGGAGAAGTTGGAGTAACTCTGACACTGTATTACAGATGTTTGAGCAGTTAATTTAATTAAATATGACCAAGACATATTTTAAGAACCAGATTACAAAAAAGGTACAAACCTTAGTTTATAGTTGCCGTTGCTCACAATGGATGAGATTTTCCAGGCACTATTTTATTTTTTTCAAGTAAAATCGCATGTAAAATCCCATGTGTAAAATCAAATCAAACAAATCAGCAAATGCCCAAACAACTGGGAAAAAAATCATTTCAATTCATTGATATTTCATAAAATATTATCCTTGCCCAATTTTGACACAAGTGAGTAATTGCTCTGTTTTATGTATTTTTCCCTTTTTTCCTCTAATTTTGTGTGATTTAAGGTTGAAACTTAGTCAAGCACATTTTTACTCTCTTGACTGCAGGAACTGGCTGTGATGTAGTGATTTCACACAGTGTTTGGTCATTCCCTGGGTGGAAATCTGTGGCTGCAGACTTTGTGGCAAAATCCCTGCATTATTTAAGCACATCTTTTGCCTTCTGTCAGCATCCCTAGGTACAAAGTATCTTTTCCTTAAAAAATCAAGATTATCATTGCTTATCAAGATCAAAAGTGAACTCGATCAAGCGTTATACTTGCTAATTTTGCGCCAACAAAAAGAAATAAAACAGTCCAAAGATTTATTATTTTTCTTTTATTCCAGTCTTTCCTTCTCTTACATTTCTGTCAGTTTTTTTTAAACTAACACCAGAAGTTCCCCTGCTTCATGAAGATGTGAAATGTCATGAGCTGATGTGATCAGGTTGTCCACAGAAGTTTTGAATGTCCCATGCCTGGGAGTGTCCAAGGCCAGGTTGGAGCACCCTGGGACAGTGGAAGGTGTCCCTGCCCATGGCAGGTGGTGGGACTGGCTGAGCTTTGAGGTCCCTCTCAACCCAAACCAGGCTGTGATTCTGTGGTAAATGTTTTGCTGATTGTGTAATGGCCACACAAGGCTAAATTTAGCTTATTCTGACATCTCATTCCAGGAGAAGGGACTACTGGAGTTTTAGGGAAACAACACATCATAGCTAGGGTCATGTTTTCCCAGCTTCCAGGAACTGTGGGTGTCTTGTACGAGATGTTGCAGACAGGTATCAGTGTTTGGTAGTTAATACTAAATCTCTGTCCCCTGAGTTTCTGTAATCCCTCTTTGAAGCCACACGACCTTTTATCTTCACACCTTCACGTGGCAAACATGTCGGTTGTATGAGTTCTTTGGTTTAAACCTGCTGCCTGATGGTTCCCCTGAATAAAGCCAGGTTCCTGTGTTTTGAGGAAGAACACACATCTGTCAGAACTTTCAGATCTCCTTTATATTCCTTTCCCAATCTTTTCTTTAGGAAGGGGAAGCTGTGTAACCTATTTAATTCCCATCATAGTGAACCTCTTGCATGCTTCTGATCACACCAGTTGTGTTTGTCTGGACTTGTTCTAGCTCTCCATCAAACCCATTGGCCAGGTAGTGAAAATAAAGAAAAAGTCACTCAGCAATTCCTTGACAGAGCCAAGCAGAGTGTAGACTTCAGAATCATTCTTTCTAAATGTGTTATATATTTGGAAGAAATGCAAAGTAAGCACCAGTTAGGGCTTTGCCTGCAGTCTTCAATCTGTAATTATGCCCTACTGGGGTAGATTAGACACCTAATTTGTATTCTGATCACTGGAATAGACATACATTTTATCAGGATTTGGGGTTTCTGTGGTCTGGCATCTGGTTACTCAGTGAGAAAATAAAGCTATGGAAGCTAGAATACCCCTAGGAGTATCAGCAACATCTGCTGAAGTGAAATAGCTGCATAGCCCAGGTGAAAATTCACAAGGTGCCCTATTATGAATAACAAGACACATTTCAAAGATTATATTTACACTGGCCTAATATTTTCTTGGTGATATTTAATGTTCTGTAAAATAATGGTGTAGAACACAACAAAACTAAACAGAGTAGCAGTGCCCTCAAGGAGAAGCAGATTGCAGGGTAAATCACAGGCACCAAAGGAATGCATTTGGAGAAGACTCTATTGAGATTAACTTTTTTTAACTGTACTACTTATGTATTTTCTCAGAAGACATAAACAGACTATAAAGCAGCAGCATTCTGCAAGCCATAAACTGAATTAATACCATTAACCCATGCAGTGTTTTTTCATCTGAGAATGTAGAATGAACCACGCTGAGCAGCATCACACATCTCTGGGATATCAATGCTTCTGATCTTTGAGATGATCATGGTGTAAAATGAAAAAACCATAACTTTAAACAAACTTTAGATCGTTGAGCTCACTATGAAGGGAGGTGAAAATAGTGGCTTTATTATGTTCCTGCTACTGCAGCACTTGCAGCACTGTGCCAACAGTGTGCCACCTTCGTGTGACATGGGGTCACTCAGGGCAAGGCACTCCCACATGAGCTGCTCAAGTGACTGGTGAGCTCCCAGTGCCAGTCCTGAACCATTCCAGACATCCCACTGCTCTGTTTGAGGCCTTGGGAAGGCTGACCTAGAACAGAGGCTAGATGGAGTTAAAGAATAAAGTAGGGATTTATTAAAAGGCCTCAATGGATCCACCTTGGGCAGCACCAGAGCCCAGCCAGGGCTGCACCCAAGATGAACCAAAATGGGCACAAAATGCACGGCCGGGCACGGGGTCTGTCACTTTTGTAAGTTCTGCTCCATTTGCATATTGGGGTTAATTGTCCAATTCCAGCTTTAGCTTATGCAGTCCCATCCTGCTTGTTTTTCTCTCTTCAGTCCATGGTGTTTGTGCTCTTGGCCTGAGATTTGGATCATTTGTCCTTGGTCCCCAGCTAGAGCAGGAATTGTTTTGTCTCCCTACTCTGCAAAGAGAGCTCATCATCCCCTAATATGAAGCTCAGAAGTACAGTACAGTACTAAACCAGTACAGAATCTGAAAAATATAAAAGCTAAAACCTGAGGCATCATGTTCATCTCCCTGTACCATCTTATGCCAACAGGGTCCTTCACAGTCCACTTCTGTAGCACCTACTGTGTTTCCAATGCTGAACACCATTTGGCAAGAAGAGCTGGATTCACATTCCCAAAAGGGTTCATGTAGCTCCTGCACATCTGCAAGGCCAGGCTGACAGACTGTCAGTGTGCCCAGGCACTGGTTACACCCACAGCCAGCAGTACAGTCAGATATCACACAGATGTGCATCCTGGGTTTTGGGCATGTCTCCATTTAATGGTAGCTTCTCCCGAGAAGAGCAGTGTGCTGAGTATTTGGTGTTCCAGGCTTGTTATTTCCACTGTTATTTACACCTGCCAACCACCTCTAAGTGAGAAAAGTCAAGTAAAGCTTTACAGTACCATTAAATAGTCAGTGGAGGAAAACTGGTCAAATATGAGAATGATTTACATTTATAGCAAATGTAAATTTACTTTCTAAAGAGAATTAAAAGTAAAGCTGTCTCCATAATTTGTTATCAAACCACTTCGGAAAGGTTTAATCTTGCAAAGATGAGATTTTGAAAATATCATTCTTTCTGCTTTTTAATGAGTGAGATGATTAACAACAGAACACTGCAGACCATTTCTGTTACCAGAAAAGCAGACCTGTGTGTTACAGGTGTCCAGAAGTAATTTGCTCAGCACCAGAAGATATAATTAGTTACTGCAAGTTTGTAATAATTACAGCTCTGCTGCCAGAGAAATTTAAAAAAACCAAAGCCCCAAATACTTGAAATGAAAGACAAAACAACAATAGAATGATACCTGCTTCTCGCTCTGCTGTGGCCTCAATTATATAAACTCCTCTTGTTTTCCTATAATTACTGATCATATTTTCCTAGAGTTGCTAAAATTCCACCTGCAATTTACGTGTCCTGCCTTGAGTGATTCAAATATACATCAATGGACTCTGTGTGTGTGGCAGGAATTAAACAGTGCTGGAAACTCATGTATGGAAGGCCTTTTAAGAGAAAGGCCAAAGGTAAAGAGGATTTCATGTGAACTTTTCACAATTAACAATACGACAAATTATTGAAAAATACATCACCTACTGCATTATTTTCTGCAACAGTCTAAACACAAATTTACCTTCCCAACACCTTGGCTTGCACTTGAGTTCATATTGCCATGAATACCTGAATTTTGCTGCTCTACTATTACAAATACAGTGCCCAAAATATTTGTCTCTGATGAGAAGAGATTTGGAGGAGGATAGGATTTTTGGGAGGGAGAACAATTCCTATATACCTGGTAAGTGTGTTGGGAAACTTAATTCTGATTCCACTAAAGCTTATGAGTGGTTTATCATTGAATTCATGAGGATTAAGAAAGAGCTAAACCAAGACTAAATGTTTTTAGAAATCTCAAACTCTAATTACTTTTTTATGACATCTACAGCAAAATTCTGCCATTGGGTTATTTCTGAGTTAACTCAGTAGTGTCCCTGAAATACCATATAATTTTGCTCCAGTTAATATTGCGACTAAAATTCCATTTTTCTGGTGAGACTTATTTTTATTTCTACTTTTATTTGTTATTTTCACTTGTGTTCTTATTTTATTTCAGTTCTAACATGTATTCCATTCAAGGAAGCCCATAATTTTTAATTAAGTATTAAAATCACATTAAGGAAAACAAGTATTTTCAAAGCAAAATATTTTTGCTGCAGGGAAAACAGATTATTTATCCTTTAAAGGAGGGAAGAAGATAAATATTTCATAGTGAGATAAATATGTTGCTCAGTACCTAATCTTCAACATTTGCTGAAACCTAAGGGATTATGAGGGGTTGTATCAGTATTCAGTTTATTACTGTAAATATTTTGTACCATGGAAGTACAGTTTGTGTTTATTGTTTAACTCAATTCTATTATACTGACTTATACATAATGCAAAATAAATGTGTGTTTTAACTGGAATGTGGTAGTGGCTGGACAGAATCCCAAGCCCAGGAAGCTCAGCTCTGTCCCATATTGCTCAGCCTGAGCATGGGCATTAGAAAGGTTTTTTCCTGCTTTTTGCCCTCCCTCCAAATGTATTGGCAAGTAAAGCAATATCAAACACACCAAAAGGAGAAAATACTTTCAATTGTTGGAAGGTCTTTCATTTAAAGTAAGCTCATGTTTGTCATGTCATCCTGACAGGCCTCTTATTTTCTGTCCTACAGTGAGACAGATAATATCACAGCCTGCCTTAAAGATAAGGGATGCAGGGGCAACAAAGGACCAAAATATGGGACTCAGATTGTTGATGCATTTAGAAATCACTTTTTTTCCTGCTACGGGGAAGGTGAAATGGATAGGTTTCATAGGGAGGGGCCACCCTGAACTTAAAGCTTCTTTCTCCCCATACCTCTGTGCCTGAGGGCTGTAGTAGCCAGCGTTTTGATTGTTACTACTGCAAAAAAAAGTAGAAATAAAAATATGAAACAGCTTATTAAATCAATGTTTACATATGTTCTTTCAAGGAAACAATATTGCATTGGTTTTCCTTACCTTTTTTTTATTATGCTGTGTTTTAGGTATTAACTAGTTCCTATTTACAACTCTAAGTTCCTAATTAATCACAATGACAAAAATAATCTTTCTGTGCAGGCAGGCTTTACCAAGTGGGACTGCTCAAGTCTTTTTCATTACATCCAGCAACTTGCAAAGCCAGCTAAGCTGAACTTTCACTGCTATTCCCAAATGCTTTGGGATTTTGCATTATTTAAAATTCCTTGGCACTCAGGAAGCAAGGATTCTGTCTTGGAAGGTGAGCCCTGAGATTGCAACTTCACACTAAAATGTGGGATTTTGGTGCAGTACATCTGAGTCAAACTGAGCAGAAGAAGATCAGTGTAAATGAACTTACTGCTGTTTAATTAAGTCAAGTTTAGATTTAGGGCTGAGAGGGATCAGATCTTGATATATCACTGCAACTTCCATTGCCAATGGTCCTTGATTTAAAATAAAAATAAAAGGCAACTTTTTCTCTTTTTCTTATCCAGACCCAGAGTATAAATTTTGCAGGTTTTAAGTGGTTGTAGAATTAATTTTGTGCCCCATGGCTTTTCCAATCTGTCAGTTCCCCACAGATAAAAATCCTAGGGGTAAGTGGGATTTTACAACCTTGATGGAGATGTTCACCTTCTGCCATGATGTGTTGTCCACATTCAATCCCAGAGAAGGTCACCAAGCACATAGCAAAATGAAACCAGGACTTTGGAAGATTTAATTCAGAGCTTCTTCATGGAAAATATTCAATTACAAATAGGTGTTTCTAATGCAAATTGATTTTACCTTTAACTAATCACTAAGAGCACAATTCTAGATTGCTATAAACCCAAAAAGCTCTATTTTAATAGCATTATACTCTGAACTCTGGAGTCTAGCATTATTTATAAGTTCTGCATAACTATTCTTGCAGTTCAGACCTCACATACCTGTTGTATTTAGAAGACTAAGAGATAATTTACTCTGAAATTCTGAAATTTCAGTTTTCTGGCATCTAAGAGACCAAAAACAGAGAAACACAAAGATTCAAAGGGCTTGA
Organism: Chloropsis cyanopogon; assembly: GCA_013400585.1. NCBI lineage: Eukaryota > Metazoa > Chordata > Aves > Passeriformes > Irenidae > Chloropsis > Chloropsis cyanopogon. Next base: position 213,605 of record WEZZ01031780.1, read on the forward strand.
AAATGAAAAAGATTCATGAAGTTAAATCCAAACATTTGAAATCAGAAGTCTTCAGATATCATGCAGGCTTAGTTTATCATTGTCCTTTGATAAAACAATTAAATTTTTTAAAATTGTGTGTGTGTTTCCAAGGAGAGGCTAAGAGAGAACTTTTCTTTCTTTGCAGCTGGATGTGTGTGTTACTCTTTATTAGAAGTCAAATTCTGTGATTGGCTCTAGGTTTTGACACAGATTTAAGAGAAGATAAATTTCATACTTGAATCAATAAATACATTTCCTGGAAAGCATTGCCTTGTTTTAGTATATTCCTGTCTTTTAGGTCTTCACGAAAGAATTATTCTTGATATCTGTGTCATGAAAGAGAAATACTTTATCTGATCACAGACACGATATTCTCATGAAAACACAGAGCTGTGCCTAAACCAGCAAGTGTGACTGCTTTCATGTCTAAATAAATTGAAAATTACCTGTTTCCCTGCTGACTGGGTGGTTACTGGGTGGAGCCAATTTGCAGTTGACTGTATAAGACCTTAAAGTTGTGTTAAAAGTCCTTGAGCTGCCTTGTCCTCTCATTTGTGCTGGTGGAAAGTTGGGATGGCTCTGTCAGAGGCAGTGGAACTCTGCAGATACAGTTATTAAGAAAAAATGAAGTTTTACCATCTTTAAAAGACAGCAGAATGATAAGAACAAGGATTTGCATTTGTCTGGAAATCAAGGTGGGTTCCAGTTTGTAACTCTTATTTCAACTGACAATCCTTTGGACACCTCTTACAAAATTAAATTAATTTGAAACCTCTTGCCTGAAAATTGGAAAACCCAAAACCCATCTTTATCTGTCATATTTATGGGAGATTTACATATGTATTAAAAATATGTTTTGTGTATATCATCTCATAAATTTCGCTCCACCAAAGAGTAGGGAATCAGAGTTTTTTTAACCCTTTTGGTGACCTCATTACTTCTACAAAATCATTTCTCCCTAATTTATTCCATGAAGAGGTATTTAAAGCAATTGGCATGATTGAAAACGTGGAAGAAAAGGAGCTGGCATAGCAATATTCAAAAGTCATATTTCACATTTACCTCTTGAGTGGCTCCCTGTGTTTTGTCACTGAGCACAACTCGGGAAGTGAAGCAAATCCATATGCCTTGCCCAACAAAACTGAAGAGGGATAACCAGCTGCCTTACTTCACTGTGAGAAATCTGGAATCTGGTGCAAAACGTGATGATGTGAAGGAAAAAAAATACCATGGCAACCTACAGTTATTTAGAGATATGGAAGAAGCATTTGGAGGGTGCCGATTCCATGCACTAAAGCTCATAAATCCCATATTACCCATAAATTCCTAATTGTGTGTAATAGCAACCAAGGGGGCTCTTCTTAGGGGTTACAAAAAACTAAGTAATTATATTGGGGTTGCTAGTAGCATAAAACAATAGATTGTGTACACCACCATTTATTTTAGAGAGGTATGTGTTATGTTATTTATCACATTTCCCTGGAGGACCCACTAATGCTGTTCACAGTAACAAAGTGCAAATGATGAATGTGGAAGTCACACGAGTTATTCCCAAGACAAATAGAAATCCATGCAGACAGGCAAAGGGAGAGGATTTCCTGAATTTTGCTTGATAGTCACAAGTTCAGTGATCATAGCTAATCTCAGATATAAACTTTCATTTATGCAATATATTTATGGCCTTTTTCTTACTGTCTTCTGACACAGAAGGTGCTGACAAATTTAAGGGCTATGAAGGCAGTTCAGTCCTCGGAATGCTGAGCTAATGAGCTATTAAAGCATTTTCTGCCAGCTTTGGAGAGAGGATTAAAAAGCAATTCAAGATGCAAGAAGTGATGTAACAACTTGTTAATTCACCTAGAGGACTTGTTTCCTTTTCTCCACCAAATGTCAATTTTTATTGGCAGCTTAACCACGGATCAAGGCAAGTACATGATGAATGAAAATAATTTCAAAAATGAAATCTTAGAATCATGAAGTGCCTTGTGCTGGAAGGGACCTTGAAGCCCATCCAGTCCCACCCCTCCCATGGGCAGTGTTACAGATGAGTAATAGAATAGTTGGCTCTCACAATTAAGAGAGAGATATGGTGTGGATGTATGGTAATGTTATAGTAATATGTCCCCCACAGTCCTCTTTCCCTCCCCCTTGTAATAGCCTTGGTAGTCAGGGCATTTGGGCAGGGCTGGCTTATAACCAGGAGGCACAGTGTAACAACACCAATCAGATGTCAGAAGGTAATTTCCACCAAGGGATGGCAGAGAAGGAGTTGACTGACAAAACTTTGGGAGGGGTAAGGATATAAAAGGCAGAGCAACCATTTTGTAGACGAGCAAGTGGCTGCTAGTCACAGGGGCTCCCAGTGCTGTAATTTTTCCTTATTTAGTCCTTTTGTTGTATTTTTTTGTTAAGGTTTAATAAACCTTTGAAATTTTAAAAGTGAGCAGTCGTTTCTCACAGCAGGGACACCTTCCACTGTCCCAGGTGCTCCCAGCCCCAGTGTCCAGCCTGGCCTTGGGCACTGCCAGGGATCCAGGGGCAGCCCCAGCTGCTCTGGGCACCTGTGCTAGGGCCTGCCCACCCTGCCAGGGGACATGATGCCTCAGGTTTAGCTTTCATATTTTTCAGATTCTGTTCTGCTTTAGTGTGTAAGTCGAGGCTTCTGTGGGGTCCAGGGTTGGGAGGACCCCGAAACAATGATAAAAGGCTGTTTTCTCCCAGCTTGAAGCCAAAGAAGAAGCCGAGATTTGTCCGTTCATGTTCAAGGTTGTTTATTATTTCTTATCAAAAACATTTTTCTCCTTGGCCTGCTGCAGTCTGATCTGCAGGTCAGGTTCAGGCTTTCTCCCGCCCCTCGGGTGGTGTTTAGGTTCTTATAGGGAAAACTTCGTGTACTATGTTTACAATAATGTTCCAATACCTATCACCTACGTTAGAAAACTTGTAACTACTTTATACCAATCAAAAGTGCTACCATCACAGCAGAAGATGGATGGCAAGAACAAGAAGAAGGAAGGACAGGGCACGCCCAAATTCCTCCATCTTGCCTCCTGAACTGCCATTCTAAAAGCCCAAAAATCCACGTTTTCACCCTGTGAGAAATTAACTATCACTCTACTCAAACTCTTGTGGCTTGTAAATCTTCACACATTGGTGGTAGTTTCTCCCACGGGTTGAGATCAAAGGCACAGGTGTTTTTGACCCCGTGCCAGGGTCTCAGGTCACCCAGGGCGGTCAGAGGAATGTCCTGGGTTCCCACAGCTTCCTGTTAGGGGATATAATCTCTCTTCACCGAATAGGGAGACAAAACAATTCCCACTCTAGCTGGGGACCAAGGACAAATGATCCAAATCTCAGGCCAAAGAGCATAAACAACCTGGACTGAAGAGAGAAAGCAAGGACAGGACTTCACAGGCTAAAGCTGTAACTGGACAATTAACTCCAATATGCAAATGGACCAAACTTATAGAAGTGTGAGACCCTGAGACCAATCGTGCATTTTGTGACCATTTTGGATTGTACTGCCCAATGTGAATCTACTGAGGCCTCTTAATAAATCCCTACTTTATTCTTTAGCTCTGTCTAGTCTCTGTTCTAGGTCAGCCTTCACAAGACATCAATTCCTAATTCCCAAGATCCCATCCAGCCCTGCCCTCTGGCACTGGGAGCCATTCCCTGGCTCCCTCCAGCCCTTGGCAATTGTGTCTCTCCATCTTTCCTGCAGCTCCTCCAGGCCCTGCAAGGCCACCCTGAGCTCAGCCCAAAGCTTCTCCTGTGCAGGTGAACAATCCCAGCTGTGCCAGCCTTTCCTGCCAGCAGAGCTGCTCCATCCCTCTGCTCACCCTGGTGCCTCCTCTGGGCTCTCTGCAGCAGCTCCAGCTCCCTCCTGTGCTGGGGTTCCCAGGGCTGGCCCAGCTCTGCAGGTGGGGTCTGNCCGCTCCCGGGGCCGCTCCGCCCCGGCCTGGATGGATCCCGGGGCTGCCCCGGCCTAGCGCAGCCCCAGCCCGGCCTTGTTAAACCGCAGCTGAGGCCCAAGGGGCGCTGCTTGAGTTTTGCAGGTCCCACTGCCTCCTCAGCTCCTTGTCATCTGCAAATCAGTTCAGACCAGTGAAGGAGTGGATATTGAAGCTCATTTGCGTCTTTTGAATCCTTTATTACACAGATTTCACAGCTTTAGTCAATAATAACAGACAAATGAATAATTACCTTGGTGTCCAATATCAACTAAGGCCCGATGCTTTTGTGCCATTCGTGAATCCGCTGGCTTGAGATGGAAAGGTGAAATAATGGCACTTTTAATTCAGTAAATGGAATTCTCAACACCCCGGTGCCCAGCCCTGCAGTTGAACACAGAGATCAGATGAAGGGGTGAAAACCCACGTGGACTGGGGGAAGCTGAAAAGATTCTTGCAGCAGGAGATTTTAAAACTGAACTTCATTCTCTGCTGCACCTCAGTTTTTGAGAAATGATCCATTCTTCCTATTCCTCTGTGGGGTTTAGGAATGCTGCTCCTGTTTGTAATGTCTACACCTCTGGCTCCATTGTCTGTGAAATCTCTGTGTTCATACACTGGAAGCAAAGAGCAAAATACTGAAACTTTTTTGAAGAATACTTTAGTACTTTTAAATGTAGTCACATCTAAAAGCTTTAATTAAGAACATATAGCTAATGCCAGCTTTATCATAAACACAGGAAATCAAATTCTCGTCATTAGTGTTAGGCTTAAATAAAAAATCAAAAGGAAGCAGATGTAATGAAAGTCTTTATCAAAATCAGAAAACATTGTATTAATCTGTTTTACTGGGTAAGACACAGGTTCTCACCACAGAAGATTAGAAAAAAGTTTGTGTGAAACAACTCAGCTGGACTTTAGCAGGATTCTTTTCAGATGTAGGGTTTGCAGGTCACGCTTTTTTGCAAGCTGAGTGCATCATTATTAGCATTATTAATTGGCATTATTATGTGTAATACTGAGGTAAGTTTTGCCCAGAGGTGTCAATTCTGAGTTTCCCCAGCCTGTTGTTACCATCATCCATGCTGGAATTCCTCACCCTGTGTTTCTGTCTGCTTCAGTCTGACACTTAATAACTTCTGGCATTTGTTTCTGAATGATTACTTCTTGCCTCTCTGTGGAGACGCTACACCAAGTTTTTATGTGCTAAAGCATTCCTCACTTCCAGTCTGTGCTATACCTATGGTAAAAGAATATTACAGTAATTATTTTGAATATTATGAGTTTCTCATTACTGCTATATTACTCTTCCCATTGCTATTTTATTCTTCCCATTATAATTTCATGATTAATTAAACTGAGCCTAGAGACTTTCTCAATGATCTTCTTTTCATGTGAAACTCCATTCTCACCTCATCAGAAAATTAATATACATGTATATGTGCTGTACCTAAGACTGAAAGGATAATTGCTTCCACTTGCCTGACCATTGGATAAAATTATTTGCAGACTTACAGGCAGTTCCTCTGAATGCTAAGAAGAGATTAGAGGTATGACTTTCATTTGAAAGGTATTCAGGTTGTTTATGGGGAGGCTTGTTCCAATCTATTTTGCAGAAGATTTGTCTTTTTAAAATGTCAAATTCAAGAACTTCTTCAGCCTTTGGACAGACTGCAAACACTTCTTGGAGTCTCTAAAACTCACAGAACAGATGAAGATGCACATAACAGCTTTGAATTCAGTTTCCACACTTTGTTTTATTTTAAAGACATTTTAACTTTTGTTGAAACATGCTTTGTTTCAGTTACTGTATAGCCATAATGAACAGCTCCTGTCTGCTCACATCTCTGTTAATTTTGCTGTTCTTTATTCTTCTTGTGCCCTTGGGTGGCTTTCCCCACGTGGCCAGATTCATGTCAACACTTGTGATTGAAGCATGTTGGTGGCTTTGCAGTCCAATGCTCTTTTTGGCTTGGAGTTAAATGACTGGGATTTGAAATCAATCAGGCTCCTTCTCAGAAGTGATTCAGCACTGGTTAGGTCATGTTCCTTGGGCATAATGAGGCACTGAACAAGTTAAGGTTAAATGGATTTTTAAGTCAATAAATACAAACCAAGAGCCAAGACGATGTCACAATTTTTCCTTCTACCCCTTTCTTTTTAGAACAAATATTGATGAGAAGCGTTTCAATAACAAACTTTCCCATGGAGAAATTCTTCCTGATGTCCAGCCTGAACTTTCCCTGTCATAGTCTGAGGCTGTTTCCTTTTGTCCTGTCTCTTGTTCCCTGGGAAGGGCCCAGACTCCTGGGCTCCTGATACCTGGCTGTATTCTCTATGACTTTTAATTTTTTTTTTTAACTTCAGGTTTGTTTGGAAACAATCCTTGGCCGAAGCACAACATCAGCACAAAGTGAATTTGGTGACCATGAAATAATTAAAAGTAAAATAATGTAGGCTAAGGCATTTTACTTAGGGAAGTTAAATAATTCCCAAGAATACTGCACTTAACTTTATTTTCTTATACTCAGTGTAGACAGTTCCAACTGTGTTGATTTGCTGCCAACAGTGGTTTTGCCATTTCAGCATCTGAAAGCCTTGCTGTTAAATAATCAATATTTATTATTAAAAATGGAGAAACATTTACTAAACTTTCCTTGGAGATTTTCCTGACATCTCTTTGTTAATGAAAACTCTCTGGACTGTTTTCAAATTTTTTCAATGTATTTGCAGAAGGAAGAGGGCAGGAGAAGAGGCATTTCTAGTTCCAAACTTCTCAAAATTAACCAGATAGAATAAATAGTGCTTAGCAAGTACAAATGTTGAATTTAGCCTAAGATATTATGATATTACTTCTTTTAATGTTCTTCAACTTTTATTTTTTTGTGATCAAAGGAACTGCAGACTGCTCCAACACCAATGGAAGTTCATGGGAAAAATCCCATTTCCTGTTTTTAGCAACTGTAAGTTGCATAAATAATAATTTTTTTTGTTCCAAAATATACTGATTGCTTCTGAGTTTTTCCTCTGTCCTTTGTTGTAGATTAATAAACTCTTTAAACCTTTCTAGATGCAATCTGATATTTCATAGGCTGGTATTAAGAAACTTGTCATTCCTTCAAATTTCACAATCCAAGCAAAACATTCAATCTTTTCATCTTCTTCCATTAATAAAAATATTTTGTTTATTGAAAAGAAGGATCATATTCTAGACATCTCTTATGCAGGGCAGATTGGTGATGTTTTAGCATCACACGAATACTAATCTTAGCTTTTGTAAAACCTTATTCCAGAAAATGTTAACACTATGAACAATGTCCATTTCTTTTATAAAACTGGAAAAATATGTATTTTCTGCATAGTTAAAGGGGAAACACAGAGTACCCCAATGGTGTGTGCTTCCAGTCTGACTGTTTTGTCTATACAATAAATATGTTGTGTTTGGGCAAATTCTGTGCTCGATTTTATTTATAGGAAAAGTATAATAGACAATATTTTATAATGTGAAAAAACCCTTTTTATTTCTATCAAGTTTCTCTCCTTGTATGTTGCTTATGATTATGTAAATAAAAATATTTTCCTCTATACAGATACAGATTTAAGGAACTGAATTTGTAATGTATGTGAATCAACACTTAGACTTGTTCTGTCATTAATGTCTTCTAGCGTTGAGGATCCTTAGCAATCCCATTCTCATCCTAAATAAAGTTAATTTAGATAAAGTATAGCTAGACATGGACTGGATTGCATATGTGGAGTTCCTGAATAAGTTCGTTATTAAACCAACCCCTTTCAGATATTGATTTTTAAGTCAGTTTTCCTTTTATTTTTCCCACCTTTCTCAGATAAAGTTGTTTTGTGCTGGTATCTGCAGGAAGTGAGCAGTGGTGGGATAAAGGAATGTGGAATTCTAAGGAACCAGCTGAAGATGGAACTGACTGAAGTATGAGGGATGGCTTTGTGATCCTGCTGAAGGTGGAAGGAGCCCACAAACTCATACTTTATGTGCTTCGGCTTCTCTTTGCAGCAGGGGAATTTTTAGGGTAAGCAATGTGGCCTTTGCTGTAAATCTCAGAGAAAGAAGATCAAAATGTGGGATTGTGTATTTACTAGAAATCCAAAGGGTTTAGTAACTTTACTAAGGTATGAAACCTAAAGAATTTTACTGACTCTCCAGTGATTAAGAAAACATGTAAGTCAATCTTGAGAATTATCATGAACTGTTCCAGCTGAGACATGAATTTTGCCCATCTATACTGTCCTGTGGTAGCTGATGGATTTCAAAGAAGAAAATCCATTATAATATTTTAGTTAGCTCTTGAAAGGAAATCAATTATGCAGCTCAGTTGTGGGGACAGAGTATTGTCTTAGGTTGCAATGTAAGATGTAACAAAGAGTATGTATTCTATTACCAGCTGTTAAAACCAGGTGGGGCAGTTTTCTTTACCTCTTCCATGATCCATCCTCCATCCAGGGAGATATCTTCTGTTAATGGGCTATTATTATTAATTATCTTCTGTTCATGGGCCAGTGAGTGTCCCTGCGTGGCTGATACAATGACATCATCCCATTGGGAGATGCTCCACCCAGGGGGAGGAGCCGAGCATTCCTACCTGGGTAGAATCTGAGATTCGAGACAACAGAGACAGCCTTTTCCCACTGCATTCCCAGAGGAGCAGCTTTCTTCTGCACTGCATTCCCAGAGGGAGCCCAGGCCCATCTCCAGCAGCCCTGGAGCTCCAGAGGAAAACTCCCCCCTTGTGCAGGATCCTGCTCCAGCAGAGCCACAGCTGGCACTGCAGGAGGGCTGAGCCCCCATGGGATGGGGCTGAGCAACACCCTGAGCACAGCGGGCCAGGCCTGCCTGACTCTGGCAGTGGTTTTTGTGCTACTGGATTAATTTTGGTTTCCTATTAAATTGTAATTCTGACTTGGAGTCTCTCACTGTTTTGCTTTCAAACTAGTGCAAGTATCATCAAAGGATTATCACAGAATCACAAAATGGCTTGGGTTGGAAGAGACCTTAAAACCCATCTAGTCCTACCCCCTGCCATGGGCAGGGACACCTTCCACTATCCCAAGGTGCTCCAAGCCCCAATGTCCAACCTGGCCTTGGACACTTCCAGGGACCCAGGGGCAGCCACAGCTGCTCTGGGCACCCTGTGCATTTTGCAGTGCCCTTGTATTGATCCAAGGAGATACTTCTTTATTTCTGAAAGAGAAGAAGAATTCAAACACCAACAGGATTAGTTGGGTATTTGGTGGCCTTCACATGTGACCAGTGGAGGTGAGTTTTCTTCAGAATTAAGGCTCTGTTTAGTGGGGTCTGGCTGGCAAAGCAGGTAATTTAGGCAATCCAAAATCCCATTTTAGGTTGTAAAGCTCTAACAAATGCTCCTCACAGATGAGGAACACAATTACTTGAGAAGCATTTTGCAGGTTTTTTCAAACACTTCAGTATAGGAACATTTGCTGCCTCCCTTCCTAGTCACAGATGTACAACACTGGGATTAATCATTCTCAGGATAAATCCTGTACTCACAATCTCCTCTTTTAAAACTGTGCTTACAGAGCAGCCCCAACTGAATTTGCCACGAGTAGGAAAATTTCCTTTGGGAGCTCCTGCTAATTCAAGTGACTCAAAATAGCTCGTTCAAAACAATTGTATTGTTTATTCACCCAGAAGAACACAGGGAGGCCCATTCCTGTGAGAGCTACGGTAACTTTCCCAGTTTTCTGAAAGTTTAAGAAGCTCAAGCTTGACCCAAATACCTTGAGTTCAGAGCCAGGAGACACAGCATCTCTCTCTCCATAAATTTTGCTGGAATATGGCTGTGCATCCACTCATCCCTTCCCAGTTTGGGGTCGCTCTGCCCAAGAGACTGATATCCCTGAGAGATGAACCACCAAAGATTTCTGCTAAACTGGCCAAAAATAGCATAGTTTACTTTAAGAAAGTGAACAATGGTTGAAAAAAAAAAGTGGTCAGTTTTAGTTTCTTATCAGACTATTTGTTAGCAGCTTAAATTTAGAATTAGGAGTGAAAAAAACATCTTAGACACAGGATTTAATCTACTGTGATTACTGAAATGATGTTTATTTTAGTGAAGGGAAGGCAGAGGCTTATGTCAGGATAGTTTTCAAATATCTTAATTAGAAACTGCTGAAACACTTCCAGGCATTTTTAGTGCACTTTTGTGTAATAAAAGGGCTTAGATAAAAGCAAATATTAGGGTTTGCTCTTGTCCCAGAATTCACAAACTTTAGGACACGTGGGCATGTGTTCATTCAGGAGGCTGTGCTGCAGTTTGTGCTCCCTTAGCAGGTCAGGGCCCCTCCTCTCTAGCAATTCCAGTTTTTCCAGGGTTAGAGACACCTGGCAGCTGTGTCATGCCATCAATCCATCTGCTGCTGCCACGTGGGGGTTTTGTGTCATCCTTCATATACATCCTTTGGCTCCACTATTACTCCTAATTGTTTTATTTTATTTGATTTTGCACCCCTAAAGTATTAAAGGTGCCAAATTTCAAAACATGAACAATAGTACCAAATGTAAACTCCTTAAAAATATTGTTTCTTGTAGAGAGCTTCCTTTTGCTGTTAAACCTTGTGCCACCACCAGCTTTTCTTTCTCAGTGCTTTTAAAGTTTGGGAGTGAAAAATAATTACATTTTGCCATTTTATACTTTTTAAATTTAAAAAAAAAGGTGCTTATTTTTTCTTCTGTCTTCCACACACAAGTCTGGTGCTAGATACAGACAGGAAAATGAGATTTCAAAGATGTTGTAGCTGGACTTACTCTATGGAAAAAAATATTTTTTATTTTAAGTGGTGGATTTGTTTAAGTTAACTTGATAAAAGCTGGAATTGGTGACAAGATGATTTAATACAATCCTTGCTAACAAGCTACAGACATTACCAGTGTGTCAAAACAACACTGCCAGAGGCATTCTGGCATCAGGCTGGACTGGTAACTCCAGTGCACTGAAACAGCTTTCTGGCAGCTATTTTATTCCTGAGTGCTGCTGATTGAAGGCAGCTTCAGTCCCTGTTTTCTTTCCTTCCAGACATTTTCATTCACATGCACTTTTATTTTTGCTCACAAACAGATTTTAGAATTAATAAAAATGAAAATGTAGAAGCTTTAATAAAAATGAAAATGTAGAAGCCTATGTCTTGACTGGAGGTGAGTGGAATTTTAGAATTCTTTTTTCTTCTACAGTTAGGCTGCTGTGTCTCTGTTGTAATGTGCAGCTCAGGTGCACTTGGCACCTCAGGAATTTTTGGATGTTTTTGCCCACCTCCTTCAAGAGATCTGTCTATGATCAAAAAGCTTAGAACTGCAATGGGAATGAATATTCTTGTCATTTCAATAGATATAAAGTGACAGTTGCTGAGAGATACAGATGTAAATATTTTTTTATGAATAATGTTGGACTTGAATTTTATTCCTTTGATTTTAGGAGCCCATGGGACTCGACCACAGATGCTATGCAAAACCTTCAATTTTGATCTGAAATAAAAGTGCCATTAAATTTTAAACTGTAGTTTATCCTTTCCAATTTCTTTTCAGGGTGTTAATAATGTCTAAAGATTTCTCCTGTAAGCAAAGAATTTGCAATTAAAACTTATACCTATCCAGTACTCATAAAGAATGCTTTCTGAAATAGTTGCAAGCTTTAGATTAGGTTTTCAAATTGTAACAGATTTCACATCAAAGGTGTGATGCTGAATTTTACTCACAAAATGTGCTATTTTGATTACTTATTTTTAATTGGGGTTTTTATTGTTTTACATATCTTTTGTGTAGGCAAATGTGGGGGAGAGATTTGTGTAAAACGAGATGGGAATTGTGTCTGCTGGAGCTTGAAGTTCAAAACCTGAAGCCCTGAGGTTCCTGACAGGAGGATTTGTTCACATTGTTCTCATCCCTGGAAGGACATGGAATGGTGAGTAGTGGATTTTGGGAGCGTGTCTGTGTGCTTGTGTAGACAACTGCTGCTCATGATGCTCCAGCCCGTGCTCCTGCTGAGCTAGAGCAGTGGGAAATACATATATAGGGTTGTTTGGAGTGTCTAACTCACCAGAGCTGCTTCCCAAAACTGAGCACAGCTGCTGTTGAGCTGTGTTTGTGCATGGTGTGGTGCACCTACCTGAGCACAGGTGCCTGGTGCTGTTTTGGAAGCATCAGTGTAACCAGGACATCCAGAGTAGCCACAGCAGCTGCAGGGTGGGTGAATCATCCTTGGGAATTTAGGCACCAAGATGTCTCTGGATATCCACTTTAGCAATCTGAATTATTTCTCAAAACTTATTCAGAACTGACTCAGGAATGTGCATTAGACAGGACTGTAAAATAAAACTCTTTATGAGTCACCAGGTCCTGTGGCCACAGAGCCCTGGAGGAGCTGGAGCGTGTCCAGGGCAGGGAACGGAGCTGGGCAAGGGGCTGGAGCCCCAGAGGGGCTGAGGGAGCTGGGAAGGGGCTCAGCCTGGAGAAAAGGAGACTCAGGGGGGACCTTGTGGCTCTGCACAGCTCCTGACAGGAGGGGACAGCCCGGGGGGTCGGGCTCTGCTGCCAGGGAACAGGGACAGGAGGAGAGGGAACGGCCTCAGGCTGGGCCAGGGCAGGCTCAGGGTGGACAGCAGGAGGAATTTCCCCATGGAAAGGGTGCTCAGGCCTTGGCAGGGGCTGCCCAGGGAGGTTTGGAGTGCCCATCCCTGGAGGTGTCCCAGGAAGGGCTGGAGGTGGCACTGAGTGCTCTGGGCTGGGGACAGGGTGGGCATGGGCACAGCTGGGACTGGATGGCCTTGGAGGGATTTTCCAGCCTCAGTGACTTTGGTATTCTGTTGCCTTGGTGGAGTGAATGCAAAAAGTAAAAGCTAAAATCCCTGAGGAAATGAAGTCACAGAGGAAACACTGCAGCAAACACAGGGTAGCTTCTATTTCGTGCAGGTGGACAGGCCTTTGTGTTTAAATTGTAGGGCACTGGTAATATCTGATTCATGGCTCCAGATTTTGCATCAGTAGTCACAGATTTAAAGATAACTCTTGATATTGTCAAAGGGCCTAATCATCTTCATTTTCCATTTTCTTTACTATTTATGTCAAATGTCCCATTTTAAAACTGCACTACACATTTGTGTCCTAAAGTTTAATATATGTGTAATGACACAGCCAAATGCAAAAAATGTGTCAATTCTGTGGTGTATTAAAAACACAAAAATAAATTAGATGGGCTCTTTACTTGTACTCTTGAATTATCCATTCAGGCATTTTAACTGGCAGACTCCTTCTAATCCCCTGACAGCACCTGGAGGGGTGCTGGTAGAACACCAAAGGGACGGTGGGAGGATATGACATATGACACTGGGGCAGGATCTGAACTCAGACAAATGAAATCTGTCAGCCAGCTCCTCAAAGCCTGCCACAGTTCTTATCAGTGCTTGGTTGAGCTGGCTTGATACACAGACTTATTGTATTATTTGGCTGGTTTGATTTCCCTTTTCATGACAACCTTACCCTGGAGACCATCCATCTCTTTGCAGTGTTGGAGAATGACTCAAACTGAATGATATTTCAATATAATTTATAATCCTATACTGTAAACAGAAGTGATGGTTGCTTCTGACCACTGTGAAGAATTCCAATAGGTACATTGGACTTTTGTTTTCTCGGAGGGTTGGAAATACTTTGCAGTTGGAAAATTTTTCACAGTCTAGGGTAGAAAGTTTTATAGCAGAAGAGCTGTGAAATTCCCTGTAAAGGACAGAAATTTTTTCCATATATGCCCTGGCTGTTAATGGTGCATGTGAACAACTACAGCTGCAACAAATTATTTGCCAAAAATTGAAATGGTAGCTATTATCAGCTTTCAGCTTAAAAGCATAGCTATGACCAGACATCCTGAGAGGAACATCCCCCACACTGTGCCCATTCACTGTCGAGCAGTTTCAGTTTTCTCCTCCCCATGAGCAACATCCTATTTTTGATCTGATTTCGTTTGGGTCCCACCAATACAAATAATGATCTTTCAAATAACAAATTTGATTGATCAATCCTTTTTAACTACATAGCATAAATAACAGGTTTAGTGTTTATATAAGTTGTGGCTGCCCCTGGATCCCTGATAGTGCCCAAGGCCAGGTTGGACAGGACCTGGAGCACCCTGGGATGGTGGAAGGTGTCCCTGCCTGTGGCAGGGGGTGGAACAAGATGAGCTTTAAGGTCCCTTCCAAGTCAAACCAATCTATGAGACTTGGATTCTGTGCAATAATTTAAAATAAATTTTAGCATGTGGAGTTTTCTTTTACCATATTTGTTCGAGTTTCAAAATATTTTTGAAATATACCCTAGAAATGTTTTTTAATGAAGCAGCTTGTATTTCAATGTTCTATTTTTCATTTTAATAATATAATTACATGTGTAAAGTACAAAGAGAGGCAATGTACAAATAAATGTACAGTATAACTCAATAGTAATCCTATTAAGTAATTCTATTTGCTGATGCAATACAAGGCAAGTCAAAAATGCACAGTCTTTTTTGTACACGTGTCAAATGGCTCTGTAATAATTCAAATGCTGACAACAGGCATTGTTCTCTGACTGGCAAACAAAGCAACTATTTCGGTGTTTGATCCAATTTTTTTGATTGTGACTATGTTAAATGACATACTGCATCAAACATTTACAAAAAACAAAGGAAAATGGTTTTTTCTATTCTATATTCAAATGAACTAACAAGTGCTGGCACATTCACAGGTACCAACAGCTAATCAACAAACACTAGAAACAACTCAAATCATCCCCTTGCCTAAATTTGGGAGATTTTGTGCCCAAAGAGCTGCCCCAGCCCTGGGCCAGCACAGGAGGGACCTGGAGCTGCTGCAGAGAGCCCAGAGGAGGCAGCAGGATGGGCAGAGGGATGGAGCAGCTCTGCTGGCAGGAAAGGCTGGCACAGCTGGGATTGTTCACCTGCACAGGAGAAGCTTTGGGCTGAGCTCAGCGTGGCCTTGCAGGGCCTGGAGGAGCTGCAGGAAAGATGGAGAGAGACAATTGCCAAGGGCTGGAGGGACAGGAGCCAGGGAATGGCTCCCAGTGCCAGAGGGCAGGGCTGGATGGGATCTTGGGAATTAGGAATTGTTCCCTGGCAGGGTGGGCAGGCCCTGGCACAGGTGCCCAGAGCAGCTGGGGCTGCCCCTGGATCCCTGGCAGTGCCCAAGGCCAGGCTGGACACTGGGGCTGGGAGCACCTGGGACAGTGGGAGGTGTCCCTGCCATGGCAGGGGTGGGATGGGATGACCCTTCCAACCCAAACTGTCATCTGATTCCGTGGCAGGTCAGACGTGTTTGTATTTCCTAATGTCTGTTTGCTTGATCCTGGTTTCATTAACACAAGCACCCCAAACCAATGTATTTCCTCAAAGACCCCATTCCAAGCTCTTTGCCCACTGCCTGTTATCATATGTTTAGCACCCAGATGTCACTTAGCTCATGCTGTAATTAGAGAAGAATTAACAATGTTCCTAAATGTCTGAATTCTCTGATTTGAAAGAGTAAAATGCTGCTAAGAGAGATTTCTGAGGAAAAGATGGTCATGGAATGCTGCGAGGTGGTATTCCAACATCACTCTCAGTAGGCTGTGAAGTGATGCCAGCCAGGTTTTGAAAAGTTAACTCACTGAGGCTCCCAAACGAGACAGATCTCTTGATTATTTGACATTTATATGTATTTGGATGGCAAAGCTCAGCTGTTAGTAACTGTCACCTGTTCATGCATTTGCCTGGTCAGTGTAAATCCTTTTTACAGCTTTCTCACGAGACCTTTTGTAGCTTTATTCTGGATTTTTTCACTGAATTCAGTCAGGGCCAGCTACATGCAGACTTCAACAAAACTGTGTTCAGAGAAAAAATAATTAATTAGTAAAGCAGAGACAAATTCAACAAGGCTGACAATTCCCTAAAGATGATTATTTAGATTCAATCTCCTCTCTTACTCTGCCTTAGACTAACTTTTGAGCCAACAAAAAAATACAACCAGAATTTCATCTACCCAGTTTAAAAATTTTACCTCTTTGTTTTCCTTTGCTTTTCAGAGAGATCCCTGAAACAAAATGGGGTCATTTTAAGTTGCAAAGCAAAATCAATTAAACTTCTGAAGTTCTAGAATTGATGGAGAAAAAGTGACAAGTTTTAGTTTTAATTTGATCTGCATCGTTTTTCTTAGTTTTTATTGCCTGGTTCAGTACCTGAATCAAAAAATAAATATTTCAAAGAGCTCTAATGATGCTCTCCTTCAGAACTAAGATTAAGCCATACTGATCTCTGAAGAGATACTAACAACTGCATTGCCCAGGAGTGGGAGTAAGCCTCTCAAAATTGGGTATTATTAGAGAAAATAATATGTTAAAAGGACACACCCCCTGGCTACTTTGTCTGGAGAAGAATATCTGTATAAAAATAAAAAATAATTGTATTGCTTCTCAGCCAGAATTTATCAAAGGGAAAGTCTGTGTATTTTGTCTTTTCCATAAAAATCCACGTATCATAAAACAGTTCTTCTGAGGAAAACTATTTGCATCTTGTCTGGGAGTGCTGGTGCATTCTTGCATAAGCATTCCATACTTGTGAATAAACAGCAGCTTCTACAGCCCAGGGTGGCACCACAGCAGGATGTGTGCAGCATGCAGCAAATAAATCCAATTTTCTGTCAGGTCTGGGAGCCTTTTTCTGCACTGTTTTACTGCTATCATGGCTTTACCTGTGAGACATATCTGAAACAGTTAAATCATTTTATATGTATGGAAGATTATCATGTGAAGAGATGCTGTGTACAGGATGTAGGGAGGGCATTAAGCGTGTAAGGAATATTTGAGACAAGGACAGGACTTGCCCCTGGGTCCCTGGAAGTTTCCAAAGCCAGGCTGGACAGGGCTTGGAGCCACCTGGGATAGTGGGAGGTGTCCCTGCCCATGGCAGGGCTGGAATGGGATGGGCTTTAGGTGCCTTTCAATGTAAACCATTCTGGGATTCTCTGATTCTTGCAGATTTTTACTGGTTCCAGTTCTGAAGACTGGCATAAGTTTTTTTGGACATCAGAGCTCCAGATAAAGTTGATTTGATGAGCAACCACAGACTTTCCTTCCTCTTTACCCTATCATAAATTTTTCTCTGTCCTCTGAGACCACCAGTTAGTTCTGTCCTCTTTCTTTCTCATCAGATTTTAAATTTTTGAGGCAGGGATCATCCCTTTCTAGTGCTCTTCTGTTTCCTCCCTTTCCTCCCCAAAACTGAGAACACAGTCAGAACATTAAAAAAAAAAAAAACAGGCAAAAAACCCAAATCTTTTCTGTAAGAAAGAATGCAGTAGCAAATATTCCCTTTTCAAATAGAATCATTACCATAGCACAGCTATCCTTCAGCTCCCAGCAGCTGCAAATGGAACAGGGAGATGTTAGTGTTCACTTCCACTGATCTCATTATACAAACCACTAAGAGGAGCAAGGGAATACATTTGGAGAGCTTTCATGTGGTTAAAGTGACAGGGGAAATTCAGGCTTTGATATCCCCTTGTTCAGTGTATCTGCCTCACTTTGTGCCTGCCCCTCAAAAGGCAAGGCTGAAAAAATACTAGAGGGTTGTTGAAAGGGATTGGAAAAATGAGAAAAGGCTCTAATTAAAAGGACAAAAATACACTTGGAAAGTGTTTCTCCGTGTTTTTAAGTTCAAAACCGGACCACCTATCCAAATCTCCTCATTAAAAGTCAGATTCAATTTTCGTGCTGAGAGCTTGATACCAGGTTTCTACCCAGCTAGACAAATACTTAATGCTTTGATTTCTACATTACCAAGGTGACTAACAGGCACTGATTGCTACCTGTGTTTGTGACCTGATGATCTAGGTAGGGAAAAGTCAGCATCCACCATTGCTAATTTGGTAGTGAAGACTCAGAGGTCAAGAGATTTGTCCACAACTGCCTGGAATGCAAAGCACAGTCTGGCTCTGGAATGCCACATCACCCAATGGAAACCTAAGAACCTTTCCTTCATCTTTTCTTATTTCTTTTCTTTTCCTCTTCTCTTCTCTTTTCTCTTCTCTTCTCTTCTCTTCTCTTCTCTTCTCTTCTCTTCTCTTCTCTTCTCTTCTCTTCTCTTCTCTTCTCTTCTCTTCTCTTCTCTTCTCTTCTCNCATTTTTCTTTTATTTTCATTTTAACACTGTCATCTTTGTGCCTTGCTGACTCGCTCTTCTATTGACAGGACCGGAACTGTGGAAAATCGAGGATGGAAAGCAAAGTTGATACTGGCCAAAGTTTTCCTGGAGTAGCTGTGGCAAGGCTTGAGGAAAAAAAGTATCAAATCCTGTAAAAATGAATATATGTGGAGTCCAGCTAAAGAGGTGTCAGTACACCCCAATAAGGTGCTATAATTCATTGCCTTCAGAGTGTGGCACTGTACAGGGCAGAGTGCATCTGAAATGTGGCCCTTTACATTTCAGGCTGCTGCAGAAATGCATCTCCTTTTGGTTTTTCCTGTGTTCCTGAGAAACTGGAGTCGGTCAAGTCCCTGCACAACTGATTCCTGCTCTCCAGAGAATTCAGCTGCACAGCACATCCTTGTGCAGCGTTCCCAGTCTGGGGGAATGTTCTGGAATGTGACAGAACAAGGAGATGTGTGCGTGGCCACTGTGGTGGGAACTGGGAGCTAGCAGAGAAAATAGCTGTGTGCTTCCCTTCAGAGTTTAATGAGTCATTGCAGTTGCATTATTCACATGGAAAAAGATGCACTGGGTAGCTCTTAATCTAATTAGGCTATTAGCTGGTTGTAGCCATATCTAAATAGAGGGTGAAGATTGTGTTTCAGTCAATCAGGGTACAGTCTGGGAGGTAATGCACAACGCTGGGTTCTTCCCATACCCGTTAAAACAGGGTGATCTTAAGCCCAAAGAAGCAAACCTGCAGGTTAAGCTACCCTTTGTGGAATTTAGATATAGGTTGCAAAATTGAGTGAAAATACTTATAGAAGGAGAATTTTGTGTCTTAATATAAGAATTAAATATATATATATAGACAGAATATATAAAAATAGATTTATTTATGCACTGCCTGAAAATATATCCTTTCAATAGTGTAATTGTCAGCTCTCACAGGATAAAATTTGCCTAAAAATAATACACCTGCCTAATACAAACCTGGCTGCTTGAAAATTTTGTAAAAACTAGAATAATGGGGCTATATTTTAATTTTACTAAATTATTGGGTCTTGATGTAAAGATTTATTTTACAGAATAAAAGCATTTAAGCAGGACTTAATATTACTGTTTTGTGTCAGTGATAGTAACACTGGGACTTCAGGCTGCATTACTACAATGATTAATTAAAGTCCTTGTTCAGGATGAGTGAACATCATTATTGTTTTTAAATAGGAAAGGCAGATAACCATTAGTGATTACTCCTCAATTCCCAGTCTTGTTTGTTAAGGACTAGAGAATACTAAAGTAGGTTGTATAGTTTTCATGAAGCAATAAACGGAGCCAAGAATAATAGTATTACTATGCAACACATAGAAAGGTAAAGAGTGAGAGCTGCATGAGCTTAAAAATTAAAGCTACAAAAATTCTGCACTGCTGTAAGTGAAAACATTACTGTTATTTTTTGCAATAAGGTAAAAGAAATGTGGGCTATAGCTTTCTTTTAAACAATTTTTGGTAATTGCAGAATTTTTAGAATGCATCCCTGGATGCAGCTGCATTACCTAAACTATGCAAATAAACTACATTGCCTTAAAAAAACATGGAGAGGAATCCTGTAGTCTTGGATATTTTCAGTATATCAATAAGAATACTGAAATACAAACCTGGCTGCCAATTAGAGTTTACATACAGTTAAAATAAAAATCACTGAGAAATGCTTCTGTTGACTTGGCTGAAATCAGGAATTAAAGCCATAAGAAGTGGAAGCCATTTACAGTCAGGCTTCCCTGAGCAAAGTAATTTTTAGGATGGATTTCTAGGGAGATATGAAACTCCAAAACTTTTGTTTAGATTCATCTTGCATGTCCAAGTGGTTGGCTTTGGTTTCCAGGTAAGAGAACAGAGTAGATTTCTTTGCTCAGTCAGCTGTACAAGCAGGTGTAAATTGTACTGGACTTACAGCACAGCAAGAACTGTGCACACAAAAGCTTTCAATCCCATGATGCCCAAAATGAAGTTAGAAACTGGGAATTACTGGGCACCTATGAAATTGCAGGGAATAGAAATGAATGTTAGGGAATAGGACTGAAATCAGTCAAGACAAGACAGTTAGAGAAATTTGAGAGCTGGGAAAATGTGCATTCTTTGTTGTGAGAGGCTTCATACTCCCTTTTATCTCTTAAAAGGTGCTCAGGCCTTGGCAGGGGCTGCCCAGGGAGCTTTGGAGTGCCCATCCCTGGAGGTGTCCCAGAAAGGGCTGGAGGTGGCACTGAGTGCTCTGGGCTGGGGACAGGGTGGGGATGGGCACAGCTGGGACTCCATGGGCTGGGAGGGATTTTCCAACCTCAGTGATTCTGCACAAGTCTGTTGGGCCTTGCTCAGAACCCATGGACTCACCTGCTTTACTGAAGAAGGAATTTATTTCCTTCTTTCACTGAAGAAATAAGGAATAGGTAAAAGTCTGAGCTTAATAAGAGCATCACACAGCTTAAATGTGGTGAGAAAGTAGAAATTATGTCAATTATCTGTGTTCTTCTCTGGCAGTTCCTTGACAGCAGGTCTCAGAATCTCCTTGTTCTGGCTCTCAGCCTCCATCAGTGCTCTGACTCTGCAATGTAATTAAGTGTATTAAATCTACAGTGTCCTGCTGCATCCATTCACCCGAGTCTTGCATGGTGTTTTTACCCTGCAAAGTCATGATTGCTTTCTGGCACCAAAACCCTAAATAGGACAGGTATGCAGTGCTGGGGGCGTGTGTAACAGCTGTGGGGGAGAAACTCCCCAAAAGGAATCCAACACATGGAGTGTGGGGAGGGGAAAGGAAGGGG
>WEZZ01031780.1:234681-257772 GCA_013400585.1 Chloropsis cyanopogon
GGAAGGGAAGGGAAGGGAAGGGAAGGGAAGGGAAGGGAAGGGAAGGGATGTGTGTCCTTTTAGTGTAACAAGAGCGGAGCTCTCCTTTCTCTGCTGTACTCTGTGGAGAGCCTCCAGACAAATCACAAAAGCACGGGAGGTCAGAGCTATTTCTAATTATTACAGCGTTAATTTAGAGCCATCAGTAACTCAGAGAAATGCTTCCTGAATGAATCCATTTAAAGCACACATGGTCTGAAAAGATGAAATCCCTATTAAGGGAAATGCATTCAGCAATAACAAAACCTCTCAAATAATCTTTGAAACAAACAAGTATTTTGAGAAGACTTTTTGGGCACACGTTGCAAAGAACAGCAAATAATCTTTGTGGTTCACACTGAACCATTATATTCTGTTACCTGTCTTTCAGAAAAATATGAAATGAAGCTGAACTGAAGCTACATCACAACAACCTCAGTGACCAAGACTTCAGATTTCAAAGGAGATGCAAGTAAACAAAAATATCATCAAAAGATATAAGTTCAAAAATAAGAAGAAAATAAGCAAGTGATAGAGGTAATGTGTTCTCTGCTGAAGAACAGATTTCAGGTCCCATAAAATGAAGGAAAGATGGAAGATTCTCGTGGTAAAATAACTATTCCAATAGGACATAAAAGATCATTAGGAAGTATTTAAATCAGGGCAATTAATAATTGGTCCAAGAGAACATTTTTCAAAAAACTTTTAATATTCAGGATCCCACTTGGGTACTCAAAACTTATATAACTTCAAGTGAAACCATGGTGTTGCCAGTTTGGCATTGTCCTTCCTTCAAATGAAAAAGATTTGCTTCCTTCAGCAACACTTAACTGGAAAATAGAGAATATGGACAAAAATCCAGGAATTTATCACCACAGAAGTATGAAATCCTTCAGATATTTGGTATGATATAGGGAAGGATGTTAATTATTCAGTAGCTAAGGGGTAATCTCAGACTTGTTGGCTCCAAGTTTGGCAGCAGATGCAGTTGCCATCCAGTTCTTTTGTTTAATCTTTATGAAAATAGAGCTGAAGTGGAAATTGATGCAGAGAGCTGGATTAGGGGAAAGGTCAAGGTCTGTTTTCTGGCTGATTTTTGTGATGGTGTGCCTCACTACTGACCTGGGAGGAATAATATAATATTGACCCTTCAAGTTTTGTAAGGAGCTCAATTAATTTTATGGGTTTTATTTCTGGTCTGTGGGTTCACCTCAGAAGGGGAAGGTTTTATATGTGTTTCTGTGTGATGGTATTCAAAGATCAACCCTTAAAGGCTTACAAGTTATGTCTTTTCCTGATTTTACTCCTACTTTGGAAGATCCACATTTAGATTCTACAAATGCTCTCTCAGGACTTCAGAGAATCATGGAATCCCAGAATGGGTGGGGTTGAAAAGGACCTCAAAGTCCATCCAGTCCCACTCCTGCCATGCCAGGGACACCTCCCACTGTCCCAGGTGCTCCCAGCCCCAGTGTCCAGCCTGGCCTTGGGCACTGCCAGGGATCCAGGGGCAGCCCCAGCTGCTCTGGGCACCTGTGCCAGGGCCTGCCCACCCTGCCAGGGAACAATTCCTAATTCCCAAGATCCCATCCAGCCCTGCCCTCTGCAGTGGGAACCATTCCCCCTTGTCCAGTCTTTCAAAGGAAATGTTCCTAAGTCTTCGTGAAAATTTATGGTGTATTTTTAGCTTTTTATTAGAAAAATTTGGCCATTATATGTAAATGAGTTATTCAGTACCCAGGGAAGTCCCTGAAGTCAGTGAAGATAGTAATCCATAGAATCAGCTTTAGTTTTTTGGGGTTTTTTTCCCTAGGTGTTTTGGATTAGATTAGCTGAGTCTGCTCTCTGTTCTAATCCAGTTGTTCTTTCCAAGGTGAATTTTCATTCCCACCAGAGTAGAAACTTTTAAAATGTGGATAAATTTTGCCTTCTCTGTCCCATCCCCTGATATGTTGGATTGTTGGTATGTTTGGCTTTTCTATTCAGCATCATATGTGTATGAACAAAATCATCTTTGATACCAAAAAATGAGTCATTTTACAGCACAAAAAGCATCTTGATCCAAACAAATCTGTTCACTCATTTGAGCAGACATTAGAACATTGCCTCACACTCTCAGTTTTCAGCACAAGGTGAACACAGTCTGTCACTCAAGGCCTTGTATCATTTGTCTCCAGCAGCATTAAAAAGAGATTTCCCATTAGACTCCAGGATGCTGCCTGGCACATACAAATCTTTTTTTTTTTTTAGTTTAAACAAAAATCCTTTGCATTTCATTATTGGAAGATTTAGAAAATCAGGATGATTTTTTTTTTGTGGATTTCTTTTGCCTTAAAACAAGCTCATATTTTGTTGCCATATCAATCAATTATATAAGGAAATAAAGGTTAAAATTAGCAAGTTCATATAAAGACTGAAAAGATGAAAACTGAAAAATGTAAATTCAAAGCCATTTAAGCTCAGTGACATCAGTTGACTCTAAGTTATGTCTTTTATCCATAACTTGTATATAACCTGCATCATACTATATATAATATATATATTTCCAGTGATCTTCATCACTCCTCTCAGTTTTCTTGCTCCTAAATAAGATAGATTTAGGTTTTTTATAAAAAAAAATTAGTAAACCTCTCCAGAAAAAAGCAAATAGTTCGTGTTTCATCATCTGTTTCAAAGTGAAATACTGTAGGAAAAAAATAACCCTTTCAATTCAAGTATGTCTTAATTTCTTCCTCAAAACAGCATTTTTCAGTGCTTTTGTGCAGGTTTTTTTGCATTAAATAGTTTATTTTATGGTAAATAGTTTATTTTGTGGTAATTGATGCACCGCAGGTTGCCCCAAGGCAGCGATGGTTTTCCCCTCACCATTTTCTCTCTCCTTTTCCATCCTCAAGTTCTGTTACAAATCCACCAAGCCACTCCTCATTTTTGAAGGTTTGGATCCAGAATTAAAACACCCATTATTTTCCCACCTGTAGCAATGCTCACTCTGGAAAGCTAAGTTAGAGCTGCAGGAAAATAGCTTCATTAAATGCTATTTGCACAATAATGCACCATGAAGAACTTATTATTTTATATTTAAATTACTGCAAATTGGAGAAGAAACAGGATTAAAATATTCAGAGCAGCTGCCTGATGGTTTCAGCTCTGCACTGAGGATGACAAGATGAGGTGTTTGAGTGGTGCTGTGCTGCTTTGGAGCTGGCAGGAAGGTCTGTGTGATGCCAGTACCATCTTCAGGCAAGTCAGGGCATAACAGAGGAATTTCTTAGAACTGAAGTCCAAAGCATAGATCAGTCTGAAAATCAGCCCTTTCACCTTGTTCAGGTGTTGCCCTTTGTTAAAGTCAAAAATGTTGTATTTTGCCTACTCTTGCACAGCAGTAACAGATTTTTAAATACATGAAAAACTTGGGTAACCTTAATTTCAAAAAAAAGGGGATTAATTTTCTTTTTTCAACTACAGACTGAATGCAGACAGACTGAGGGGACAGACCTGAACATTCCTCATCAGTACTCATATATTAATTTAAAATATAATAAAATTTAACATTTACCTTGTTAAGCACTGAAATCCCTTGCTGCAGGATGTACAGCAGCTAATAATTTATTTGGATTTTGATGTGACTCTGAAATGTGGAAAAGAAATCCATCAAGAGCTGTGAAAATAAAACCACACCTGGCTGGAGAAACCCATCAATGTAAATTGTTGAGAGAGAACTTTTCAACTACTTATTCTTTTTTTATATATACTCTTTCCTAAACAACCAGTTGGAACTAGGATAGTTCAGCAATTAAATAAATGGGGCTTTGAATACCAGATTTTTGGAAAGCATTTGGGTAAAATGGTGATTTATGCATCTTTAGAAGGATAATTGGACAATACACTAATATTGGAAAACTATACCACCTGATTTTCCTGAGGACACACTAGGTTTAATTCTGTCAATTCAAATATCTCTGGTCAATTGCAGAATCAATTTTGTTTTCATGCTCCCTGTGAGAAAAGCCTTTTTCTACTTAAGTGTTGTTTAATTTCTTAATACTCTGTTGTTCCTTGTCTTAGCAATTTTTTCAAGTTTCAGTAAAGCCAGTGTTTAAATGCTGCTTCTAGAAACAGTCTGACCTTGCCAATCACTTTTTTTGCTGTTGGATAGTGTTGGTACCTTCCAATTCTACTTATGACTTGTCTTTGAAATGGTCAAGGGGAGGGTTGCTTCAAATTTTTGTCCTCCACCCCTCAAATTCAATATTTACTATCAATGTGGTGTGTACTTTAGGACATTTACTACTCTGTATGGAATAGAGTAATTTTTAAATATAATTTTATTTAAGATTAATAGTAAGAAAAGTTGTACATAAAACATATTCAATCTTATGGCTAATACTGTATTCTAATTAAGAATTGTGGGTATGATGGCTGTTATTGTTGTATAAAACTGCACTGTGATTCCCAGGAGATTTAGGGAAGCTTTTCAACAGTTGGATCTTGAAGTTTTATTTTCTGTTTCAGAAAGGGAAAACTCATTTGAGGCTTTCAGGCTTCAGCGATTTTGAAATTAAGCTGCTATAGAGAACTATCACAGCACTTCTTATCCATGTGGAAGCTCAGGCCAGATGATCCAAGCTGGAATTGAGGTCTCATTTCTCAGTTGCTGGGGTGTGGATTAATATGTCAGAGAGAAACTGTAGCGTCAATACCAAATGCCTTTGTAAAAGCATTTGCCAGCCCTTCACACTGTCAACTGCAGAGCAGTTTCCTGAAATCCTGATTCATTTCTCCTGCACACCTGAGAACTCCTGGGCTCTGAAGCAGCTCCATGCAAGCAGGCTTGGAGATTCTTAAAAGTCTGAATGCCAGACCTCTGCTGAGGGAAGATTCTGCTTCTTTTTGGTCCCTGAGCTTTGTGTTTGGCTCTGGTGAGGAAGAGGAGGAGGTTTGTTGTTGATGTGATCCTTTCACCATCAGTGCTTTTGGCAGCCTGCTAACCTGCTCTTCCCTGCCAGCACTGCTTCTCCTGCAGCAGGAATTGGATGCAAACTTGCCAGATCTCATTCAGCTGTTGTGGATAGTCCCCAGTTTAGGCCTGTGCCTAAATAATGCAAACTGCAGAGGGCAGCTGGCAAGGAAGCCATCAGCTGCTGCCACATCTTCAACTGGCTTAGAGGAGGATGAGGATGAGGATGAGGATGAGGATGAGGATGAGGATGAGGATGAGGATGAGGATGAGGATGGGGAAAGGTCTGGAGAGGAAGCTGAATGAGGAATGGCTGAGGGCTCTTGATCTGTTCAGCTGGAGAAGAGAAGACTGAGGGGAGGCTCAGCAGGGGCTGCAGCTTCCTTGTGAGGGGAAGAGGAGGGGCAGACACTGATCTCTGCTCTGGGCCAGGGACAGCACCCAGGGAGGGGCTGGAGCTGGGCCAGGGCAGGCTCAGGCTGGAGATCAGGGAAAGGTTCTGCTTCCCCAGAGGGTTCAGGCACTGCCCAGGCTGGAGATCAGGGAAAGGTTCTGCTTCCCCAGAGGGTTCAGGCACTGCCCAGGCTGGAGATCAGGGAAAGGTTCTGCTTCCCCAGAGGGTTCAGGCACTGCCCAGGCTCCCCAGGGATGGGCACGGCCCCGAGGCTGCCAGAGCTCCAGGAGTGTTTGGACACCAGGGATGCCCAGTGGGGGTTGCTGGGGGGTCTGGGCAGGGTCAGGAGCTGGGTCAATAATCCTGGTGAGTCCTTCGAGGTTACTCTTATATCCAACTCATATTATTCTGTGATTCTGTAAAATGCTGCAGGAAGATATTGAAAACAAGGCCTGTGTAGTTTCATTAGATCTAGGCTGGGCTTTGAGATTTTTCATCCATATACACTCACTCTAATTTAAAATTCACTTCAGACTCAGAATAGATCTGGCTAACCTGTGCTATCCATGCCCAGGACACCAGGTTTTGATATCATGTGCTTGATTCTGCTCTGTGCTAACAGATGTGCCTTGTTCTCCTTTCTGGGTAAAGGCAGATGTGGAGCAGGCTGGGGCCAGGCTCCCCAGGTATTTGTCTGGGCACTGCCATTTGTGGATTGTGCCGCTCTGCTGGAAGAGAGGGAAAGGCAGCAGCAGCTGTCAGATGGACAAAGTAGCAGAAGAACAGACATTTAAGGATCAGCCAGCACTGACCAACACTAAGGCATCAGCTCAGGCCGTGGTTGTGTTATTAAGTTGTTGCACCAAGATTAAATTATTTTGAGGACCAGGACATCTGAGACTCTGACATGAGAATCCTGGGGCTGAGTTGGTGGGGAAAACTGCTGTGGGTGTGAGGGGAGCAGCTGTGGAGGGGCCTTGGTCCCAGCTCAGGGGCTGCCAGCAGCGCCTTCAGAGTGGGTCCTGCATGGCTGGAATGAGAAGTTTCCTGAAGTCAGCCCGTGGCTACATGGCAGCTTCTTGCCAAAACCTGGGTGTCTCATGCCTTTGTGAGAGCAAACACCCCTGCCATTAGCAGAAAGATCCCCATCTGGTTTTTTAGGACCATCAGTTTCAAGCTCTTGAGATATTTATCTGTAGCTAAAAGTGACGGGAAGTAATAGAGAAATACATCACAATTTGCCACTGCTTGGAGAAGGGATCAATGAATTTAAGATTTACATTGAGTACATTGAAAAAATAAAGCACACAGTAATTTCCAGCACTATTTTTATTGAGCAGGGGGTGGAGGAGAAAAAGGCCACTGTAATACTGTGTATAATTAATTACTAAAAAATAAGCTAAGCAATTTTCTTCCTCAAAGTTAACTGAGAAAGCCAAAGGGAAGTGGATAGGAGAGTTTGAATGGAGATCATTCTCTTTCCATCTTTTCTCAGTGGTGTTTAGGATGAGAGAAATCTACAGCAATGGGTGAGTATTTCCATCTGGTCAAAGGTAAATGCTTTCACATTGAGAACACTTCACCTAAGGCACTCAAAGGTGAATTGCAATGGCTGAAAATAAGGCCTTTGGAATAAAAATGTGAAGCAAGATTGACACCCAAGTCTATGATGTTACTCACCATTTACGGTGATTTACAGTCCTAGAAGGTTGATAGTTTCCTGATTTTAGATGATGCCATAGCTAAGCTAAAACAATGATGCCCTGAAGCCAAAACTAATTTTTTCCTTTTCTGTTTTGATTGCATTTCCCTTCTTCTGTAGAGAGGAGCGCTAAGGGATGAAGTTGCAGGTTTATTTTAATATAGATCATTAACTGGGAAAATATTCAGGATGACTGTATCCTATTCACAGTCCAGTTCCTCAGCCACGCTGAGCAGTGCAATTAAATGGCATGCAGGGCAATTTTGCCTAAAAAGAGAAGCATTTGAATAAAGTAGAACTGCAGAGTTCTGTGATCTGAAGCTGTGTAAGTGTAAGAAGGAGTAGCAAAAGGCTGTCCTTTGCTTCAGGTCAGTACAAATGGCTGCCCAGTGCTGGCTGTGCTTCAGGGCTTGTGGGAGATCTGGGGCTGACAGCAGAATCGCTGTACAGCACTGGCTGTCAGAGTTTATTTGCCAGCAACATTTCATATCGCCCTGGATCACTGAGACAGCAGAGGACACATCACAAATCTGAGTGGAATTCTGGTTTAAACAGGGCTATAAACATGTCCCCTTGCTACAGATTAACAAAAGCCTTGTCTTTGTTCTAAAAAAGAACCTTAATTGGGGTGTGAAGCTTCCTTAGATGGAAACTAGCACAAAGAATTAAGGTATAGACTGCTTCACACCAGGAGTTTTTTCTTTGTCAGTGTATATTTAAATTTTTCAAAAGCACCCAGAATGAGCATTCTGGAAGATGTTTATTTCTTCAACAGGGTGTGTTCCTTCCCCTTGGGAACAGGCTGTGACTTCATTCCTGGTGTCCCTACCTGCCACCAATGTTACAGGGTTGTCTCTGGATCTCCTGGACTCAAGCCTTGTTCTGAACTGGCAGAGACCATTGGTACTGTGGAAAGAGTCAGGTGTCCAATCGAGTTAATTATCAGATCTGCTTTCAGCATAAACCCTGCTTTGAAGAATAATAGTTGGAGTCTAAATTAGCAGGTCTGATGCTGAATATCTTTTTGTATGAGATGTTTGTTTCACAGATGATACAAACTCTGCTGCAAAGCTCTTTGAAGTCACAAGAGTTTTCTGTTGATGTCAAGAATCTTTGGTCCAAGCCTTTAGAGTCAAGCACACTTGCACTCATTTGTGTAAAGACACAATAAATCTGTGTTAATGGGCAAGTACAAGAACAGATTATGTGATAACTGTGTGGTTTGTCTATTAATATATTCTCCCCTGACTTTACATGTTGTTTCATTAATCTAAATCTTCCTTAACACTCCTTCTAATCTAGTCAGCGGGAGCTGCAATAATGTCTAAGCACAGAGAAAAAGTAGTCAAGTATTTGGTTGTTTTATTAAATGCCTATTGCAGACCTTGATCATGAAGGTACCTTAGTTAAAACCAGTCCTAATTCAAATAAATATTCTGTGGAAATATTATGAAAGCTCTGATTAATCTAGCAATGGAATGTTTGTTTAATCAAGGTATTTCAGAAATACTTTTACAAAGCCTGATAAATTACACTGAAATCCAAGGTGGTAGCAGCTATAAATGATAGCTACCTAAATATTCAAGTCCTTTTATAAGAGATGTGTATACAGAAAATAAGTAGTTTCCTTTTTGAAAGCCACTAAAACTGTTATTTAATGCAAATGAATTATACGAAGTTCCCAAATGTGAAACGAAATTATTTTATGAATAAACATTTTTAATCATGAGAAAAAATCTGTCTAGACTAAAATTCATTGTAATGAATATTGTGATGATACAGAGAACCGAAGTGATGAGTTTTGTTATAAATGCTCACTAAATATGCACAGAATTATTTCCTGTTAAATATGTGAATGCCCTTAAAGAAATGCTGAAATTCAAAGTTTTAGAGTCATGTGCCAAAGCAGGGATTTTTTTTAGTCTTTTAAAATGCAGACTTGCACTAGAACTTTAAGTCATTATGTGAAATTTTCAGGGTTTCAGATACAAACTCTCTGCTTTCCTTGCAGCCTGTACAATACAGCTGTGAGGTCATTACTGGTCTTGCCCTGCTTCTAAGGACCCTGAGCTGCTGCACTTCTGTGAAATAACTGAAGTAGATAGTACAGGCAGAGACTTGTCAGAAGAGTAAAGGAAAAGAATTTTGTTAAGTAGCTCAGGGTTCTGTAAATCACACAGCTTGGCCAGGCTGCCTCTGTAACGAGGTGAATATTCTTGTTTTTATCCACCAAGATCCTTCCTGTTCTTGCATAAGATGTGGAGCTGCTGCAGAGAGCCCAGAGGAGGCACCAGGATGAGCAGAGGGATGGAGCAGCTCTGCTGGGAGGAAAGGCTGGCACAGCTGGGATTGTTCAGCCTGGCAAAGAGAAGCTTCAGGGTAAAGGTTTGGGTTCCTCTCAGCAGTACTTGATAAGTGATTTTCTTGTCTTTATCTTGACCCACAAGTCTTCCCATTCCAGTTCTTCCTATTTTCTCCCTCATCACACTGTGGGGGTGGAGGGCAGTGAGCAAGCTGCTAAAATACCTGAAGTTCCTTCTCTATTCCTTATTTTCTGGTACCAAACCTTTCTTTGCCTTTTTGCTATTTTAACTCATTTATAAATTGAATTTAAATATATTATTCTGATAGAAAATTTGAAAATTCATGGAAGAAGGTGTTATTTTATTGTCAAAATCTTCCTTGTGCAGAGGGGAAATTGAGGCTCCTCTTATTTGTGTATTCTGTCAACCTGGTGAGATGGAGCATAGGAACTTCTCATTGCCACAAAGGCATAAAGAGTGGAACTCTGCCTTTATTCTCAGAGGTTAATTCAATCTGAGCTACAATTCTGTTTATTCCACAGAATAGGAGAGGAGGAACTGTTATTCTCCTCCAGCCCAGAGGAAACTCCAGCCTGTTTCAGGTCTGCTGGCAGTACTGCTATGTAAAACTGTTCCATGAGAAGTAAAACAAATCAATGAAGCAGGAAGAGGCTAAAGCAAGAGAAATTCCAGCTATTTTTTTCCTTCCAGTTTATCCTTTGCTGATGGCAATTGTGAACATTGCAGGAATGTGTAAATACCTTACAGGGGTAGGAAGGAAGATGGAGCCAAACCCTTCTCAGTGGTATGGAGTGAAAGGAGAGGAGGTAATCTCAGCAACCTGAAATGCAGGAAATTCCATTTAAACATAAGAAAAAAACCTTTTCACTGTGAGGGCAGCCAAACCTGGAACAGGTTGTCCAAAGGGATTTTGGGTCCTCCATCCTTGGAGATACCAAAAAGCTGACTTGAAGGCAGCTGTGAGCAACCTGCTCTGTCTGACCCTGGTCTGGGCAGGAGGGTGGTTTGGAGAATCTCCAGAGGTCTCTCCAGCCTTATCCAGGGTGTGATCCTGTGGTGTCCCCTCCACAGGTCCCTACCTGTGAATAGCAGCACAGAAATAAAAGAAATAAATAACCTGCAATTAACACGGGGCAATGTCACTAATGTGCATAAAAAGCCATCTGAAACTGCCTGAAATGATGGCTTGTGAAAATAAATTGCACTCCAATCACCCAGCTGCAAACAATTTCAGTAAAAACATTGCTCAGCTGATATGTGGGTTGATGGTGTTTCCACTGGCCATGGTTTGCAAACCTCCTATTATCTTCTCAACAGAGGCTGCGTAGTGTTTCATCTTTAGAAAGGCTATTGCAAAGATTTATGGAAGCATAATATGAAAATAAGACTAATGGATTACCTGGAAAAATGTTCCTGTTGCTCACAGCATAAATCAGAGGTCAAATGGTTATTCACCTTAGCATGGCTCAGGCTCCCTGAAGCCCTCATGCAACTTCTGTTTTCAGAAATGAGCCAAAGTACAAATTCCCATGGCCTGAACGTGGAATATTATCAAAAATAACACCTCACAGAAAGTCTGAACAGAGGAAGGCAAAGATACTGCAGAGAATACCTCCTGTTTTCCTGTGGGTTTGATCGTCTGGAGGTAAGTGCTTTTCTTGTACACAACAGGATTTTGTCAAAAATACTTCTTGTTGTGAGACAATCGAGCAGCAAGAGTTTCTAAAAAACAGCTACTAAGAATGCTTTGCATTCCTGGGAAGCAAATAAAATAGAGAACATAGCTGATAGGAGTGTCAGGGTAGTAGAAATGGGATTAAGCACTCCAAATCCCAACAGGTGAATCACAAGAAATTCCTGAAGCAGACTTTATTCCAGGTCTGCTGTACATTAAAGTGTTGTAATTGTGCTAGTCTTGTGCTTTGTAGAATGACAAGAATTAAAATACTTTAAAACTTATTTGATAGAGATTAAAAACTGCCTCCAGTGTTATGTCTCTTTTGTTTTGACAATTTTCAGAGGTTTTTGCTTTGTGAGTGCACCAAGGGAAGACTGGTTCCAGCATTACAGAAATCCGGCCACCTCTAAGGTGGAATGCAGCCATTAGAACAGTGATTAGCAAAGCCACAAAATGATTGCTGATAGGGATTTTAAGGGTATCATTGAAAAATGGTAGGTGTGAAATGCTAGTTACCTCAATTGCAATGAGAGCCAAGCAATCACAGAAGGCAAGAAATTTACTGAGCAGGCTTCAGTTTTCAGATTTCCTGTGAGAAAAATTTGTAAAGAATCTTTGAGACATCCAGGGGAAGAAGAGGCAAGCCAACCCAGACTCTGTGTGGTGTAATTTTACCTGCGTACTGTTGGAACTCAGGGCACAGGGAATATTTCCCTGCCTGTCCTGAGAGGTCCTGAGAAGTCCTGATTCCCAAGAAAACACTGCTTTTAACCTTCATCCATGGAGAAAGCTTCCAAAACTTTGGGATGAATTAAAATCTACAAGTGTGTGAAATTGATAGTAGTGTAGTTTATCACAGGGTGAAAAACTTAGAGTTTTTGGGTTTTTAGTATGGAGGTAGATGGGAGGCAAGGTGGAGGATTTTGGGTGTTGTTCTGTTCTCCTTGTTCTTCATCTCCTCCATTTTCTACAGTGTTGGTGGCACAGAGTGATTGGTTGGAAACAGACGTAGTGCAGGTGTTATGTGGACAGACAAATAATCAGTTATTGATAGGAAGGTAGAAATAAAGAATGTTTTGAGAGTTAATTGGACAAACAGCTTTGGTAGACCTTGAATCTGTGTGTCTTGGGACCACCTTTTGGTGCCTTTCTCTTTGTAGGCTACGTCTGGTGGAGACGGCATGCAGAACTTCTGATAAAAAATAAGCTGCAACCTGAAGACCCAAAAAGTCCCGTTCATCTCTCAATCCTGGCACAGAGCCTTTTATTAGGGGTCTCCCAACCAGGGGGCCCGAAGGAGAAACCAGGAGTGTACCAGGGTCGCTACCTTGCCATGACAAATGTTGTGCTTTAATGCCTGCAGAGAGCATTCCTCCCATCTCCAGGTCAGGAATTCCCTCTCTTGACAACAGCTTGCCAAGCAACTCTTCATGGGCCTTTTATTTAAACTGAGCTACTAGTTTGCTTCGTGGAAAATAAATGTCTCAGTGAATATTGGTTGCTTCTATTCTGGAAATTTCCTTGGGGATCTCAACAGAATGTTTTGGGTGCTTCCAGGTCACTTTGTTCACTAAAGACCCCACACACACCTCCAAGGCTGTCCTAACTTCAGGAGTTCTTTGTTCTAATAACAGGACCAGTACTTGGCCAAATTGATCCTCGTTTATTATTCTTTTGACTGTCACATATACATTTCCAAATGGTCTTGCCATTTCTGCAGCTGTGGGTTATCCAAAAGATCCTTTTTTAAACAGACTTGAAGAGATTAAAAATGTAAGTCCAAGAATGGACTATGGGATTCATGCAAGTTGGCATGGATCTTTAATTTTACACATTGAAAGTTTTCATTCTATATTTTTCAAGTATTATTTTGACCTGAAAGTATAAATTTGAGGTGAAATTAAAATAATCTCCCCTAGAAAAGGTTACATTCCTTCATCTTGCATTATAGAATCACATACTGATTTGGGCTGGAAGGGACCTTAAAGATCACTCATTTCACCCCCTGCCATGGGCAGGGATGCTTTCCACTATCCCTGGATGCTCCAAGCCCCATCCAACCTGGCCTTGAAAGAAATTGCTAAAACTTACACAGAAAACTTTAAAACTTATGTGGAAAGAAACTTTTCAAACATTGATTAGGCACCAGCCTCAGCAAGGAAGTAAAGTCTTTCTGTATCCAGTTCTCAACACATTTCTCCATGTCTTCAAAGGCACAGGAAATATGAAGTGTTTTTCACTAAGTCCTCTCTCTACCAAGACCTTAAATGAGGAAAATTCCTGGTATTTTGGAACCAGAAGGGACTGTACCAGAAGTGCCACTCAAAAGAGTGAAAAATGTGAAGGAATGAAGTCTTGTAAGTCTGCCTAGACCAGTTCTTGATAATAGTCAGTATCAGGTGCTCTTCAAATGGTGCTAAGTGTCCTCAGCAGCACAGCTCGACCTCAGGGAACATTTCCCTTTAACTTCAAACTTTCCAGCACCAGATTATTAATATGTAAATTATTTTGATTTGGTACGACTCTCTATTGTACTGATATTTCTAGGAAGATTATTATTACTAAGATAGTAGTGTTTTCATTCTGGGAATATCACTTAGTGATGAATCCTATGCCATTTAAATAATCCTGAGTCTTTTGAGAGAATAATTACAATATACATGCATCTTCCACTGGCTGCATCACATGGAATCTGGCATATTTTTAAAAAATCTTCTCTAATGCTGTACAGTGAACATAGAGTAGATTTGTGTTGGTATGTGTTTACCCTACTGCATTCTTGGGATCAGTTCTGCTCTTTCCTTTGTGCTGCTCCATTTCCAGCCAGGCCAGGCTGTGGGAACCAACAATCCCAGACCAGGCTGCCCTGTTTGCAGCATTGCCTGGGGATATGAAGTCAAGAAGTGGCAAGAAGATGGATGTGTGGCTGAAGTGACAGATTCAGTTTCCTGGAGAAAGCTGCAGTGCCACAAATAGAGCTGCTTATCTGCCCTTCCAGGTGGTGTGATGGTGGCAGGTGCTTTGGGGGGACCTTGAAGAGGTGAGGGAGTGAGTAGATTTACTGCAGAATTCAACTTGCTTGTAAGTGCTAGGACACATCAACACTCACTATGATTTATGCTGATATTCACATCTAGATTCTGAGGAATTTCTTTGCACAGATTTCCAAGCGGAAGAAACATACGCATTAATAAAAAACCGTAATTAGTGAGTATTTTCATACCTCGAGAATTATAACTATATGTGGGCAGAATGATGTCTTAAAAGGAAAACATCCTTCTGTGGGAAGTGTTCTCATGTCTGTGCAAGGTTTTTGTGGGTGAAAAAGGTGCTCAAAGTCTAAAACACAACGTGCAGCTCTTGTTTGGAGTAGTTAAACCATCTTGTACATATGTTATACTTTGAGTTCTGCACAGCCTTGTAGCAACACATCTTCCTCTCATATGGATGTCACGTAGGTGGAATGGAATGGAACAGAACAGAACAGAATAGAATAGTTTGGGCTGGAAGGGACCTCAAAGCCCATCCAGTGCCACCCCTGCCATGGCAGGGACACCTCCCACTGTCCCAGGCTGCTCCCAGCCCCAGTGTCCAGCCTGGCCTTGGGCACTGCCAGGGATCCAGGGGCAGCCCCAGCTGCTCTGGGCACCCTGTGCCAGGGCCTGCCCACCCTGCCAGGGAACAATTCCTAATTCCCAATCTCTGATCTGAACCTGCTTTCTCTCAGTTTGAAGGCATTCCCCTTTGTCCTGGCACTCCAGGCCCTTGAAAATAGATTTGCCAAATTTCTGTTCTTTGGATTGTAGCTAAAAGCAGCAGAGTCAAAAAAAAAAAAAAAAAAAAAGTTATCAAGATGGTCTTGATAATACTAAAGTGAAGCGTACCAATCAGATAGTTTTCTTATTAAAATTCTTAGATGTAGCCATTTACATAGCTCAGTGTTCTCCCATGCTGTGCAGCTAAAATTTTTCAGCACCAGATGTGTTCATTTTTTAATTATTTTGATTTGGTACAACTCTCTATTGTACTGATATTTCTAGGAAGATTATTATTATTCTGATAATAGTATTTTCTTTCTGGGAATATCACTTAGTGATGAATCCTATGCCATTTAAATAATCATGAGTCTTTTGAGAAAATAATTACAATATAATGATTTCTACAGAGAACCATTTAAATTTTGATCAGAGGTTATCGGGTCAAACATGATGTATTGCCAATCAGCATTTTCCTGATATGACCAATCTGTAGGAATTTCTTGCTCCATTTTAAAATTTTCTTTATTTTTTTGAAACACTTCCATTTCAGATTGGGAAAATTTCTGAAGTAAGAACTGCTTTTTCTTGTCAAACTCTAACTGTTGTACAGGGGTTTTTGAAGGGTTTTTTGCTTTTTAGGAAAGTATTCTATTTTCATCTGAATATTGATGAGGCTTTTACCAGTGGCTTTAGAAGTATCCAATTTTTATTGCCAGTGATGTTTTTTTTTTTGCTTAAATATTTACCTTTCTGAAATTCAGGCACCAATTCAATTTCTACAAGTGAAAAAATTAATCTCTTCTTTGGTCAACAAATGCATAAGAGACACTCCAGGAAGGGTGACTTCATTGCATAACATTGATCTTGTATTCGTTTCTATACTCAGATACTTCCCTCCATGTGAATCTAATTTAATGCTTTCATTCCCACAAAGTCAGGAGAACTCAAGGCCATATGTTTAAAGCTAAGCAGTCTGTTATTTGCTCCTCAATGAAGGACAAATGTGCATATTTAACTGTTTTCAGATGTTAATTTTTTCCTACCCTATTTTTAGGGAAAGCAGATCCATCACAAGCTTTCTTCTGTTTGCTAAAGGCAGAGCAAAGTTTTAGCACAAGGATCATTTTTCATGACAATGAAAGTCAAGGTACTCTGAGAAATTTCCTTTCCCATTCCTCCCAGTCAGAGCTAGGAAATCTTTTTGTCCAAGTTGTGTATCACAGAATTCCAGGATTACTGGGGTTGGAAAAGCCCTCCAAGGCCATCCAGTCCCAGCTGTGCCCATGCCCACCCTGTCCCCAGCCCAGAGCACTCAGTGCCACCTCCAGCCCTTCCTGGGACACCTCCAGGGATGGGCACTCCAAACCTCCCTGGGCAGCCCCTGCCAAGGCCTGAGCACCCTTTCCATGGGGAAATTCCTCCTGCTGTCCACCCTGAGCTGCCCTGGCCCAGCCTGAGGCCGTTCCCTCTCCTCCTGTCCCTGTTCCCTGGCAGCAGAGCCCGACCCCCCCGGCTGTCCCCTCCTGTCAGGAGCTGTGCAGAGCCACAAGGTCCCCCCTGAGCCTCCTTTTCTCCAGGCTGAGCCCCTTCCCAGCTCCCTCAGCCCCTCCTGGGGCTCCAGCCCCTTGCCCAGCTCCGTTCCCTGCCCTGGACACGCTCCAGCCCCTCCAGGGCTCTGTGGCCATGACAGGCCCAGAGCTGGGCACGGCCTCGAGGTCCCTCAGCAGGGCCAGCACAGGGGACGGGCCCTGCTGCCACCCTGGTTTAGTACAGAGCAGGATGTCACTGACCTGCCCGCCCAGCTGGGCACAAATGGGGCCCAGAGAGCTGGGACAGGGGGAATCTCAGCACTCTGATGTATCTGATGTGCCAAATATCAGTGCAGTCACTGATTGAGTCAAGCAGGGAAACAGGAGTGCTGGCACAGAAAAACCCTAATGATAGAAAAGGAAATATTTCTTTTGTTCACTGAGGCAATCAGTACACTTTGGGGTTGTGTGGAAAGCCTTACAATGCTTCCTTATGCAATTAGCATTGGCCTGCTTTATGTCTTAATTAGCGGCATAGCCTGGGTGGAAAATCAGTGTAGGACCTAACAGAATCTTGTTTCTTGTGCCATGGATGTATAATGAGATACCAAAATGTGTATGTGTTATGATGTGCTAATAACACTCAATTTGTGTCAAATATGCAGCTTTGGTTCACTTCAATAGATATTTTTTTTTGCATATTCATTTCTTTTTGGTCCTGAAAAGTTTCACAAGAACAACAACCTAGCAAGAATCCAGATAGGAGCTATTAAGTGAATTCTTGGTTTTTGAATGAAATCCCAAAGCATCTTTTCACCATCCTTGTGAAAAGAGATGTATGTAAATAAATATGAACACAGAAACCAGGTGTTTAAAAGTTCATATTTATTGATGGGAAGGGAAGGGAAAGGGAAAGGGAAAGGGAAAGGGAAAGGGAAAGGGAAAGGGAAAGGGAAAGGGAAAGGGAAAAGATGGGTTTCCCAAAAGACACAATAGTAACATGTTCCTGCCAAATTAGTGGGAAATTTTCATGGAAAAATGCCAGGGTGGGTTGCAATCTTTGAAGTCCCTTCCAACCCAAACCATTCTGTGATTCTATGAAACATCCTGGTTTGGTTCTGAACATCAAAATTAATTCTGCCCTTTGGCTACTCACAAGTCTGAATTATCTGGTAACTGATTCATGGTTTGTGTCCATGGATTCATTAAAGCAGCTTCTGACATTCAGACTGTTCAGATGTATATTTTATAGTTTAGCAGACCTCTCTTGTCTGAAATTACCTTTTTAAGTTTATCATATGCTTACCCTAATGACTCTGCCTTGAGTGTGAATATGAATTTCTGTGTGACTGAATTTCTCTTGGCATGCAATCTGTGTTCATGAAGAGCTGGAAAATTCTCTCTTTCCCTCAGTAGTTTGCTGCTGTTGTTCTATCACAGTCACTGTTAAAGCCAATTGTTTTTAACAGTTTTTATTTGCCAGCCTTCACTTTTCATGTTGTACTGTTCTTTGCTTAGTTGTAGAGCTCTTTCATAACTGATATTTTCTCCTCATAAATGTGCTTATACAATGATTTTTAATTGCTTTCAATCTTCCTTTTGAAAAGCTGAATAGATTGAACTCTTTCAATCTTTCACTACAAGGTTTTTTCTATTACACTTATACA
Source organism: Chloropsis cyanopogon (assembly GCA_013400585.1). Lineage (NCBI taxonomy): Eukaryota > Metazoa > Chordata > Aves > Passeriformes > Irenidae > Chloropsis > Chloropsis cyanopogon. The sequence goes on from WEZZ01031780.1 coordinate 252,709, forward strand.
ACATGTCTCTCTCTGAGTCTGCTCCACTCTCTAGGCATGATTTTAAACATGTGAACACCCAATCCACGAGAAATATTCCTTGGCAGAGGAGTAAAAATATTTGTTTCCTTTAGGTTTGGACTGTGAATTGCTCAACCAGTGTGACATTAAGACCAGGCAAGTCTGTCTTTCTCTGGGTGTTCTCTTTCTGTTTGAATGTCTTTTATTTCCTGCCCATGGATGTTCAGCTCTATTAAAATACAGCTTTGTATGAATTAGGCTGATTTGTCAGACATCAGGATTAACCTGTAAAAAAAAAGACTGTTGTAGCTGTTTACCCCTTTTTGTGTACCCTACTGATGCTGTCAGTGGTGGTTTAGATGTTTCCAGATGGTAGTAATTAGAATAAAGTCGTAAAAAATAAAGCCAAACCACCTCTTCACTTCTTCTCTTAGCACAGAGATTGGAGGAAATACTGCCTGCACAAACATAAAGGATTAGGAGATCTTTTTGGAAGAAACTGAATTTCTCCTTCTTCTAGATCTGGAGGATGAAAATCCTGGTAAAAAGTCTAGTCAGGGCTTACCTTCTCAGGCAGGTTCTCAAAACCCAGCAGAAAACAGGAAGAAGCAGTAACCTGATTTCGAGATCTGCCAAACACAGGTAGAAGATTTCATCCCCAGCTGCTGCTTTTAGTTCTACCAAACCACCATTTCTTCATAAGACCAGCTTTCTCAAGGCATTCCTATCAGTGTTTCCAAGTGAAATGCACATCTGGATTTCCCATTGTACTCTTCTCTGTAATGTTGCATTTTTCTCCAACTGAATAAACTTCTATGCACAATCTCTTAATTTTGCCTTGGGCTATTCATTCTCTGATATGCAAATATTGTACATTATGCAGAACTTGGGACTTGTGGATTGTGTGGGTTTTTTTTTTTTTTCTTGATTTATTCAAAGATAACAGCAACTTTTATTTTGAAAACCCTTTGCTGCATAGACCTTTGTGGGACTATCCTATCTCTGGTGTACAATCTTTCCAGGTGAGTTATTTATCAAGAAGTGCAACAAGAGCTGAAATCTGAGAAAATCTGTGGTTAGGTGGGATTTTTCCAGGGGTGCTCTGTCGATGTTTCAGCCTCCTCCACACTGTCCCTAAAGAGACAGTCCTTGATCTGCTGACAGCTCAACCCTATGGATAATCTTCCCATGCTCTGCTGGCCAGGTAAGGGTTTTGGGGACAGACAAAGGGGAATCAGCAGCGCTGCCATCACTGTAGGGAAAGCCCTTTGTAGTTACATGAGAAAAGAACAAATCAGCTTCACAGTTAATGAACTTCTTGCTGAAAAATTAAGCCTTCAGAATTGAGAATAGGTTCTGATTCTTTATGCAGTGAAGCAAAATAATATTCTGTATTTAGGAGGAGATGACAAGGTTAGTCATTTGAGTGTACAGTGCTGTTCTGTTGCTCTATTTTGGCTTGCAAATAATTTTTTAAAGTGGTTTAAGAATTTAAAATAAATCTCACTAATCTGTGAACTCATGTTCTGAGTTTCCCCAGGTCATTCTGACCAGTGCTGCCTCAGAACTTTTTCCAGACCACAGAAGGACATCCACTGCAGGGCCAGAGAGCAAGGAACACATGAACCTGATTATTCACTTTTTCTAAATAAGAAGATGAGATACAAATTTAATCTGTTTTATTTTGACACATCTTTGTGTGGCAGATTGAACAAAACCAACCCAAATAAATCTCAGTATTTAATTTTTCTTCTGCCTGTCTATTTAGGTATTGTTTGTAGCCAGTTAGTTGTGGCTACCTTCACTATGCTGCTCTAGAAGTACCAAGTTCTCCTTGCTCACATGAAAATGTTCTTTACCACTGCTTCAGTTAATGGGGTCAGATTAAAATCCTGTGACGTTCAAATCCTGGGCTTGTTCTGACTATAAATGAGGAACACACTGGTGATTTGGTTTGATTATTTATCCACAGCAGCTGGAGTCAGCTGAGGTTGTTACCAGGGTGGGTTATAGGTATATGACATATAGTATGAATAATCAAAAGTAGAATCCAAGGAATGCCATTTGGTCTTCCATGGGCTTTCAGCAGGAATTTTAACCTTGCAGTCACCCTCCAATGACACAGTCTCTGTAATGTGTTAATTTCTTTATTTCTTTATTTATTTTTTTTTTATTCTTTCAATTTCTTTATTTCAATTTTCTTAGCACAAAAATGTGTGGTATGCCCTAAACGAAACCCTAATGAAATAGTTATATACATATTGGATCATATACTCAAATTATATTAAAGTCTACAAACACTGTTACTTTAGAATTGAAAGAACTGTTACCTAAATAACATTTCTTTTTTTTAAGTAAATTATAATTAGATTTAACTGGACTGATTCATTGATTAAAAGAAAATTAATATGAAGCCAAGGTTCCCTTTGAGATGAATAATTAGAATTGACAACTGTGAATTTTTTTTTACCAGCATAAGTTACATTTTTTGGACAAGGCTGAAATCGCTTATAGCAGGTGGTTATGAAACAGTTGGCACTTTGTATAGCCTTGCTATGCATGAGTTCTGTTCCTTGGAGTATGTCCAGGAACAAGGTACCGGCAGAGTAACTTGTCTCTGATTCCCATATTCTATCACATAAGTACTAATGTGTAGTAGGACTGCACAGGCAGCTTCTAACTGCAGTGTTGGCTACACTGAGTCACAAGGAGCAGGAACAGAGCTCTCCAGAAATTTGAAGCGAGAAGGATTTCATTATATTCCTCTCTCCAGGGCTCTTCTGGAGCTTAACTGCCACCACAAAAGCTGATGGTCCTTTTCCAAGATCCTTTTAAAGCACATAAATGAGATCCATGAGCACTGGGATAGACCACAAGGGTCTGGGACAGCCTCAGTGCAGAGGACACGGGTTGGATGTGTTACAGAAACCCCTAACACACACACACACACACCTAGAGAGCCCTTTCTACATCTACAGCAGCTGTGCATGGAATTCAGTACATGGAATTCCCAAGGCCTTATCAGTTTCACATGGTCACTGAAGTCTTCACTGTCACAGAATCCCAGAATCACTGAGGTTGGAAAATCCCTCCCAGCCCATGGAGTCCCAGCTGTGCCCATGCCCACCTTGTCCCCAGCCCAGAGCACTCAGTGCCACCTCCAGCCCTTCCTGGGACACCTCCAGGGATGGGCACTCCAAACCTCCCTGGCAGCCCCTGCCAAGGCCTGAGCACTCTTTTTGTTTTTTCTACAAAAAGGAAGTTTTTGTATTAAAGATATTCTGTATTCCTGTTATCACTTATCCTGTTCCTATGCTTGGAAAATTTCCTTACCATGGTTTGATAGACTTGATGATCTTGAAGGTCTCTTCCAATCTAGTGATTCTGTGATTCAAATAGTTGCCAATTAAAAGAAAAAGTCAAAGCTGCTGATTCTCTCTCTTCTTCTTCCATCCCCCTGTTAATTTTCATCTTCTGAATTATGCTCTTATTTTTCTCCTCCATCACACACAACATTTTCTTAGTACTCTCATTCATTTCTGTTCCCTATCTATTAATCAGCCAGAGGTAGAAAAGAACAAATGGAACTGTATCTGTTTGGAACTGTGTAGCTCCGTGTTTTCACAGCATTCATGGTAGTTTATTTTCTGTGAGACCATTGCCCATTTGTCAAATTCAACTGAACTGCTGGATAGAAAAACAGATGCTGCAATTACACAGAAAACAGAATGTTGTCTCCTTTCCTGGTGACTGAGTAGCAAATTGTTTTGGCTTTTTCCTCTCCTCCCCTTTTCAATATAAAATCATGAAAACAGGAAGGTGTAGATGCTTTGACAGGCTTCAAGAACACCACTTTACCCAAGTCTTTTCTATTTTAATTATTTTTATCTAATAATACAGAGATTAATGAGCAGTATCAATTAATTAGTCTATCAATTGGCAGTTTTAATGTATTGTTGTGCACACTTGCAATAGCACCATAGTCAGATCCTTAGATTGAAGATAAACTCTAGCCCATGTCCAGCATGGGAAGAGGAAGAGTAATTCCCAGGAAGAAAGTTGTATTTCCAAACAAAATTTCAGTATTTGATGAGCTTTATGACAAAGACTAAGTATATTTTTAATACAATGCTAATGATCACAGACAAGCAGGGCCATCATATATCAAAATGTAGCAGAATGGAAATCCTGCAGGTTGGTATAATGAGAACTATTATTGTCACTTAGAAGATTGAACTGTTTCATTTAAGCAGTTCTGAATGCCAAAATGCTGAAAGTAAAATATCAGGAGTTGTTAACTGTAACGATTTTTAAATCAGGATCATTAAACAGAAGGATTACTGCAGGAGCTGGTGATGAAAGCTGTGGCAATAAAGCATCCATTTAGCAGGCATTCAAGTTGTAGCAAAGAACATGAGTGTTAACAGTTCATGATTTAGACAATTTTACTTCAGTCTTGAGCATTTTCCAACGTTTTGTGTATGATTCAAGCAGTCTTTATTGGTAATGTGGGCTTAATATACCATGATGGGGTGGGAACTACTGTGCAGAGGGCAGGAAATTATTTATTCTCATAGGTCCAACTTTCTTCTGCAGTGAACTAAAATTAAATTTAAAAAAAAAAATACAAACCACATCCCCAAAGCCTCTGTTGTTGTATTGCTCTGACTTTTTTATAAGTTTTTGGAGCTGCCAAAACAAGACACTGTACAGAAAGTTTAGAATTTTGTGGCCATTTAGCCCTGTTTTGATGAGTTTTGTATCTGCTTTCCACGACTTGATGTGTTAGACTAATGGCTACAGAATTGCTTTCCTAATCAAAGGAAAGCTCAATTTTTTGATAAAAAGCTTCTGCTTTTGGGTATCTTGCTTGCTATACAGCTCCATGCCACAGATCATGTAATTCCAAATCACTCCATGGGAGGAATTATTAAAGGGAAGATGCAGCCTGCATTATCAAGGATGTAAAAGGCTGGGTTTAAAAGGATTTTTTCTAGAAAGCTCTAAAGCTCTTGAGGTTTTCTGTCCCTTCCCTCTGCCTCTCTTTTTTCTTTTTTTTTTTTT
>WEZZ01031780.1:258047-275427 GCA_013400585.1 Chloropsis cyanopogon
AATACAGGAAATAGTCTAATGTACAATGGAAGCATTACACTGTATTCAGGACATTATTGTCTTATTTTTGTAGAAGGGCTTGGGATATTTGAAATAGCCATGGAAGTGTAGCAGAAACATTCTGTATGTTGGAAGCTTCCATAAAGGAAGGAAGGTGTGATGGAAAGAAAAAGAAAAAAAAGAAAAGTTAAAAAGAGGGGAAGGGAGGAATCTGACAGTGACACAGTAACATCTCTAACTGGTTATCAGGAAAACCAAAGAAATAAAAAATATAAAGAAGGAAAGGAGTTGGAATGAGTTCCAGGACTCTGTTGCCACAAGCAAAGAACAAAATGCTGACCCCAGAAAGAATTCACATCCAGTTACATGGGAAACAAGGACACACCCTTTCAAAAAAACAAGGGAACCACTCCAGCTTGCTGTTGGCACTACTAAAACTTATACAAAGGAAGATTTCCCATTAAACAGTAGATTCCAAGCACTGCCTGCAGTGCACAGATGAGAATCTTGCAAGGGTGAAGTAGAACTGATGGTTGGAGGTAAAAATTACCCTGCCGTTTTTAATGTTTTATTTTATGTATTAACTCTTATATTTGGAATAATTATCCATAACATATGTAAAGCAAATGGTGTTGAATGTGCATAGACTCCACAAGCAAACAAATTCATTTTCAAGTGAAGTTTCAGCTTGCCTTCTTCTTATTCCAACTGAGAACATTTATAGAGTTTTGAGCATATAAAGTCTGGAGAGTGAAGTACAGGCACAGTCTGTACCACACAGTGTCTTTTTTCATTAAAAGAATGAAGTCTTGTCAGTGCCATTTCTGACTTTATTTAAGAATGTACAGCTGGTGCTTTTGGGGAGAATATGTAAATGATGGATTCTTTATAGGTTCAGCATTAAGTAAATACAGACTGCTCCAGCGTCATCCTATTTGATGCTGCTGAAAGGAACTAATCAAATAGTCTATAAATACCTGCAGTGTCCTTTTCCCTCAGAGGAGCAAGTTACTTTCTGTGAAATTAATTTTCATATTGTGTGTGCTAAACAGAGTAAGTGACAGCTTTTCAAACACATTGTGTCATTATCTAGTGAACAAGTTTTGCATCATTGTAGTTTAACTTGGGCATCAATTAATAAATAGAGAGGTCGGTGGCCTGATAAATCACTTCTTGATCATGACAATAAAGTGTTCTGCTTCTTATCCTAAGGATGGAGGGAGGTGAAAAGCTGAAAAGTAGTCAGTCTGATCACTGTGTCCATTCCTGTAAGAATCTGGATCTTTTTCTTTTGTATTATGTTATTCCTGGGATATCTACAGGCACAATCCAACTTCTGCTACTATGCCTTAAAATATAACCAGCTGCCTTCAGCTCAACAGGCAAAAAGGGAAACTTCCCTTATTGTTCAGTTTCCTGTGGCTGTGTTTGTTAGCGAGCACTGGATCTGATGCTGCCCATGGTGGGGGGAAAAAAAAGGGTCTCTTTTTAGCTACTGTGCTTTCTGTCCTGGATTCCTGCAGCTTTCCATTTCGTTTGATATCTGAAAAAAAGGCATGTGAGTATTTTAAGGCTCTCTTGACTGAGCAAGAACAACTCTGGGTGGTTTTTCTCCTGCCCTGCCCTGCCCTGTTGGAAGGATGGAATCTTTGCTCAATGCTGACTGAATCCTGGCTCGCAGGACCTCAGGGAAGGAGCCTCCTGCCTGAGAGCTGCACTTACCAAAGAGAGCAAGCGTGGAAAACACATCCTTGCACTGCTTTCCAGATCTATAAACTCACTCACTCTGGGCTTCCAGCAGCCACTGGATTGTTTTATGCTGGACTATGGACATAAAGCTGCAAATTCACTCCTTTTACACTTGGGTTGACAGTAGTATTATTTTACTTTTCAGTCCCAAGTTGAACCAACTTGAACTGACTGCAAAATATAACTTATTCCCATATTGTGCATGTTGTAAGTGTTTGGATGGATGACTCATTTTAAAAGTCAGAAGAGAGAGTTCATTCTGCCCTAATTTAAACCTACCCATTTTACAAACTCTCTTTTTTCCTTATAAGAAAGGAACAATTCCTATCTTAATGCCTTATAAGAAAATATCCCATTGTAGAACAAAAGCTTATAAATTATCAGAAAGATTAGACCTCAGAAATGAAAAGTTGACAACCAGTCTATGGATAAAATTCTCCAAATACTTTATATTTTTGTGCAGGATCATATTGTTTATATTTTTGACAGGTAGCATGGCCTTTCCAATGATTTTCACTAAATTTCACATCCTACTTTTGAAAGACACTTTATTGTCATCCAGGTGTAGGTTATGTGCCTGCTCAACTAAAACATGGTTGTAGTTTAATGCTAACAGTGATGAATTGCTTGAGTGAATTCACACAAACAGGGAAATAGAAATTAAATTCATCACATTAGGAAAACCATTCTTCCCCATGTAAATTAGTAGCTTTACTGCTAAAATCAATTTGTTTTGGTAAATTATGCAAAAATTCTCAAAGGACTTAGGTAGTTGATTTATTATACTCTTACTGTTTCATAATATTAGAAAATGAAATTTATTCACACAATATTAGATGGCATAAGCTGAGAGCTTTAGTAACAATTTCTGTTTATTACCATTAATCTACGTTTTCTGTGGTGACAGAATTCCCACAATGTGTGGGACATAATCTTTATGACAGATGCTTTTTATTAAACTGTACAGAAGTGTTCTTCATTTGAATAGAACAGATCAATTACTTCTCTATTGCAAGGCCTTTCAATTTTTCTAATAATCTCTAATGAAATTCAGGGTTTATATGAAAACTGTTCTCATTCTGAATTCCTGAAACATCAGAACTTCAAAATGCCCTCAGAAAATAAACAGCTCCTCAGATCTTTTAAACAATGTAAGTGGGAGCTCTTTAAAATTACTTTAGACATCTTGTTCAGGGTTCTAAAACTCAGTTTGCAGTTCATTCATGCAAAGAGTCCTGCAGCTGAAATCATTGGTGTTCCTGTTAAATGTACATGGCTATCACTTGATAGGATCTAAATCCCTAAAGAAATACAAAAATAGTGTGCTAGAGATACTGGGGGTGAGGAGACAGGGAGTGGAAAATAGGATTCAAGCAAGTAATTAATGTCTGGGCAATAAATCAAACAGCCAGAGAAATACCTTAAAGATAATAAATATGCATTTATATTTTTTACATCTTAATTAGGGAATGCTGGGGTGAACAATATAAATTGTACATATCTTTGCAAAAACATTTCTTCTGTTACCCTCCCTGGGCATTAACCAGTTGTGTAAGTCCAGAAGGTTTGTCCTGTGAGGGGCCTCTGCCCATCTCCCTGCACAGGTTTAACTGGACAATGGGGCCTCAGGCAGGAAAGCCATCACACCAAAGGGAGGGAAACAAACAGCACAGAGCTCAGCTTAACCAGAGTGCAATTAAAATTATATAATAAAAAAGCACCAAAATGGTGCTTGCCATATTTCAAGATCTATTGCAAAGAGAGATCTCAGAATCACAGAATAGTTTGGGCTGGGAGGGACCTTAAAGCCCATCCAGTGCCACGCCTGGCCATGGCAGGGACACCTTCCACTGTCCCAGGGTGCTCCCAGCCCCAGTGTCCAACCTGGCCTTGGACACTTTCAGGAATGGATCTTTGTTCCTTTCTCCTAGTAAACCATAATCCTAATGAACTGTAACAGCTTTTTGCAGATGGAGGTGCGAAACAACTTTTAAAGTGTCTACCACAGACCCCTTTAATAATTTATTTTCAGAAGATAATTTTTGACACGAATAAAATACATCATGCAAAATGTTGTGAACTTGAACGTTCATGTCACTTTTAAGCACCAAACAGCTTGCCTGCCTTACCTCAGAAGCCTTTAAATATCCTTATGTGAAGAATACCAAATTAATATTTTCAGAAAAAATTTAAATATTTGCTTTAACCCATGGTATCAGTTTAGAAAAAAATCTTTTCTCTCAGAACTGCTTTACAGTTCCTAACTTGTGTCTAGGCGTGTTGCACTGAGTCAGGGAGAGGTAACAGCAGGTCTGAAGGGCAAGTGAAGCTTTGTGAACATTAATTATAATGTCAGTGGGCTGACAAGAGCCCCAGGCCCCAAGGGAGATGTTATATATGGTGCCAAGTGACAAAATGTGATGACCCTGGAGATGGCCACATGAATTGACCACTGAAGCTGGCAACTTGAGCTCCAGGATCTTCACTGTGTGAAGCTTAGAACTCTCAGTGTCTCCCTTCATATTTGCTGCTCCTCTCCAGGGGCCCTCTCTATCAGGAATCTTTCAAATCCGTGGGTGCAAGGTATAAAACTAGGCTGGGACAGAGGTACAGAGTATTCTATGTAACATGGACCTTTATATAACCATCATTATAGAAGTGATGCTGTCAGGTACCACAAGGTTTGCCCCTCTGTCCAAGTGCAGAAGAACTTTTGGGAGTCTCCTTCCACTTAGCAAAATTCTGGTACTCTAATTCTGACAGCAGTGTTGAGGTACCCCACAATGTGTGTTGATTTGAAAGGATTTTCTCTCAGCCCTCCTTTCCCTGAATAGTGTTCTGCAAGCACACAGAGTTTGTGTAAATAGGCACTGACTAATCATGTACTCACAGTGGGAAATTCAGAAATCACTATGTAGGGAAAACCATATGGAAAAAACTACTTTTGTAATTTATTTTTAATGACAGAGTCTTTTCCTCTAATTACAAAATGGCTGACAAAATATATAGTATGATGCCTGAAAAGGGGTTGTCTTTTCTATTTTATGTCTTTTCTACTTTACTCCTTGAGTTTTTTCTAAAGTCAAATTTTTTGTCTTTTGACCCTTTTAATTGCCATATTTCTGCCCAGGTCATGGCTTTAACATTTATAAAAGCTGCTCTATTTTAACATCCTCTTTCATTTTGTACCAATGGGGTCCACCTCGACAAAGAACTTGTCCTTCTAGGATTCAAAATTCTTCTGTGGCGCAAAATTCATAGGCTTTGTGTTGGTTTGGCACAGCCTTGGTTTTGGTGGCGGTGGGAGCCACAGGGGTGGTTTCTGTGAGAAGCTGCTGGAAGCTTCCATCATGTCCGACAGAGCCGATCTCTGATGGCTCTGAAGATGGACATGCTGCTGGCCCAGTTAGAGAGGTTGGCAATGCCTCTGTGATGATACATTCAAGAAGAAAATCAGAACAGTGTGTGTAGTTCTTTTCTCCAGGCTGGGGAGCTGCTGCAGCCACCACTGCTGTGCCAACGTGCCAACGCGCCGTGGCTGCCGCCATCCCAGCGTGGCCCGCGGCGAGCCTTGCCTGCCTGGCCACCCCTGGCCAGCTGCATTGCGGGCAGAAAAGGCAGAGCTGGCAGCTCCCTCTTCCTGGCACGCTGCATGGAGAGAGGAGATAGATAATGCCAGCGCCGCCGCGGCCACCACTGCCCGTGCGATGGCAGCGGGGCCGCCCAGCCAGCGGTGGAAGCGTGAGGAGTGTCTTCCCGATGTGGAACGTAGATCAACTAGAGATCTGATCAACTGAGATCAACTGAGATCAACTGAGATCAACTGAGNACAGCCTTGGTTTTGGTGGCGGTGGGAGCCACAGGGGTGGTTTCTGTGAGAAGCTGCTGGAAGCTTCCATCATGTCCGACAGAGCCGATCTCTGATGGCTCTGAAGATGGACATGCTGCTGGCCCAGTTAGAGAGGTTGGCAATGCCTCTGTGATGATACATTCAAGAAGAAAATCAGAACAGTGTGTGTAGTTCTTTTCTCCAGGGTGGGGAGGTGCTGCAGCGACCGCTGCCGCGCCAACGTGCCAACGCGCCGTGGCTGCCGCCATCCCAGCGTGGCCCGCGGCGAGCCTTGCCTGCCTGGCCACCCCTGGCCAGCTGCATTGCGGGCAGAAAAGGCAGAGCTGGCAGCTCCCTCTTCCTGGCACGCTGCATGGAGAGAGGAGATAGATAATGCCAGCGCCGCCGCGGCCACCACTGCCCGTGCGATGGCAGCGGGGCCGCCCAGCCAGCGGTGGAAGCGTGAGGAGTGTCTTCCCGATGTGGAACGTAGATCAACTAGAGATCTGATCAACTGAGATCAACTGAGATCAACTGAGATCAACTGAGATCAACTTCACAGTGCTGCCAGATCCCGCAAGAATCTTTGAATTGGTGGAACTTGCTGGCAATGGCATGCACGAGCAGCAGCTTTCCTTCCAGTCAGAGCAGAGGAGGAAGTGAGGGCACGTGAGGGAAAACAACATGGGAGCACCAAGGTCAGGGGGAAAGAAAGAGCGGGAGGAGATGCTCCAAGTATTAGAGCCCAGATTCCTCTGCAGGCCGTGGTGAGGAGCATGGTGAAACAAACTGTCCCCCTGAAGTACATGAAGGCCACAGGGATGCAGAGATCCACTGGCAGCCTGTGGGAAAAGTGCTCACTGCGGAGCGGGTGGATGCCACAGAAAGCTGTGGTCCAGTGGGAGACCCCAACAGAGAGAGAGGGCCCCTGCTGCCAGAGAGAGAGAGTGTGGGAAACAAGTTAATGGGAATTGGCTTTCACAGGGTATTATATGAATTGATATTAAATATTATAATGTTGTTAATATTAAGATAATAATATGTGTTATAAAGTGGTTGATGCTGTTATTTGTGAGGTTGGTTTCCATGAGGATGGTTTTGTATGTTGTAATGTGGGTTTATGAGTTTACATTGGACAGACTGTTGCTAGCCAAACCTTGGAGACATGACTTTAAAAGGAGTAGAACTTCATCCAATGGTAATGGATGACCACAGTGACGAAACTCTTTCGGCCTTGAAAAGAGTGCCATGGGGAGAGAGAGAGAGAGGGAGAGAGGAGAGCCTATGTAAAATCAAAATAAATATCCATAAATCTGATGCAATACCAGGGGTATAAAAGGCAGTGCCACCATTTTGTGCACAAGCCTCTGGCATTTGGCCATGCTCCCAGCGCTGTCCCTTCTGCTTTGTGAATTTTGTTATTGTTCTCAATAAAAATTTTATAACTCATTCCCACTCAGGGTCTGGGTTGTTTATAACAATAGAGGGAACCTCTGCTTCCAAACTAGAGCAGCCTATCCTTAAAAGACTACACCCTGTTGACAAATGACCCATGCCACAACAGTTTTGGGAAGACCCACAGCACAGAAAAAAACCAACTCCTCTCCCTGAGTGAACAGCAGAAGATCTCCAGTGATGAACTGACCAAAACCCCCACGCCGTCTCCCTGCACTGTCAGTGGGAAGGAGGGAGGGGCTGCAGGGAAAAAAGGAGTTTTAAAGGCTTATTTTACTTCTCATTTTTGACTCATTTAATAATACTTATTTTACTTCTCATTTATTAACTCTGTTAATAATAAATTTACTTTATACCTTTAAATTTAAACCTGTTTTACCCTTAGAGTATTTTTCTCCCAGTCCTTAACTCATGAACCCTTTGTTAGTGTTTTTCCTTCTCCTTTGCCCAGCTGTAGCAAAAGTGGGTAAGTGAGCGACTCTCGTGGGTGCCTGGCATTTGGCCAGTGTCAAACCACAACAGACTTCTATCACAGTTATAATCACAGCAACTGTATTGAGTATAAGAAAACCAAAACCTAGGGAAGACTTACTGAATGAATGCTTTTCAATGAAATATGATTTTTTTTCCAGTTATGAAATCTGGGACTTGCTTTCTAACCAAGCAGAAAAATTTAACTGAATCCAGCTAAACTCCCTTCAAAAATCCTTAATTTTTTCTTACTTTGAAATGATGCTGAAAATAGATTTTAAATAGGAGAAAAGAGTTCAAGAAATACAGAGGTACAAGATGAAAAGCTGTCCAAGGGTCAAAGGAGGGAGTTAAAATTCCACGTGTCAGACATAACAAAGTGGCCAAGAAGACTGGATTCATCACCACCAGGCATTTGGGCTTCCCATTTGGAAGCAACTTGCCCAGCAGTTGGAATAAGGCAGTCAGGGAGCATTGGAGGCTGCTTCTGGCTAGAAAAGACTTTGTAAAGATGATAGAAGGTAACTGTGGTACTTCCATTGCAGTTCTTGCCCCAGTGGGGGTCAAGTGAAAAGCTCTGCTCTGAAGCCTGTTTTGCCATTAGTTAAACTCTTCTGTTTAGTTCTAGACTTGGGGCAAAGTTCTAGACTTTGCTCTGAAAGCAAAGCCTTTGACACTTTAGGCACACAAATCTTTAAAACTTGGCAATTCCATCATTATGTCAATATTCCCTTGCCTTTGGAACTGTTGTTTTTGGGGGGAGTTCTCACATGTAAAATGTGAGAACAAAAATAACAAGTCCTCAATATTGCTAGGAAGTTTTTTTATACATAATATAGCTCCCCCCGTTGAGCACCAGGATCTCTGAGTTTTGCACAATCTGTTATACATTCATATTTAAAACTTTCATCTTTGAGGCTTTGTGACTTTGAATAGTCTCGTGATTCACATAACCCTTGTGCCTTAAACAATGGCTCATTCTTCTTCAGCACAATGCAATCCTCTAACAGAAAGGGAGCTATACAAAGGTAATTAAAACCATTTTTGTGGCACAGCTGATAATTTTTAAAGTTCAGTTCACATACTACCACTGTTCAATATCTTACTTGGACAAAGTAGCTCACAATTTATTGAGACAAGTTTAATTTTCTTTATTGTGTTAATTAAAATTAAATCAATTCCATTATTTTGACATAAAGAACTTTGTAACTTTCAGGTAATGGATTGCCATGGCAATGTGGAGTATCAGGAAACATTCCTCACCAAAGGACGATGGGAGAGTTGCCAAATGAGCAGCATCATGCTGCGGGTCCTCCACAAGATGGCAATAGCAGAATGAGTTCCTGGGAGTTCAAGCCTTTAAGAAACTGTTCTTTGCATCTGATGCTTATTTGGAAATTCAATTTGTGTTCAATTTTTTTTTTTTTTTAAGAAATGCTCTCTAATCAAAGTTCTGTCTTTTTTTTTTTTTTTTTTTTTTTTTTTTNTTTTTTTTTTTTTTTTTTGTTCTAGGACCTTTTTTTAAGGCAGCAGACCCTGAATGTCTCTCTGTGAGACTGAAGTTATAGGATGCAATATCCAACTTGAAAGACTGATGTTTTGGTAGATAGCATTTGGTCTAAGAAGGGGAGGATAGAGCTAGTCTGGCGTTGATGTGATTTTTGCCCTTTCTGTGATGTTGTAAGAGCTGTATTGTTCTTTCCATGGTGTCATCAGAACCATCTGACACTGATGCTGCTAAGTTTTGCCATCTTCGTAACTGAAAAGGTTTTTTGAGTAATTTTGTATGGAAAATCATGCTATGGAAAGCCAGTGTCCATAAAGGAGACAGAGGAGTCCTGCAGCTTTATTTGAATAACAGGAGAGGGTCCACCGGAGCACACGCCCACGGGGTTTTACCTCTCGAGGTTTGGGACGGTGCAGCCTCTTTTTATCCCAAATTCCTGGCTGCACCGTGCCCTCTTCCTTTCCCATTGGCTGCTTGGAAGGTGCAGAATTCCTGAACCACCTCATATCCCACCCTGAACCTGGCATTTTCCCCCGAAGTTCAGAAACTCAGCCTTGTGCAGACCTTTGTCTGTTTCAGACTGTCTGGCTTTGTCTGGGCTCTGTAACAAACCTGTGGCTTGAAGGTGGTAGAGACACTGACACCCATCTCAAAGACATTAACAACCATACCATTAAAATACATCTTTGCTAAAAATTTTAATTCAGAAAATGAGACACCATAACTTATTAACAAACAATGAAACCAGCTTTGCTGGACACTGTAGTCTGGCTTAGAAATCTTTTATTATATGTATTTGATGTTTTGAAGTACTAAAGTGTTGCAAAACTAATGCACCAGTACAAACATAACCATTTAGCAAGTAGATATGTGTGCCAGACTAAATTGAATCTACTTCAACCAGTACAGCACTCAAAAACAATCTGGTGGGTATAAAATACTTCATTCAGTAACTTCCTCTTCTGGAACAACTTCCAAAAGCATCTGGAGGTGCATAGTGATTGGCTCTGAGGAAAAGATTTATTGTTAGAGGCTTGATAAGAGAACTTTTAATTCAAACTCTAAGTGAGAAAACTATCCTTCTGCATAGCTGTTTTTTTTAAAAAACCTGTATTCCTATTTCAAAATGAAAAATAAAGGGTGGGGAATAAACAGTCTTAAGATGCAAACTACAGCATTGCACATTTCCAAACTTACATTAGAGTACAATGCTTCCAATCACATAATTAAAATTATAATAATTATAATTATTATACTATAATTAATCATCCTGGGGACAGGAGAGACAGATGATGGATTTTTTAATGTCTGTAGAACTACTAATGCTGTTGTATTCAGCTAATTGCAATTAGCCTCTTAAAAATACCTGTGTATTCTAAGTACTCTGTATCCTGTTTTAACTGAGATAATATCAGTTTCTCTAGGGACTTGCAATCAGTTCATAAATGGTCATGCTGGGTTCTTGCAGCTTTCACTGTACTCAGCTCTGGGATTATTTTTTTTACCTTAGTGCTGTTAACTTTTTTTTTTAGTAAGGATAGTAAAATTAATAATCAGAGGTAAAAACCCAGTGTTTGGTGGCATAAGAATTTATGTCTGCTAATCTTTAGTTAATCACTAAAGCAATGTTTTGAAATACAGATAGTTGAAAAACTAACTTTAGAGATTAATTAGTTCTGTTTCTTTGTGCTACTACAGTGATGTGTTGCTTTTTGTGAATTAAGTTTAACTGTTGCTCAAGTCAGACATTACTTCTTTTCAACAGGAAGGAGTAAAACACAGTCTTCAGAAAAGCCCACTGCATGCTAGGGAGATTGCTTCCCTCCACATCCTGCTCACATGCTTCACAAGGGATTGACCAGACAGTGAACTTCATTATACTAATTAATCTCAAGTTTAGCAAATGTTCTATAGAGTTTGGAGCAGGCTACCTGAGGTATACTTACTTGATATTTTTTGAGCCCAGCTGAATTTCAAATGAATAAAAAGTGCATAAACGATAAGTCCACTCAGTATAAATAAAGCACAGTACAAATAGGGCAGCTCAGGAGCACTGATGATTGGTGCCAATACCAGTACAACTGAGACCAGTGTCACTATGACAGGAATGATGATGGGTATCTGCAAGATACAAAGAATAAAATCACTTCTTCATTCTTCAGCTGTTTTTACAGAAATTGCCTGTATGAAAGAACATTTTTATTACCTTATGATTTTTTTTTACTTTAAATTTTCTGGGATCAGATGGGGCAACTGAAGGAGTAGCAAAAATATGGATAGGGAAAACTCTTCTGCCAAATTATTCACTAAGATCCTTTAGAGAATATTTCAAATTGCACTGTACAAGTTTGCATTTTAATAAATGTGGGAACTGACTTACATGCAATGACCTGGGGTCTTATTTTGGATATTCTTTCAATGGTAGTCTGCTGACTGCAATTACCCATCTCTGAAAATTTGGCTTGTGCCCTGTGGTCTGTGCAAGGGAAAATCAACATTCTGTAATCTTTTCCCAGTCCTTATGAGCTTAGTCCTAGTGCAGATCCGCCATTAAATGGCTAGATTTCAGGTAAGGGGAGTAAAACACAAGGATGCTGCCCAAGGTGGCTGTTAAAATATCCAGACATATTTAGTGTGAATTCATGCTACAGCATCTGTGGAATGGAGGAAAAGCCAGACAGAACTTACCTTGATAGGTCTCCTGAGCTCCTTCCTTGTAAACCTCATAACAATTAGTGCAACTACAGTTAAACCATAAAATATCCAGACTGCAAAACTGAAGTAATTTATGAGTGAATCAATGTCACCAGGAATAATATAAATAACAGCAATGGCCCCCTAAAAATGAAAACAAAAATTAGTGTCGTCTATTATAGAGGAAGGCTGAATTTTACTTCTGTTTCAATATAGCTGCATGTGTAGTGTTCCAGAGTATGAACTGGGAATGCTTTTGCTTAAACATTTGGGTGTAAGTGTATTGCAGCACCTTTAAAGATTGTGACATAATGCCAACGTGTGGTTATTTTTGTGTGCAATCTTAATTCCATTTTAAGTCAAAATGCTTATAATTTTTCTGCATTAATCTGTTTTATTGTTGACTGACTATCTTGGAGATACAAAATCTATTTTCAGGTTTTTAATGTTACTGGGATTGAAAGGAATGAGGAGGAGATGTCTTTACAAATAAACTGTGAGCCTGATGGTAGATAAGGCCAGATACAGAGACATGAAAGAAGCAATGAGCAGAACCATAAATTCCATAGGAATTCCACTAATGACACAGACTGTTGCACACTCAAGACTGCTAAATGTCTGGATTTAGAGAAACAGAACAGAGACACAGAGAGAAAGAAAAAGAAGGGGGGCACACATTAGAAAGGAGGTCTGTATTAGGTGATGTGGGAAGTCTGTACCTCTCAAGTACTGCAGCCAGTGGGGACAGAGAGAGGGAAATGTGGCCAGGAAATTGGGATAAAAAGGAGGCTTCATCCCCTAATAATTTGAGAGACCGCATGGGGAATGCCCCTGACCTCTCCCTTTATTCAAATAAAGTTACAGGATTTAGGCCATAAACCTCTGATGTTTATGGATTCATTTTCCTGGCAGGATTGAATAGATCTTGTTTTGCCTTGAAGATAAATGGGTAAAATAAAAACAACAACATGTTATAGATTTATTCTTAAATGTATTTACTGACTGGATTTTTTTTAGTGAGATGTAAATTTTCTCCATGGAGGAAATATTCCTACATGGAGGTAACAGGGTCGTGATAGCTTGCTTGCAAGCATCCTGTGAAAGGATTCCCTAATAGGAACCATTCATTTAAAATTTTGTTCTCATGCCATTGATTCTTAACCATTTTGATTTTTAAAGTCCAGTTCTGGAATGAATGTATTCAAATTAGAGAAGTTGGGGGTTTTATGTAGTCTTTTTTCCAAAATGTATTAAGCAATTTTCTTGTCTAGATAGTTAAGATATGTGTCAAAACTGCTTGTAAGAAGCTGTGGAAGTAGGTATTACTGGAGAATTTTTGGTGATAGGTGATAATTTTTGTCTGTACTTAGAATATATACTTACATAAAATATGATAGCAGGTGCTGGTGTTAAGTGCTTGACACTAATGTAAGAAAGAATCTTTAGCACGTGCCCTTCACGACCTGCAACATAAACAAGTCTGACAAAACAAAAACAAGGCAAGGAAGTTAGTGTGGAACCTAGACTTTAAATGGTTATTAAAAGTAGACATCACACTAATTTCATCAGTATTTTCTTGGATATGCATTGGGATCTAAAGAGTATTGTAGCAGTTCAAAATAAGGGAAATTAAATAACCAGTATTAAAGCAGTGAGCTAAAACAAATTCTGAACCAGTATTAAAATAGTACACTTGAAACTAGTTTCAGAATCATTATTTTGCACATATAATTGAAAATTATTTTGGGAAATGTTACCTACTGTGTCACTTTTAATTAAATATTTCCTTTTTCATGTGTTTCTTAGCAAAAAGCTATACTGACAACATTTTGTCAAAAAATGGTCTTTACAGCCACATTGTATTCAGATGCTTTTGAAATCTTAAAATATTTTAAATAGTAAATGGAAGTGCTGAACAACTGATAGAAAGGAATAGCTTCTCAGTCACCTTTGCTGGTGTAGTCATGTTTTTACTGGTAACTTTTAACTGTTTAATTCTCAGCTTTAAAATTGATGAGAGATGTAAAAAACCTTTTGTGCTATAGTGGTATACCTTTACTGCATTAAGAAGAGACCATGTTTTCTGATTTTTCAAACCTGAATAACCACTGTTTTTGAAAATTAAACAATATAGCTAGATTTACAGGCTAGATTTACACAAATTACATTTTGTGTAAGGTGGATCAGAAGACTGTCCTTATGTCTGTAGATACATGTATATAAAATTTTTCATCCTTCAAAACCTTTCATGTGAAGATATTTGGAATGGGGACTTACCTGCCTGCAGTAAAACAGGTTCCATTGGCAGATCCAAGTGTCGAAAATACCACGAAGAGAGGAACTATCCAAGAGGCTGGATAAAGGACTCTATCTCCAAATGTCTGGGATATGGGATTAAAAATAATCACTTTTGTCATTTTAACTACCATTTAGTACATTCAGTAATGTTAGTGCCTCTCTGTAAGTAAAGTAGATGGGTATCTGAGCTATGTTACCAACAAAACCATGTTGTATATTTCGTGTAGTTATTAAAGAATGCTCTGCCAAATAAAGACCTAGATTAATTCACTGACCACTATAAAATGGAGTGGTATATTATTGTCATGATGTTTAAGATGCAACATCTGTAGGAAACATTGGAAGGCAGATGTAAAAACTACACAGAAATTAAGTTCTGTTAAAGAAGCCTGGTTTGGGATGTGTCTGCAAGGACAGAGGGAAGGAGGATGGCATGGCTGCAGAGCCCTGTCCATACAACAAGCTGGTTTAGCCTCTCCAGGAGGAGTAACATCAGCGGGGACAGCCTGAGCCTGGGGGCAAACAAGCAGGGGCTAAACCCCCTCTGGTCTTTCACTACATTTGTGTTTTCACCTGTGGCGTGGTGTGTTAGCTGTTGCTGTAGATCTCAGGTAGGTACATTGACCAACAGCAAATGAATTTGAATTTAAATGTTTTTGACAGGTAGGTTTAGGTTTTTAGTTGGAGTTTGGTTTGGTTTTTTTTTTCAGTAAGTCAAGCATAAAGAGCTTTGGTTTTGCACAAGTGTGACATCAGTGATATTGTTTTGTCCAGAATTGGGGCACTCAAAGGCTTCTGAAAGCTGTACAGAGCTCTCTGCCCAGGGCACTCCTCTTGTTGTGCTGCCTCTGCTCAGTGCCAGTGCTCAAGTTTTGTTAATTTAGTCTGGTCAGTTCAGTGCTAATTGATGTGTGCTGTTCAGACTGTAAGTTTGAAAGTGTGTTGAAGAGGACTGGTTCTTATACAAGATTTAACTTCATACATTCTTTGCTTGCTGTACCTCTTAGTGCAGACAAGCTGCTGAAATGCACAGAAGATCTAAATTTTAAAAGCTTTTGTTTAAAAAAAAAATTAAACATTTCTACATTACTGCACTTCTTCACTGGGCTAGACTATATATTTAAATGCTTGTCACATACTGTTTCTTTTCCCCAAAAACTAACATTAGGAAAATTGTTGCAGGACCTCAACAGTTGTTTAAGAGACACAGAAAATTTACTGAGTGGAAGTGAAGGGGCAGATGTATTTTTTATGGTTTCAGAAACTTCTGTAATTTCTACTTTTATCTGTAAGAGTATGTCTTGCAAAAATGTAAAAATCCTATCTTTCAAATTTGTTAAGGAAAAAAGCCCAAGAAGAAGAAGGTGGAAGTGAATGATGGACTATTTGCTGTTATCTCCATGACAACAAACTTTGATCTACTGTCATTTGGCATGTGCTTCTTTCTCAGAAAAGCTGGAAACACTGAAAATGGCAAAGCAACTGTCAGGTGTTATTTCCCTTTCCATCTTTTTGATGCCTATGGAAAGCAGTCACCCTCTGACCTGCAATGTTTACAAAATGTTTACTGAAGACTGCATTACTTTTGCTTCCTTCTTTTATTTCCATTTGGAGATGATAGAACTACTTTTTAAATTAGACATTACTGAAGTTTTAGATTAAGAAATTACAGTAGATAATGGGGGGAAAGGTGGCACTAACAGCTTAGACTAAAATTAATTTCATCTTACAAAAAATTAATGGAACTTAATGAGTTAGATGACGTCAATGCACACAGCCTTCTTGAGATGTTGTATTACAAAATTCAGTAACTTACCACAGCAACTGCCTGGGACTGCAGGAGCTCTGTTGAAGTCATCACAGTGAAATAGGAAACGTTTATCAGAACGTAACAAACCGTAACCAGGGGGATTCCAATAATTATAGACAGTGGTAGATTTCTAAAGAATGGAAAAGTAAGACCCCATCAGCACTGCTGTATCACTGGTACAGCTGTCATAGTAAACTGCGGATTCTTACTTTTCCTGATATGCTCTTTAAGTGGATTTACTTCTTTTTTTTTAACTGTAGAGCTATGGAAATCAGGATTGTAAAAAAGTAAAAATACAAATTCTGCAAAGATACAAAGCCTGTAATACAGGCTAATTAGCTTTGTCTGTTAGTGCTCAAACCTTGAATAATAGAATATTAGTGCTTTTAAAAAGCAAACCAAAATATATGCTTGCTTATAGAAAAATATATATTGTTTGATTTCTTGCCAGTAAAAACACTGCTTTCCTACACAGTTTTACCTGTAAGGATTTTTAAGTTCCTCTGTGATGTAATTGAGTTGATTCCTGGAAGGAAAAACATTCATAGAGTATTTCAGCAGTCAGGTGTTTAAATATGACTATACTATGAGGTGAGGCGTTATTTCTTGTATTATGGGTTTTAATCTTTTCAGTTTAAAAAAAGAAAAAAAAGAAAGTAAAATCAATCTTTTAAGTGGGAAAACTGCAGGACAAAACCTATGTGAGCTTCTTATCCAAAAGTCAGCCTCTTGATCCACCATCTCTTTCTGCATTATCTCAAGAATTTCTGAGGCTCTAAATCTTGGGTAAAATATCCCAGAATAATCAAACAAAAATTTGGCAGACATCTTAGATTTACAAGATTGCCTTTCAACTTCAAGCTTTGCAGTATCTGAGTCTTTCCCTATAAAAGCACAAGTGTGGTGAGGGCAAAGAGTAAAGCAAGTCTGCTGGTGTTCCACAGTGGTTCTGTAAGTCATACTGTCTTTTGAATTATAATTTTGAAATACCCATTTTTGCTAGAGTGTGTCGACCGATTGAAACAAGGTCTTTATATTCATCCACTCTGAAAATCTGAAGAGTTAGTATTTACAGTTCAAAGGCAAATTTTCAAATGTTAGTGCCTGGTGGTCACATACACAAATAATTATTTAGGGATCAGCTTCTTTGTCCTCTTAAAAAGTCCATATGAATGCCTGAATTAGCAGACTTACATGCCTGAGTTGAGACACTAAAGCTTGGAAGCAGAACCTAAAAAAATAATCTATTTAAAATAAATTCAGTTTCAAAAGCTTTTAAATGGGAATTGCTGTGTGGTAGACCAAGATTATATTCTTATTTGCTTCCAAAGTATTGACCTATATACAGACATTTGCAGTTTGTACATTTAAGAATAACAATGGATTTGTTCCAAGAGAACACTATGCCAACTGACATTCCCCAAGAAAAAATCTGCAAGTTGAACCTTATAATTTCTGACACAATGTTCCTTTTTATGTTCTCCTGTTCTAATCAAACACCACTACATATTTCACAAGAAATGGAATTTGATGGGGTACCTGCAGGGAAAGCTATTTTGTCTAACAC
>WEZZ01031781.1:0-26673 GCA_013400585.1 Chloropsis cyanopogon
CCGCTGAACCTGCCGCCGCGCCCGCACCGCATCCACCCCGCTGTACCGCACCCTCCCCGCGGCACCCACAGACTGCCATCCCTCCCAGCCCAAAAGAACAAGATTCTCGTGCGGGAAATTTCTGGCGGAGCAGCCCGGCCCTGAGAGCCCCACACGGGGCCACAGGGGAACTCTTGGGCTCTTAGAGGATTTTGTTCTCCACGCGGATAAAGTTTGGTGCGGAAGAAATTCACTGAGGCACAACCACTGCGTCCTGTAAAACTGCTGGTGCAGGAGTGGATTAGTATTCTCCCCATCACAGTTACTAAACTAAACCAGCTCACTGTGTCCAGTGTCAACATACAAAGCTCAAAAGTACTCTACTAATTTGGGGTTAATATTTTTTTCCCCCCTCCCAGGTACATGAAACACTACTGGAAACACAGTGGTTTTGGCTGTATTTCTTTATGGTCAGCGATTTTGTGCTTACGTAAGGACTTGAATCAATATGTAGATGAAAAAGGCCAGGGTTTTTTTCCTCCACAGTCTTAAAATGTACATATTACAATTCATTGTCTCACATAAGATTTTATCAGGCATGTTGTTTCCACTGCACATCCTGACTTAATGCAATGTGGCCTTCAAAAATTAGTCATAATACAGCACATCAGCCAGGAAGAGACAAACATTTCCATAAACTGCATGTTCCATAAGCGCTTCATTGCAACCTATAGGCAGATGGTTTTGTCCAAATTCAGTGGAATCACATGTTTTCCAGATGGCTCCATGTTCACAAATAATGCATTCCCATACAACTCTGACCGGGACACGGGTCAGACTCAGTCTTGAAGCAAAGGTATATTAGTAACAAATGTGCCACTCTTCCTCCCCGCCCCGTTTCTGAGTGAGCACACTACAAACTGTTGCTATCCTCAATATAGGCTCTAGGGCAGTTGAAGATCCAGCAGCTTTCACGCGGATTTGTTGGTTCCTGGCTCCCGTGACGAGCACAGGGAAGATCATGTGCTGCAGGGGCCGCGGTGCCCCGGGCTGCCACAGCCCCTCCAGCTGCAGGGCAGGAGCTCTCGCTGGGGTCTCAGCCAGTGTCCCGTCCTTGTGAAGCCCACCTGGCCACAGGTTCCTCTTTGCTCTGGGGCAGCGCTTTCCACGCGTGGTGCTCAGCTCCTGGGAGGTGTCTCTGGGCACTCCTCACTCTCCAGCTTTGTTTCTCCATTTTACAGCGCCCTGTGAGCTGCTCCGGTCATCGCGCAGCGCTGCATCCCCCGGTTCCCAAGGAAGCTGGGCGGGTGCCCTGGCAGGGCCAGCAGGATGTCCGGGTGATGCAGAGAGGGAATTTGGGAGCAGCTGTGGCCCCCGCGCCCGGACCCCCCGCGCCGCGTTCAGCGGGTCAGCTCCGCTCCTCACCACGGAAATGATTGTCAGTTGATCCTTCACTACTTCAGCGATGCTGATCAGCTTTTGAACTGCTGCAAATGAGGCCAATCAGCATTACTTTCGTTTCATTACTTCAAGAGCTTACTCATAAATTTCCTCTTATCCTGCTTCCCCTTTGGTCTGGAATTAGCCACAGCACTTGCTATGAGCTGCTGTACCCAGTTCTCCTCCAGTGGAGCCGTTTGATCTTTCCTAGGTTTAGTAATCAACTGGCAAACATGCCTTATCTTGTTTGACTTAAAGCAATACACCTTCTTGCCCATTTTTCTCCACATGGCACGTGTGGTGCTGCAGCTTCCCTGCTTCCCCAGCAGCACCTCACCACACACCTCACCAACTGACCTCACCGTAACACGGCAGAGAATGAATTGGCAGCGAGTCCATAAAATAATTAACAACATCTTTCATTTAGCTGTGTGAATTTTATTACTTGGATGTTAAAAATGGGGAGGATGGATTTCACTGCAGATGAAAGAGTGGTTTCCCCCTGTTACTACCAAGCAGAGCACAGCTCAGTTCACTGCAGGGATGAGATTGACAGAAACACACAGGGGCAAAGGTCAGCATGTTCCTGAAAAGACACAACTTGAGTGTAAAATATTTCCATTTTCACACCATCGCGTTGGTGTTGGGGTAAGCTGAAATGAGGTCATGGAAGGTTCCAACCACGTTGCTGCCAAAAGTGCACCAAAGAGGACTTGGATGGTTGGTCCAGGGAGCTCCAAAAGCTCTTCCAGACTACAACAGATGATTTAAAAGAGTATGGGCATAAAAGAATTCTAGCAGATCAGAAGGCCTCCATATATGTTTCCCTGTCAGAAGAGAGCAAAAAAGAATCATTTTCAGAGGTATTTTGTCTCAATTTTCCTGATACATAAAGTAACTCAGCCTGCTTTCCACAGAGAGCAAGCAGCAACTCTCTTTCTTTTAAACAATTAATTTTTCATAAAATGCAAGCTAAAAAGTTATCTTCTTCCATGTTAGGATACCTTCTAAAGGTTTATGAAAAAAGTGAGCACTGAAACTGCTGAGACACGTATAAGGCAGCAGGGTGGGTTACCTGTGCAGCTGGGGCTGAGCCCAAGCCTCCCTGGCTGCCACAGGCAAGAGGGTGAGGGAGCCCTTGGGCAGCACCACTGCCTCCAACCTCCACCCACCTGTGCTTTTGGGATGGACCACTTCCTGATGAAACACAGATGGCTCCACCTGGCATACATTACAGTTTTCAGGGGACGCTGAAATTCATGGCACCTGGAGGAAACTAAAGCCAGGAAAGAGTCCCGCGCTCCTGTGAGCCCTTTTGGGGCTTGAGCTCTTTCTCAGCACCTCTTTGTTTTGCAAGCCTGGCCTTGGAGTAGGGCCAAGGCAAATAATTTTTGCTTCATGCTATGCCAGTGGCTGGAAAGGTGAGGTGTGACCTCACCTTCCCTCGCTGTGGGTCTGCAGGGATCCTCTGGGGCAGGAAGGCAGCAAGGAGGAGCCTGGTGCTCAGCTGTGTGAGGGCTGGCTCTGGTTGTATCCTGCAATGGCTGGGAAGCATCCCATCTTTCTGCTGTTGTAGTGTGATGGTCTTTACCAAAAGAAACCCTTTTCAGAGTGATGGGATGTGTGGTGCTGGAGCTCAGCCCACGGGCTCTGGCCGTGCTGTGCTAAACACGTGCTCGAGGGAAGCGGAATTCTGGTGACTCCCGTTTATCATATATAAAGTGGGGATAATAATAACCTATGTCACAGGGGTGTTGCAAGACTTAATTAATTAGTATTTGCAAAGAGCTTTCAGATAATTGGATTAGAGGTGCTATATTAACACAAACTGTTATTGTTATTATTTATTTATTATGTACTTGTAGAGTTCATCTGTGCAGGATGTTTTTGCTGATGTAGCTTGCAGATGTAAACAGAGGAGATTGCATTGAGTTAAAGGGTGCAAAAGATACAAATTTCTGTTTCAGTTCTTGCTTGTGACCTCCTGAAGGCTATCCCACACCCAGAGGCTGAGAAACATTTACAGGGAAGTTTTTTGGCTCCTGCACTGGGAGGATATCCATATTTCTGGAAAATGCCCCCAAAATGGGTGGGAACAAGTTCCACAGTCTGGGAGGCTGTCGTACAGCATCTTTAGCATTCCTTTCCAAGTGCTTTCAGCCCCTGTGTCAGGCAGGGGATGATATGGAAGGAATATTCCATGTGGGAATAAAAGACCTGTGTCCCCATCCCGGTGTGAGATTTGCAGCCCAGCAGCAGCAGGGTGTGGAAATTGTGGCACTGCAACATGTGCAGGTTATTGGGGTTGGGCACCCTGGATTCATTTTTTATTTTGGAATGTATTTTTAGGGCTCATCTAAAATGGAAAGACATGGGAAGAGCAGACATGGTCAGAAGGGGCAGCACCGTGGGGATCTGGTGCTATGGGAAGGGCTCCTGCCACATTGGGTCATGGCACAACCCGCACCAAATCTGCCCTTGTTTCCACAAAATGAAGTTATTGGTGAATATGTAAAATAAGCTTCCTAAAGCTGCAAATACTTTTCCATCTGACTCCAGCTTCTCTAGGTAATTCACCCCTGAGGTGAATACTTGGGTCAGAGTTAAATAGAGCTGCTTTGGGATTTTGTGGGTATGAAAACAGACTAATTTGGTGCGTAAGTCATTTTTAGTGCACTAATTTCCTGTTTTACATGCAGAAATGGTCCATAAATGGCACAGAAGTCTTGAGGAAACTAAGCCTAAAGCATCTTGTTCAGATAGACTGAATGCAGGAGTCTTCCTATTACATGAAAACTCTTGGTGCTTTGCTTCTTACTAAAGACCAGCAAATCTGTATCAGCTCTGCGTAGGTTATTAGTTGTCTCAGGCTTGCATAGCTCTGTTTTTCTTCATTAATATTAGGCTTTTAGCCTTTGAATTTTTTCTTTTTGAAGAGCTCCAAGTCCATGGTTGAACATCTGAAGTCTTTCTTTGTTAAAAAGAGCAACAACAACTACAGTGTGCAAATTAGATATTTAGGGCAACAGAGCCGAAGCTGCTTTATCTGGGTTGGGTGGCTCTCCTGCAGTGTCCCAGGTGCTGCAGCATCTCCCCCTGGGCCCCTAGGCTGGGTGTCCCCAGCTCTGCAGCAAGGCAAGATGCTGCCCTGCAGTGCACCAAAGCTCCAGGCCCTGGTGGAAATGCACCAGGCTAGGTTCAAATCTGCCAAATGGCCTTAAGATGAGGGCTTGGTCTCAGGCTTGTGGCTCAGGATTCCTATTTACTGTGGACACTTGTTGGCTTGAATCAAAACTCAGGAGGGAGAGGCTGTCCTGGGGGAAGGCACTGAAGTCTGGAAAACTTGTGAAAATTCTGAAGTGCAACCAAGCCTGGATGAAAAACTCTGGGGGAAAATTTGTTTCTAGCTGCTGGTGAGTCACCAGCGTGGACAAGCCCCTGGCAGAACCTGGAGGGAGGATTTCATGAGGTGAGAGAAGCAGCCTCCTTGGAGAGTTCTGGCTCAGGTTCTGGGTTGCAGCCCCTGTCACATGCCATGCTCTGGTCGTGCATCGCTCTGCGCTTTCCCCAGCCCAAACCCGAGCCTCCAGCCACGCTTCCCAGCAATATTGACTGAGCTGTGTAGTTGGATCCTCAGGGCAGCAGCACCAGCAAGATGCAGGTGTAGAGAGCCCAGGGGCTGGCTCGAGTGCCAGGCGGGTGGAGTGGCAGTGAGTCCACAGCAGGCTCGGCGTGCCAATTTATGGCCATTTACATGTGAAATTGCGCTGATCTAATTTGCATATGCAGTCATAGTAATCGCGGGCCAATTAAACTTGTAGTTCACAAAATCTGGGCCTGAAACCTTTACAATTCTTACAAACATACTAATCTGAGTGTATATATCACTTCATCAAATTCATGAAACCATAAATTGTGCCTGTCTGGCATCACCAGCTGCATGCGGGAGTCGCTGGCGCTGGGCTGAAGGAGCCATCGGCCCCATGCAGCGGCTGGGGAAGATATTTTTAATGAGCTCTTCCCTATTCAAGGATTGAATCAGAGCTGTTAGGATGTCAGGGTAAGATTCATTGCAATATCTATGGGAGATTTATCTTTATTCTTCCATTTTTAAAAAAATGTAGTTGTCCTGGAGGAGTTGTTACAATGTCAATAAATGTGTCGTCTACATTTGTTAGCACAAATGCAGTTATAAAATGTCAGAGATTTGTCTCAAGTTTTCTATTTCTACCTTAACACTGAGGAACAGAAGTGGCTTCCAAATGGGCTGGTGGCTGGGTGGGGAGCAAGCCTCTGGCCAGCCCAGCCCCGGAGATCCTGGTTCTCTGATGGGGAATTGGGTGGTTTGGGTCCCCAGCCTGAGGATGGGGACAGGGAGAGAGTGTGGAGGTGGCTTCCTTGGGCAAGTGGAGCTGGGTTCTGCATTGTCACCCTCCCTGGCATGGCGCCACCCTGCTGGCTGCTCCCAGGAGCTGCCTCCTCCATAGCTGGAAACATCTGTGAGCACCCAGACAGCAACTGACCCCTATGAGAGCAGATTTAGAAAACTGAGTCTGTCTACTCAGCTTCAATCATCCTTTTCCTACCCCAGTGAGGCACATGCTCAGCACCTTCTCCAGCCTTCCCAGAGGACACCTACTGTGCCTCCACTTACCCCTTTGTGCAGTTCAGCTTCTCAGGCACATCCTGCTCATTTAGCAGAGCATCTCTGAATAGTTGGTGTTGGAGCAGGGCTTTATCATAGCCAGATGCTGTTGATGACTTGAGGTTTGGCTTTTGTTCAGTGAGAAGAGCTCTAGCTATTGAAGCACTAAGTCTGGGGCTGGCTATTGCGGAGCCAGATGGTTTCGTTCCAAATGTTTAAATTCTATAAATCTATTAATCTATAAATTCTGTTGTCACTATGGAAATGATAGGTTAAATTTTGCAATCCTTGTAGATAGTTACCCTCTGAGTAGATATCATCAAAGATTAAAAAGTCATTATTTCTTGGCTTTTTATATATTTTTCCTTCTTTGTCATTTTTGTGTAAGTTCCTACAGGGGAAAAAATTATTCCAAGTTCTGAGTTGAAGAACATCAGAAATCAGCTTCTCTGAACTGAATTTGAAAGAATTTTTTCCAACACATTGCTCCTCTTTGGTCTAGATGTAATGTTGAAGGCCTTGGTGTATTTGTGAATTTTTTTTACTCTTCATATTCCAGCCAACTGCAGATTTTATTCTCTCGATGATATTTTACACATTTTGCAGAAAAGCCGTTACTCGTTCCATTTTTACCCTTGCACTTTTGATTTTAGGCCTGTAAGCAGCACTATTTTTCTTCCCCTTAAATCTTGCTGGGCTCTGGTGGTGCTGCTCGTGGCCTGTGGCTGACTGTGAGGTTGAGGGGCACCACGCCGTGCCTGCGTGGCACCAGCACCACTTTTGCAGAGCAATGTGGCTTGAAAACCTTGGAGAAGTCCTGTCCCTGCTCAGTCTCTCCATGCTGGGGGGTGGGGTGGGCTGTGTGCCCTGCAGGACGGAGCTGCACAGTGCCAGTGTTGGGATGTGCAGTGTGGATATGAGGGCTGGTGGCTTTCCCTGCCAGCACTGCCCGGTCCTGCCTGCTTGGCTGTACCTGGGCCATGCCAGGAGGCGCCTGGCAAGGCAGGGGACAGTCCCACTGTGCAGCAGGGTGTACCACAGGCTGAGGGGATGCTGCTCTGGCTGAACTCAACTGAGAGCCAGCAAACCTGATGCTTTTTAAAGCAATCCCATAGTCTTGCAACAAATTTGATCCTGATCAGCTATGGATTTGGGAGATGAAACACACCTTTTTGGAAAGAGAACAGTTGCTGGTGGAGCTAGGTGAATTCACAGATCTGACCTAGAGGCTCAGTCAAGGCAAGTAAGATTTTTAGCCTGCTCCAGCCTCAGTGCTCCAATGTGAAACCATATTTCTGTGTGTCCCTGCACTATCTCCTGCTCAGTGACTGCTGCAGGCAGTGTGAGCCTGAGCAGCTCCTCAGGGCCCTAACACCGGGCTCCATAATGTGGGAGTGAAACAAAACAGACTACTCAGTCTGAGCCTGAGAACTTTCCTGCAGTCATAAAACCGGTCTGGGCTCACCAAATGGTTGCCTTGCTGTAAGCAGGGATGTGCCCATCCCTCCCAAGCATGCTGCCAGGGCAGAGCCCAGCCCTGCCCCCTGCCCACGCTGCCTGCCCAGGTGGAGCTGAGCAGGGAGAGGAAAACCTCTCTGTAACCCCACTTTAACCACCCCCCAAAGGCAGCAGCTTGCAATGAGCTCTGGTGCTGGTGTTTTGCTCCAGCATAACTTTAAAGTTGTTAGGGACAAAGCTTTCAATGTATTTGCCTGAGTTTATGCAAATGTATTAAAATGAATGCAAATTGCAATCTATTGATTTTTTTAAAATGATATTGGCAGGCATGAATGAGGCAGAAACACACCGCACTGATTTTTCACTATCTTGCATCTTTTCAAGCACTTTACTCTTGTGCACAGTGAACAGAAGTGTCTGAAACTCTGTTTTATGCTTGCTTTGTAGAGGCCAGAAAGCTGAACGCACAGTGGAGAGAAGCTGAGCCCAAAACCATTAACCATTTTGAAACTAAAGAGGATTACTGTCACCAGATCTGTGTATCGATGAACGGAACACACATGTGGAGGGAGCAATTTGTGTTTGATGTGTGAGAGAGCCAGAAGAGCTGTAACTTGTGCGTGCTGGGGAAAAATCCCAGGGAGGGAAAGGCCAGGGGAGGCCTCAGCAGAGGCGCAAGGAAAGCTCCCTGGGCAGCCCTTGAGGGGGTAGAGGTGGGGACAGCTGTGTTGGGAACCCCAGGAGCGTGCTGCAAGGGAGTGGGGGTGACAGCCCTGCTGTGGAGAAGAGGCACTGAGTGATGGCAGCCTGCCTGGCCTGTGGCCATGGCATGGACCTGAGCTGAGCTGCCCAAAACCAGGGCTGGGCACCTGAACCACACAGGCTGTGGTGGGGGAGCTCTGGCATGCAGGGTCTGTGCCCCCAAAGCTCTGCTGCTCGTGCAGGGGGAGAGACGTGGCGCAGGCCCCCAGCTGCAGCTTGTACCGAGTGCCTAAGTGGTTTATTTTTGAA
This sequence comes from Chloropsis cyanopogon, assembly GCA_013400585.1. Lineage (NCBI taxonomy): Eukaryota > Metazoa > Chordata > Aves > Passeriformes > Irenidae > Chloropsis > Chloropsis cyanopogon. Next base: position 8,534 of record WEZZ01031781.1, read on the forward strand.
TTCCTTTTTAGTTTATAATAACTGGCCTGAACCTTTGGGTTCTGCATCTCCTATCCATGTTGTTTTTTTGAAGTCTTTGTTATAGAGTAATGGTGTCTATCAATACCACATGGCTTTTATTTACGTGAGTTTGTTAAAGGATACACAAAAAAAGGTGACTCTTGATCTATGTACAGGACAGGCAGGTTGGGAAGGTGCTGCTGGGGGAGTGACTGCTGCCATGACTTAGCTGTGTGCTGAAGGACATCAGCCCTGTGCTCTGCTTGTGGGACAGTACACGGGAACACGCTTAAAGATTTTTATAATTTAATTTCAGTTTCTTTCTTTGTTTGAAGAATGGTCTCCTGTGTTTCCTTTATAAGGTAGAAGGGGTTTTCCTTGCAGATGGTTTGAAGATAAGTGCTGGAAGGCTTGGGGAGGTAAAGAGTAACCCAGCCTCTTGTCTGAATTTTCTTGGCAGCTGCACTGAGAGAGGCCAGGCAAATCTGGGGGGTGCCTGCCAGAGGCTGTGCAGCAAAACACAACTGAAGTGACTTTGGAGCTAATGCTGTGCCCAGAGACAGAGCTTGACATTGGAGGGACTCAGGTCTTTGTGACCTTCCTGTTGTTACGTGGTGCCCCTCACCTTGACACCGTTGTCCAGCTTCCACCTGGTGTGGCTGGGTCAGATGTCAGGTGATGGCTGTGTAGAGACCCGTGCAAGTGTTGCAATTTCAATGCATTCCTGGAATTGTGGATAAATATCTTCAATTACCACTCGAATTTGTTGTGATGGGTGTTGTGGTTTTTTTTTTTTTTTTTTTTTTTTCGGAGGTCCTCCTTGCAACCCTGTTGGGGGAATAGGTACAGAAGTCAAACCTCGTTCATCTGAATAATTTCCTTTCAACATCAGGGTACTACAGGAAGGGTTTCATCCTGCACAGGCTCCTGTCCAAGAGTTTTCATCATCACTAAACTTTTGTGACAAGCTGAACTCAAACATTGGTGGGGGGAAAAAAGCATAGGAGATGTGTTTGGTGTAGTTGGTATTGTAAATAATTGCTGGACAAGATGGAAGTAATGTGACGAAGAAGAATTGATGACCTCTATCAGAAACACTAATGAAACATTTCTGTTAGAAGGGAATTACATGGTCATGTTTGTATGGCTTTTCATAGGAAAATATTTCATATTAATTGGCTACAGTGCAAACCTTAGGATAGAAATGGCTCCTTGTGTCTGGCTCTATATGGAAATCAACGAGGTACAGCAAATCCATTGCTAACCTGCAGCTTATATAATATTGCATTTATTGGGGAGTCTTAAATCCTAAACCTGCTGTTATATACCCATATATGGAGCAAACACCTAATGCTCTTCTATTGGTTTAATGTACTATTTGCTTAATGGACCATTGACATAATCATTTGATATAGATTCCAGTCATACTATGTTACTAAGCCATGATATATTAATATAGCCCCATATTAATGGTGGAGGGCAAGCATGTTATATTATTATCCATGACCAATTAGTTTCTGGCTATCTTAGGGACACACTTCTCTAGGTTAGTCTTAATGGACCTGATTTTAAGAAGTCTGAGCATTCCTAGCTTCCACTGAAGTGAATTGTGTTTCCTGATGGATCCACATTTCCAAAATACTCAAAGCTCCCTAATAGAACCTGTGAGCACATCACTGTAACTGTACATTTCCACTTGCAGCTGGAGATTTTTAAGTTCCTTTACTGTTAATGGTTTTCTTCTGTTTTTACTCAATGGATAATCAAACAATGCTTTTCTCTCCCTTTTTATCTTTCTTCTTGATCAATCAAAAGATGTCTATAAGGTCAGAAGGGACTGTTTATGTCAGGAAAGCATCTGCTGCTCCAGGCTGAGGGCAAAGGGGCTCGAAATCTGCCTGTGGAAAAAGACCTCAGGGTGCTGGTTGGCAGCAGCTGAACATGAGCCAGGTGTGCCCAGGTGGGCACACAGACCCGTGGCACCTGGCCTGTACCAGCAATAGTGTGGCCAGCAGGACAGGGCCGTGATTGTCCCCCTGAGCACAAGCATCATGAGGAGCAGCTGGGCGGGGCTCAGCCTGGAGAAAAGGAACCATGGCGGGACTTTATGGCTTTCTACAGCTCCCTGACAGCAGGGTGCAGCCAGGTGGGGGTTGGGCTCTGCTCCTCGGGAATCAAGTTGTGCCAGGATAGCTTTTGGTTGGATACTGGGAAAGATTTCTTCACTGCAAGGGTAGCCAGGCACTGGACCAGGCTGCCCAGGGCAGTGGGGCAGTTGCCACCCCTGGGTGGGTTTAAAAGATGTGTAGATGTGGCACTAAGGGACACGGTTTAGTGGTGGGCTTGTTAGCGCTGGGTTAACAGTTGGACTCGCTATTAAAAGTCCTTTCCAACTTCAATAATTGTATGACTCAGTGATTAATACAGATACATTTAGTTGCTCACAAATAGGATTATTGTGCTACAGTTATGATAGCTAGTGTAGAGCTGTACAGCAGCAAATATGATCTCTTCTGTCTTTCACCCCCCTCATGCTCAGATTATTAATAACAATATGAAAATACGAGGGACCAGCATGCAGATTCTGCTCTTTGTGGGGTGCCTGCAAAATTAAGTGATCATTATAAATAGGAGGCAAAATTGGCATTTTATCTGTCTCATACGCTGTAATTAAGTAGCTGATTTCTTCCTGATGTGGCAGCAACAGTGGCTATGGAGAGAAGGAGAAAGGGTAATAGTTTTTCCAGTTATTTCTGTGAGGCTGCTTTATACAGGAAAATAAAGATATAAAGCACAGGTGACAAGGGAACAGAAGAGTTCGTGATAAAAGGACTAAAATAAGAGGTTTGATTTGCACAGATTGAAAAGGATGTAGAAATGTTTGAGTGCATGAAAACAGGGTGGAACCGTCTGGGTTCCTGGAGCACTGGAGGGTTGTATGAGCCAGAGGGAGGACAGTGCTGGAGGGGAGAAGCAACGAACTTGGATGCATGAGGAGTTCATCCAACTGTTTAGGAGTAAGTAGTTATAATATTCTGGACTGGTTTTAACATTAAAATCCAACTGCAAAAAAAAAAAAAGAAGGAAGATACTTCTTAAAGAAAAGCAGGCAGATTCGGTTGTTGCTGAAGAGAAACCACCATCCTGCCCATCTCACCTGCTCTGATGGTGATGCTTACAGGAGCACACAGGCTGCTCTGCGTAGCAGTCCCACCCTTAGAGTGATGAGAGGCACCTCCTGTGAGTGTTTCCTGCAGTGTGAAGGCTGTGCTATGTTCCCTGCTAAAATCCTGGCTGTTTTCCTCAGGGTATCATGGGGACTTGTAGGAGCATCTTTAGGAGAGACTCTGCTAAGCATCTTCGATTGTGTTCTTGGGTAATGTCATGTGTAGATGTACATATTTCACACTTGCTAATTCAGAGAGTGCTATTCATGGTGTGCCCTGGATAATGTAAAATCATGCAGAAAGTGTAATATGGGAGAATAAAATTAAAACTATATGATGTGGTTGCACCAAATAACTTAATTGAGTTCTTGAGGGAAACCAGTTTTCTGTTTTCCCAGTTTTTAGCTTTTCATATCTGTTTCTTTTTGTAGCACTGCCATTTTCTTAATGTTGGTGTTTGTAAATAACTTTCAAAGCCCCTTAGAGGGAGGAAGTTTCCCCTCCCTTCCTTTCCAAGTTGTTCTGTGTACATAATGTTGGAAGAAAACATGTCAAGCAGGATCTGAGGGCCTGAGAGGTGAAGCTGCTGCAGCTTCATGCTGATGTCCAACCAGCAGCAAGGCTGAAGATATATTTACAGCAGGCAAATGCATGTGCCACAAAGAGATATATAGCTAGCTAGCTAGATGTGTGTATATACACACACAGCTGGGGACACAGAGCAGGCAGGTACAGAGTGCTCACACAAATGCACGCACCACTGAGAGCTCCAGCCCTCTCTCCTCTCGTTGTATAATATTCAATATTCTATATTCTGTACATAATCAATGAAGGCAGAGATAGACACAGGGTGCAACCCTACAGCAGCAGTGCTCAGACACCCAGCCTGCCTGGAGCCCTGCCTGCCACCCTCCTCCTGTGCCCCTCTGGGGTTGTGATGGGCTGCTGCCTTTGTGGAGGGCTGATGCCCTGTGGAGCTGCTGCTGCAGAGGGAGGCCTGGCACCTTTGCTGGCTAACAGGAGCCACCGAGGGCTGCCCGTGGCTGTGGTGCTGCCCTCTGGGGCTGGCTGGGGCTGCCTGTCCCCTGGCGTTCTCCCTTTCACTCCCCAGCGTGGCTGGAATCTCCTCTCTTCTCCCTGACCCCTTTGGTGGGTCCCACCTGGACTCCTCACTCAGAGTCCTCCTGGACCTGCTGGGGGATGCAGCAAAGGCAGTTCAAGGCACTCTCCAAAAAGTCCCTGCAGAGTTTGGGGGAGGAATAAGCATGTAAAGGAATAATCCCGCTTGAACTTGGACAACTGGCAGCCATATGTGTAAGCAAACAAAGTTTTACTGCTTCTCTAAAAGAGATAGTTTAAAAAGCTTTATTTTCTTGCCAGTTGGCTAAGAAGCGAGCAAGGAACAATAGATTCAAGCTGAAATAATTTGCATTTATGATGAAGACAAGGAATATCTACCTTGCATTTTCCTAAAAAAGAAAAATTAAACCCCATTTTTAATTAACTGATAAACTATTAATCAAATTTTTGCAATGTTAGGTGACACATTATTCATTTAGATAGAATGACTGTGAACTTAAACTAATCAAATCTGATTTGCCCACATATGCTTGATTGAAATACATTTTAACTAGCATATACAAAGAGAAAATCTTGGATTTCTTACCTAATCTTCAGAGTATACTGCTGAGTTAATAAGGGCAGTTTTTTTTAAATGAGACCACCATTTCTTAATCTGCATATCAAAATCAAGAGCAACTTAATTGCAAAACACATATTCCTGAAATCTAATCATTATACTGCTTTAGGGTATTTTATTGAAGCATGTTAAATTATGGACAGAATATTAATGATGAAGCTAATCAAACCCAATTAGTCACTTCTAACAATAGTCACATAAATATACAAGTCAGGTACTAAAGTACTGTAGGTATGGTTTTAAGGTTTTTTTTTTTTTTAATATAAAATTTATGTGGTATATATGAATTATATACTCGTTATTTTTAATCTAAAAATCTAGGACAAGCCATTTCAAAGCAAATGCGATATGCCAGCAGACAATGGGACTTGTCCCTTACCATTAGAACTGACAGTGCTGATTTCTGAACATCTGAAGGCTGCTGTGGCACGGGGCTGGCAGCACACGGGCGCATCCGCGGGCTCCCGGCACCGCAGCTTTCTCCCCGCTCCTGTTGGGATTGCCCCGGCTGCACCCACTCGGCTGCGTGCTCAGTCTGCTCTCGGGCTGCACAGTGCAACATTTGCATATGCTGCTGCAATAATTGTAGCATATAATAATTACAGAGGTATTGTGTCTGCATTAAAAATCAGCGTCTTCCTTTGAGCCCAGTGCAGCATCTTGTAGAGATGTGAGCACAGTGCTTATCTTCATGCTGATTCGTTTATGTGTACTTTGATATTGATATTTTGGGTGGCTTTCAGTTCGCTTCAGCCTCCTACTTGCTAATTATGAGAGGGCAGCTGTCATCTTACTTTAGGTCTATCTATTCCATCAGAAAATTCACACAATGCAGGGGTCACAGATGACCTTCTACTGATGTATCTTTTGAAAGATGATGTGTTTTCAAAATCCTTTTAAATTGCAACTCTTACAGTTTCCATAATTATTCAGGTCACATAAAAGAATGACTTAGCATATTTATAACCCCTCTTTGCACTTTCAGATTTAAGGACATGTATTTTCTAATTTGTAATCATCTAATTTTAAAAAGGGGTATCCATAAATAATAGGTATGGTTTTAGTGCCAGACAGGGAAGCCCTGACAGGATTTGTGATACCGTCGGTGCCAGTGGCTGTGCTGTGTCAGGGAACTGAGCAGCTTTTTCCTCCTACAAGCCATGATCACCAGTGGCCCAGGCACGTCCCTGCAGGGCTGGCCAGGGCACTGGGGAGCCTCCCCTGCCAGATTTCATGGAAATGGGTCTCCAGTGATGAGCCAGGAGAGCTGCTGCCACAGGCAGAGAAGCAGGAAGGGACAGCAAGGCTTTCACAGGGAGCTGTTGGGGACTGCTCCAGGGGCTGGGCCACCACTGGGCACCAGCAAGGGCAGGGGTGGATCTGTGTAACCCTCAAAGGAAGGAGCAGGTGGCCGTGGAGGGGCCACCTGGCACACACCTGGCTGTCAGCAGGTCTGTGCAGCTGTGCCACCCCTGAGCTCCCAGAGGGGTGGCTGAGGCACAGATCTTGGGGGGTGCTGTGTGGGCCACCAGAGGTGAAACTTGCTTTTCCACACTGACTCCTTTGATAATGAGATCATGCACAGGTGCTTATGCTAGAAACCAACCAAAGCATGCTGGTTCTTGTGTTCAGAAAATAGCTGTGTGTCAGAGGTCTGGGCAGGCCCTCCAGAAGGTGCTGGGGAGGAAGCAGCTCCTGTCCATCGATGACTGTGCTGGCAGCAATCAATGGCCAGCCCTTGCAAACAGTCTGTAATGACACTGGGATCTGCAAAGGCTTTTCTCAAATCAGTGTAAGATTAGTTGAAATCTGCTTCTATGAAAAGAAAATACTTCAGTGAAATAAAAGCTGCTGGTAAAAGTAGCACTGGAGCTTTGGCTTTAGACAAGATTTACATTTTTACCTGCCACGCAAGTCCAGATTGATTTGTCATAAATAGTGTTCATGTCCACAAAAACAGGCTGAGGGACCAAGGGCTATCTGAGCTGATACATGCTTATGTGCTTTTTAATGTGACTATACAGCTTTTTCCAAAAGGAATCAAAAGCTTCTGGCAAGTTTGAAAAGGGAGATGACTGATACTGTATTGTAAATAGGGAAATTAAGACTTCCTCCACTCCTTCATAAACTCTTCTGGAAAGCTGCCTATGCTCTAAAAGCCGCAGGCTGTTTTATCCTATCTTTCATTATAAAAAGAAGATTGAGAAGTGACTCAATTATAATGTATAAGCACCTTCATGGGAAGAAAATACAGGGTACCAGGGAGCTTTTTCAGCTAGCAGGGAAATGTGTCGGAAGAACCAATGTCGTAAACTGAAGTGGAAACTGGAAATAAAGCTGCTGTTTCAAAGTGCCTGCTGGATCTCTGCTGGGTTTCATGATGGGTTCTGCCTGTCTTGGTGGTCTTCAGACTATGTCTCTGAACAGCATAATTTAGTTTGTAGAAGCTGTTAATCAAAGTCTAAAGTATTAAACTTAATGCAAAGCTATTTTGCTGGTCTAGGAGCTTTTGCTGTGCAAGTTGGGGTAGCTGATCTAATAATCCTGTCTTGACAAAACCAGACCTAGCCATTTACTTCCCTGTCCATCATAATTGAGCTTCAACAAATATTTGGTGTTCTCTTGTAAGTGCAAGAGGAAATTACTGGTTCCATGTTTTTTCTCACATTTCAGTTGCATAACAAACCAGCATCCCAACCAAAAGCACACTTGCAAGTAAAGAATCCAGTATTTATTTCCTCTCATTCACATAATTTCTGGTTGCTCCTATTATCGCTACGTTAGGAGTTAGTTCTCTCCAAAGTCTGAGTTTGTGCAATACTCCAAATGCACTGCAGCTGTGTGTACTTGGCCGTGGCTGCCTTCAGCCTGGCCCGTGCCCAGGGGACAGTGACTGCCTGTGCAACCCTTGGACAAGGGCATGCCTGTCTCACACAGACAGCTGAGTGTCTGGGGGTGCTGAACATGTGGCAGGGAGAAAATCAGTTCACAGTGCATGGAATCTGGGGGAAGACCCACTCCAATCATAGCTTACTGTAGTGTTTTATAAGAATAAATGGGAAACTGCAAATTAGTTAAAGCTTATCAGCTGGGTGGTTATTACATCATGCCTCTAGTGAAAAACAAAAATCCTCTGCTCCAGCTAAACTACTTCAGCATGGCTGGAGTACAGCTTCATTCCCACTGTGTGACTCTTTGGATCCAGCAAGCTGCATATAGTGATATTTGAATTCATCAGTGTTTCAAAAGAACATTAAAATTTAACAAGTACATTTAACTAAAAAATCTATATCTAAATAGCATGGAGGTAGTGATAAAAAGGAGGTAATTCAGGCCAAGATATTGCATTAACTTCCCTGTGAAAGGACCTTTCAGACAGCGTGGAGCCAGGTTGAAGTCACTGAACTAATGCCAGTTTCTTTACTCAGAGCCCAAGGAGCCTGTGACTCGGTTTAGAGGGGTGTCAGAGCCTCCTCTTTGACTTTAACATATGCATGTTTTTGGGTTTTTTGAGAGAAGTTTAAGAATACCTACACAAAAAAAAAAAAAAAAANTCACAAAGAAAAACCCCCCAATTTTGATTTTTTTTTTCTTTTGCTAGTGCTACAAAGCTATTTTGCTTATCAGAATCATCTTTCTGGAAAGCTTTCCTCCCCACCAGATTCACTGAAACAGGATAAGAGCATGGCCAGCCCCTCTATTACTCCAACCTTACCAGTGACTTTACTAAGGTTAGTCTCCATCTCTGTAAAAGCTGAATTTTATTTCTCTTAGGTGAGGTTAAAGTTCTGATGTAGTAGAAAAAATGTTAATTCCATACGACTTTGCATGATTCCTGAAACTGTCTACTGCAACAACATGGACAGAGTCTGTCCTTTGCTACCTTCTTCCCTCCCCATGCTGAAACACCTTTCAAGTGCTGAAGGAACAAAGCCCAGACCCCCTGAATTCATTCAATCATGGATGAAATTAAAGTGCTTACACAATATTGTAGAGTACTCTGCAAATACTGAGTCACCACACGGAGTTGTCAGTTCTCCTATAAAAATTACTGAAAATCATTATTGTGTGATTTATTCCCCTGGCAGTTTATCTAAAAATAAAAATCGGACCCAGATTTCCTCAAAGCCTCTAAGTCTCAGCTGTTTCAAAACTGAAAGTTAATAGTGAAAGCTGCTGCCTGACAGTTTTAAATCCCTTTTCCTATGTGAGCTGGGGGTATGAGGCATTAGGAGCTCCCAGGGTTGCAGGAGGGGTGGGAGCAGTGAGCGTGGCCATGTGCACAGAGCATTCCTCCCCAGCAGTTCTACACTGTATACTTCCCCTTCCATCTCAGAAAAGTGTGGCAGAATTGCAGGTTGAGGTGTTGTGGAGCAAGTCTTCTTCTGTGAGTCTCCTACTTGACCTCTGGATGGCAGGAGGTTAATTGGGAGGCTTGGCTGTAAAGAAAGGCTGGAGAAGGTTTGTTGCTGCTTGCTGTGCTGCTGTTTATTACAGATGTGTGATGAATGACACTTCCTCTTTCTGAGAACTGGGAGTTGCCAGATGTTTGCACCCCAGTTTCCAGGCTCTACAGGTCAGAGCAGAGCTGGTTGGGCTGTAAAGGTTTGTGTGTGCTCTCTTTTGGGGACATATGGGTTAAAGCAGAGTCTCAGAATAAAAGCCTGACTCTATTGAAATGAGTGGCAAAACTCCCATTCACTCTGGACTGTCAAAATGATCTGTAGAGCCCCCTAAGATTTGTGTTCTGTTAATAATTATTACTTGTACATAAAAGTAAACTTCTATATTTAAAACTTATAACTTGGCAACCACGGAATGCACATGTCTATAATGAATAACCATGTGAGCCTATTACTTCAGCTCTCTTCCATTCTCATCCTTTTCTATATTTTACCTGCTATTCATCTGTCCAAATTTCAGACTGTAAGGTCTTCTGGGCAGAGACCATTTTTTCTGCTGGCAAAGTGGCTCTGTGTCAAACAAGGCAAGTATTTTAAATCAGGGGAAACAAATGTTCCTGCATTTGACAGTTTCTGAACATGAATGCAAGTGATCAGGCATGCGTGTCTAGAGATGTGCTTTCTACATACACATATTGTTTCCTTTTAAAGACATCTGCATCTCCTGAATTCAGTCCAGAATTTGGCCTATAAGTTTACCATTATTATGCCTCAATTCAGCAAAGCGTGACTGTAGGGAGACTTAAAATTAAGTATACATGTAAGTGCTTTGTTGGATGGAGGCCTCTAAGACTTTGTGCATTTATGCCCTTGTAATTTTAAAATGAAACATATTATTCAAAGTCTTCAGTTCTTTATGCTGTCACTTCCTCACTTATCTTGATTTATTATATATGTATACGTCTCCTAAATTCTAATGCTTTTGAAAACAAATAAATTCAAAATACATTGAAATCAAATATAAAAGTAGTATCTGCTCTTAACTGAGCAATAATGTCTTTGGTCCACTAGCATCACTTTTGTGCCTTAGCAGCAACTTCCCTATCAAGGTTGTCTCATGTCAAAAACTTGGTTTTTAGCCAAGAGCAAACATATCTGGCTCACTGACATTGCCACGTACACAGAACAAACCATTTTTCTTAACCTTAACAATGAAGATAACTGAGTAAAGCATTAAAACAGGCTACAACAGCTCACAGTGCAGGGCTCTTCATGGACAAGCAGCCCTAACATCTTTGTTCCCAACAATGGCAAATATTGCTGCATCTTTGCTGAGCTGCCACCCTCTTGTTGAGGGGTTGTTCAGAAGTGCTGCCCTTCCAGTCCTGCCACATGGGTGAGGATATTTTGGACTTGTTTTTGGGCCAGCTATAATTTTCCATGCAAATTTTAAACCACAGGGATGCCACTCAAGGATGCCTGCTAGCTGTTGCTGTGGCAGCATGGACCAGCTTTGCATGGAGATGAAAACAGAAGTGAGGTGAGATGGGCAGGCAGGAGCTTCCTTGCAATGGAGCCCCATAAATGTGAGTAAACAGGCACCAGTAAAGGCTCTTCATGTAAATTGATATGGAGCCCAGTTCAGGTTATTAAAACACTTTGAATGCCTCCAGAAGTGTTAGTCAATGAGGTCAATTACATTTGATATGCCAAAGGATATGGAAAAACCCACTTGCCTTTAGCATTAGAATCTAATAAATCCTAATTTGTTGTGTTTTATAAAATTGGTATTATTTGTACATGTGCCCTGAAAACACTGACTGCATCTTTTGGAAGCATTCCCCTCTTTGGGGCTCATCATTGCTTGCCTGAAGTGTTGGGGTCATTTTACTGATGTTTGCTTAAATATTTCTAGTTTACAACACTCCACAGAAAATATGTACTTCAAGTTTTTATTCTTTTTTTTTTCCCTAAATAATGATCATAAACATCTCGTGGAAATCTTCAGGGTCGGAAAATATGAAGACAACTGACTTTGTTGCATTTCCTTTGCTGAAAGTGCTCTGTGAGCTCAACAAGAAGTGGAGTTACACCGCTGAGCCTGCAGACCTCCATTTGAAGTGCCACCTGCAGTGGTGGTTTATGAGATGAGGCTTGCTCTCCTAGAAGTTATAATGAGACCACCCAGCCCCGATTGCATATGCCATGGATTAGAATTCAGATGGTAATAATTTCTCACTCTTGCCAAGGCCAGATTTGATCTGGTTATGCAAAAAAGAGTTCCAGTCGTGCTCTGACTCTCCTCAGTCTATAGCTTCCAGAGAAACTCCTTCTTAGGCAAGTTGATGAATTTTTCTCTCTTGAGGAGAGTCCTGGATCATGAAGTTACTTTCCCTGAAGCCACAAGGACTGTGTCTGTAATTGGAATTACATGCTTAAGAAAGGACTTGCAGGAATGAATTGTAGGAATGAATTGTAATATGCTTTTGGTTTGTAGCAGCAGAAGTAGAGGACTGTGGTTTCTGGCTTCCCTTGGTTTGTCATATTCCCATCCCAGTTTTGTTAAAAATCAATGTAATGCTCAATATCATTTGCGATTTTACTGAGAAGAATTAAACAAAATTGGAAGGATATCTGGAAACCAAGGGTGGCTTTAGCAACAAAATTCAGTGTTTTAAAGTAGAAAAAATGCCAAGAAGCAAAACAAAAGGTGAAATGAAAGGGAAGTTGAATGATAGGGGAACAGGTTTAAGCTTGTCAGAGAAATGCCCTGTTTTAATATGAGTACATTTGTTAAAGTGTATAAATAAATATATGTAAATATATGTAAATAGTTCCCCGAAGTGAATAAGAAATTACAATTAAAAGGATAGACAAAGTTATTAATTGAAAGTAATGATAAACCCAACCTTTGTAGTTACAAGCTTTACTTCAGTCACAGAAACCCAGGTAAAAAATTTGAGAAGCAGTTTAGGGCTTCTATGCTGGCTTGCTGCGTTGCAGAGACAAGAATCCAATTATTTGGAGAAATGCCCCTTGATCACTTGGAAAGAAGGCAGTGGGAATGCCCACTTAGCAGGTACCCCTCCTACAAACTGGAAACCAGAGGAATAGTTTTCTGAGACATTAACAGTATCAAACTGGCTGCCTGTGCTGCAGCAAAAAATAATGGTGTATAACCTGCCCTTGATCAATAGTAGGCAGAAAAACATACCCAGTAAAGAGTATTTAACAAGGCCACTTCTGGTTGAGAATTCTCTCTGGCTCTGGCCCAGCTGGCTCGTGCTGGACCTGATGCAAGACCTGTATTAAGCACAATGTTGCAGGCCAAGGTTTTAGCTTGCAAAAGTGAAGTGCAGGCTTTGCTGTCACACAAACTTTGTGCTACCAGCTTTGGGTTTTGTGTGCTTGTTTGACAGTTGATATATTGAAGAGAGTTAGTGACCCAAACATCAGAAAAGGAGTTGTGTGTGGGAGACCTCTAAATCTGCCCCTTGAGTCTGCACAAGGGCTGCTCTCACGCTGCCACCCTCATCACCACCTTAGCACAAGGGAGTAAATAGTTTGTGAGAAACACAGACATCCTTAATGTCACCATCTTCTTGTTAATGGAAATCAGCATTTGGTACTGTCTGTTTAAAAAGCTAAAAGAATAAATTTCATAGTATCCCTCATACAAACCTCAGAACTCCATTCTCCTTTCACTAATGCAGGTATAAATCACCACTGAAGTCAACAGAGTTATTTCAGCTTTAATTCTGGGACATATGAGAGGAGATTGAGGCCCTTAAGGTATTTGGTATCTAGGCTATCTTTACTGATACACTGCCATGATCAGAAAGCTCTCCTCCTTTACAGGGAAAAGATGAGGGGAAAAAGCAAAGTGACACTAATCTTTTCCGAGTCAAGCTTTCCTCTTGGGTGTGACTACATGCAGAAAAGCAGGGATTTCCAGGTGATACTAATCAAAGATGGCAGAAGCAACTACAAAGCATACAAATAAAGCATCCAAGTTTCATGTACCAAACCAACCATGACAGTGCTCACAGACTACAGTCAGCTGTGTCGCTGCGAGGGGCTCAGAACTTTACTGAGTGATAGTAACACAAAAACAAGCTATGTAGTTCTGATTAGCAAACACATAATCAGGTTAAAGCACAATGCACATTAATAGTTGGTTATCCTGCCTTAGATATATTTTACATAGATGTCTTTTTAATCAGGAAAAATGAAATTTCTACAGATGGTCTCACCAGACAGCTTACAGTTTGATCAGCTTTTTTTTTAACTGGCTGCTCCTAGATGTGTGTGGTAATGTGTATGTGTGTCTCCACAGGTATGGGCTATGTCTGACAATTTTCCGTATCCTGACTGAATCCAGAACACAGATCCAGATTCCTCTTCATCCCTACCAATGTGGAAACAAAGCACAGTCCATTGATGGACTTGAAGGTCCAGTAGCTTCAATCAGAAAATCAGGCCCCTTGCTCTCCCTGCAGACACAAATGAACATCAACCTACTTAATACTTAACCCTGTCCAAAAACTGTGCCTGAGGGAACATCAGTTTGATGGTTCTCAGGTATCAGAACATTAAACATGGGACAGTTGTGTGGATGGATAGCAAGGGTGAGGCTAAGTTGGTGACACAGAGCAGACAAATATTTAGCAGTCACCTAGTGCCCCATAACTTATATTTCAAGCATGAGTTAAGGTATTCATGTAACCAAAAAAGAGTAGCATATTAGTGTCACCCCTGAAGCCTCTCACCTTTCTCTAATGAGAAAAGACAGGGGAGAGGAACATGCTAATGTCAGTACCCTGATGTTTCAGAACAACAACCATATAAAAACCTTACTTGTTCTATGTCTGGACAATGAAAGGTGTCTAGTAGTTTGACTCTATTGTCATTATCTGAACAAGAAACACTGGCTGTTTCAGGCTGATTAAACTGAGGGAGGTGCAGGCTTTGACCATGGTTCTGCAAGCATTCCAGAGCTTCACTCCTCTAAGCAGCTCCAGTGGAACTGGGCTGCCTTCCTGATTTACCAAAGGAAGGGGACTCATGGCCATATTTCTTTTTTCAACAGGAAGGCCCAAAAGGACTTATTTACCACATAAAGAACATTCATTAGAAAAGTTAATAGTGGTTTTGTTCAGAATAAAACTTTTTGATAAAAAAAAAAAAAATCAATTATTGCTGGCAGAGTGGAGACAGTTATTCTTAAATATTTGCTGGGGCACTTATCCTCCTGGCAAATCATAGCAACAAGGAAAGGCTTTTAATCTTTCACAGGAATTTAAGAATCACCAAAAGTTCACAATAAGCATGCAGGGTGGGTGTTGCAGCCAGAATTACATATACAATCCTAAGATGGACTTGGTCTTATGGCATTTTGATTATGAGTTAGCTTTAACAAAAGGATACTAATTTGGGTTTTTTTCAACAGTTCTAGCACATGCTTTTCATGACAGAAGACTGAGTATAAATTTCCCTTCAGCAGACCAGGGAGCCTGCTCATGGCCTGGGGAGTTGATTCATTATTCCTGTTCTCATACTGTCTCCATGTGCTGACAGCAGTGGTGGTCACATCTCTGACCACATAGGTCACATCTTGTTTTCCAAAGATGCATTCCTCTCATGGGAGCTCTGTCTCAGGATAACTTTTTCTCCCACTTGATAATGATGAGCTCCTTTGTGTTGCTTTTCCCCTGTACCCAATTTCCAGCCAATCCCCACACAACTGTTGTTCTTAGCACAGCTCTGCATGTATTTGCACACATGTGTGAGCTCTAAGATTCTTGACCCTCTTGTCTTCATCCACAACTTTTTGTTGCAATCCATGGTTTTAGATCTAAGGCTCTGGTTTTGTAAAACAGCGGGGTCATGGATTCAGCTTTGTTTCTCTGTGCAGCTAAGACTGGCTGGGGCATTTTCTCCCATGCCTCCTTCTTTTTGTCCTCTCCTTGTTTTCCTCTTCCCTTCTGACTGCTGTCTTTGCAGGGTGGTGGTGAATGACTTTGAATGAGTATGGGAGAAGGCACAGACTTCTTTGCCAAAGGAGAATGTCTTTAAGCCAGGGCTCTGGTGTGAGGTTTTCTACTGCAAACTTAACTTGACCTCTCCACGACTTTGCTTCTAATCCACTGCTCTCACAGGTACAGCTGACCTGTTCATATCAAAACTGAAAACATGACACTGATTTCCCATTCTAAAAGTTCATCCAATCTGACCAGCTTGGGGTTTGGAAGAAGCTCTGCCAGCAGCCCTGTCTTCAGCTCCAGTACGGGCATGTCTGCTGAGCACAAAGCCAGCCACTTGGAAGAGAATATGTAAGCTTTGCTTATTTGCCTTTCCCTCACTTAATTACAGAGAGTCCTCCACAGTTTTTTCCAAGGTTTTATGAAAATCATCTGGTAGGGCATCTAAAGATTTAATGTTGTAAACAAGTAAACAAAAATCTGCAGCTTAGAATGCCAAATTTCAATTTGATTTATTTTATAATCCATGGAGTTTCACTGGTGACAGTGGTTTTGTACAGGTTATAAGTGCAAAAGAATGTGAGAAAGGCTTCATGTTCATCTTTGGCAAATGCTGTATCCCATCTGTTTGTCACTATTAGAACATTTCTTCATTGGCAGATGAAAAACAAAATGTACAAAAGGATGCCATAAACTATTCCATACTATCGTCAGTACAACCAAATGCAAGCAGTCATTACTCTGATGATGATGTAGCCTCTCACTCTGGAACCATCAGAGGCCTTCAACCCGGCAGATTCAGTGACTAAATGGCGTACTCGAGGCACAGGAAACGGTGAAGTCTTTGGAAGAGGAACCAAGAGAAATGATTGTATGTCTTTACATTCTATTTAGAAAATTGTGTCTTGTGATACAGAATTCCTACTTTGTGGCTCCTCTTGTTTCTTAAGGGTTTTTTTATGTCTGGCAAAAAATTAAAATCTCAAATAAGATACTGTATCTTTATATTGTACATCTGCTTTATCTTCCAATCTAGTTGAGATGAGAATGAATCAACCAGAACATTTAAAAATTACCTGTATTTGTAGTATCTCTTCTGTGAGCCCTGAGGTGAGGTTCCAAAGAGGTTCTGAGCAGGCTTAAAGGGAATTACCTACAATGGGCATTTAGAAGGACTGCAAGATTCATATAACTTGTTTAAACTTGAGATATCCTTTTGCTGGTGAATGGTTTCCTGATGACAATATATAGATGTCTCTTGTCCATTTAAAGGATCCAGAATCCTTCCCTCAGTGACAAACATGTGCCAGAGATTTTAGCTAACTTTCAATTATTCTTGAAGATTATGGATGTAGTTATTTTAAAAACCAAACTACCCAGCTGCAGTTGCAAATTTTTATTTGCAATATTGGAAGCTGTATTAAAGTTTGGCTAAAAGCTAACTTCCAGCTTGAGTAACCATGCTTTGAAAATTGTTTCTAAATTCCTCATCTGTAGAGCTTTAACAAGCTCTTCAAGGGGGATGGGAACATGGATTTACAGAAGTGCACAGCAAATACTGCATCATGTTTATAACACAAACAGTTGTTTTGTGGTGTGTACAGGGTTAGTTCTGCTCGTGGAAAGGAGGTGTTGATTCTTTGGCAGGAGAAAGAAACCCTTCATCTAAATGTAGGCATGATGCCCCTTTTTACCTCCATCTTATGACATACTAATGACATACTCCCTGTGGGGGAGACAATGTGAGCCCCTCAATTCAACCAGCAAACATAAACCAGCACAAAACCTCATTCACTCAAGGGAAAGTTCAGCACTAAACGCAAGGTCTGTGACTGAGCACACCTCTGTGGTGTTTGCAGTGTACAAGTTGAAGTACACCTGCCTGGTGTACTTCAAGCCCCTGAGAAGCTGCTCAGGCCCCCAGCAGCACTGCCCTCCAGCACACTGTCAAAGCGTGGCTCTCTTCCAGCACCAACATGCTATGCCAGAGGTGTCTAATGGCATTCACAGAACTACCCAGTGAATTTACTGCACATAAATGACTCTGTGGTATTCCAAGGGCGGCTGTACACCACTCGCTTCCCATGCAGTGAGTTTTCCACGTAGGCAAGTCAGAGTGCTGCTCTAAGTGATTTTAATGAATATTTTGCAATCCGCCAAGTCATGGTGGCCCACTGTAGAAAAAGGACAAGGCGTAAAGGGTAAAAATTGAAAGAGGGGAAATTTGAGTTAGATATTAGGAAGAAATTCTTTCATGTGAGGGTGGTAAGGCCCTGGCACAGGCTGCCCACAGAGGTTGTGGATGCCCCGTAAGTGTTCAAGGCCAGGTTGGATGGGGCTTGGAGCAACCTGGTCTAGTAGAACATGTCCTTGCTTATGGCAGGGGAGATGTGAGGATTTGCATTAGAGACGTAAAAAGGTTTTTTCACTGTTTGGGTGTCAGGTATCGGAATGGGCTGCCCAGGGATGTGATGGAGTCACCGTCCCTGGAGGTGTTTAAGGGGGATCTGGCACAAGTGCTGGGCAATGTGGTTTAGGAGTTACAGGGGTAGTGCTGAGCAGATGGCTGGACCCGATGATCTTGAAGGTCTCTTCTAACCGTGGTGATTCTATTGTACCTTTAAGGTCCTTTCTGTGATTCCATGATTGCTCACCGCCAGCCGCCCTGCCAGCGCACACAAACTCTCCGGAGCCGGCATCCCGAGGGCAGTGAGTGTGACAGCACCTCGCAGCCACACACCGCTCTGCCTCTCCGTGGATCCGGGATCCGTGCAGGCCCAGCTGAGCGCCCTGCAGCCGCTGCTTCGCTTTCTGCCGCCGAGGCCTTGGCGCCCGGGGCCTGCGCTCCCGAGCACCAGCCCGCGGGGGCAGCGGGCCGGCCCAGGCTGCC
>WEZZ01031781.1:27038-54538 GCA_013400585.1 Chloropsis cyanopogon
ACACAGCCCCCGGGACACAGCCCCATGGTTACAGCCCCGGGACACAGCCCCCCGGGACACAGCCCCATGGATACAGCCCCGGGACACCTCCCCCGGGACACAGCCCCATGGACACAGCCCCATGGATACAGCCCCCGGGACACAGCCCCATGGATTCAGCCCCGGGACACCTCCCCCGGGACACAGCCCCCGGGACACCGCGCCCGTGGGGCGGCGGGAGGGAAGGCCCTGTCCGCCCTCCCCGCCCCGCTGCTGCCCCAGCCTGCCGTGGGCACCAGCGCGCCCACGGACGCGTGTTTTTATCCTCTTCACGCCTCTCCGTGATTTTTCCGGCCTCCGGGACAGTCACGCCTTCAGAGCGGCCCGCGCGGGGCCCGCCCAGCCGTGTCTGTGACCTGTGCCATGCCGGGGGCCAGCGTGTTCCTGGGCCAGCTGAAGAGACCGTGTGTCAAAAGTTAGTTGTTCATGGCTTGCCTTAAAAATCATTGGTTATATTGGAAATAGGTTTCAAAGATCCAGATTTTTCCACAGAAATTACTCCCAAGAGCTCAGAGGCTAGTTCCCCCTGAGACCATAGCACGAAGCTCAGGGTACTTTTTCCTGTAGATTCCATGATCTAACTCAAGTGGGTCCTGAAGGCTTCAGGAGTGCGATTTGGGGCTGGTAGATTCCAGCCTCACAGTGAGCTCTGTGTGGGTGCAGGAGTCACTGTGGAAATAACTCGTGGTCACGTGTAGGGTGTTACTGACACAAATACAGTCTGCAGTCCTTTCACTTTTTCAGTTCATGTGATTAAAATATTTTTAAGCAGATTGTAAGATGCACATTAGAGTTTCTCAAGTTATAAGGGAAGATTTTATCTCCAGCTTGTATTTTGTCGCATGCTGGTTTAGTTGAGAAAAAGTGAGTAACACGTATGGAGTATAAAAATGTGCCTTGTCTGGAATATTGTGTGCACAAATGTGTCTGCTCTTGAATACCCACTAGATCATTACTACAAGACCTGTGTAGCCAACTGACCATTAATGTGGATGAACAGTAAGAGGGTCTGCTGGAATCCTCTGCATCATCTGCTCTGCACAGATTGGAGCCCATCATGCCAATAATTGGTGATGGGAACTCGCCTGCTTGGGCTCCTTCGGTTAATTTTCAAGGTGGTGGAATCTGGTGAAGAATAATTTCCCTGGCACATTAGTGTCAGGCCTAATGTGTAAGCACACGCCTGCCTTAGCCACAGAGAATTATTCCCAGTTCATGGTAAGACCCCTCTGTAAGCAAGTTTAAGACTCTTCTTAAACAGATCTGCTCCAGTGGAAAAGAGGCCCAGGAGACCATTAATTAAGCCTCTGTTAGGCTGATGTACCAAAGTTATATTTTATCATAGGGAAACTTTACATAATTTCTGCAAATTGGCTGAAAAAAATGGAACACTTCAGCTTCAATATGAAATTATACTAAAGAACTACATATCTTGGTTACAATGGAGTGTCATGATGAAGATATAGTAGACTTTCCCTCTATGCAATGAATATATATAATTGGATTACAACGGTATTTTCAGTTACAAAAATATTGTATTTTAAGATGGAGGAGGTCTTTTCATTTCAGCTGCGTCTTCTCAGAGATTTGTATTTTTCCCACAAAATCACTGAAGTTGAAGGCTTCTGTTTCGTCACAGGAGAAGGAGAATTAGTTACCCAGTACTTTGGTAACTAGTAATTGTAGTGTGAGGATCGTAGAAAATACTGAAGTTACTTAGCCAGAACAATATCTCTATATACTGGCAGGCAAATACATTTCTTTTAATTACTGGCATGTTGTGCTGTCCCAGTGACGCTTGATTAAGTACAAGGAAACCTATTTATTCCCATTAATCTGAAGGCAACCTTTAGTGAAATCGTGGAACACAGCAGTACCTATCTGCAGCATTAAAGATAATATTTGAATTGTGGTTGGTTATTTTAACACCCAGGCCATTGTACAACCCTGCTTCAGCTAGGTTTGAGCTTTTAAGTGCTGAAGAGCTGTCCTGGAGAACTTGAGAACTGAGGTTTTCTTCCTGCTTAAAAATACTGAAAGAGAAGGATGTTCATGACTTTCTGTCTTTAATCGGACGGAGGCTGCAACTTACAGGTTTAGGACCCCTGGTGAAAAGTAATTTTAATTCTTGTTTAGGACTGCTTGCCTGTTGGACAGATTTCATCTTGTTAATTTGTGGTGATAGTAAGACCAAACTGTTAAAAGCAATTTTCAGTGCTCCTACTAAAGGCACTTTGTATAAAAACATGACTTAGAATGTGTATCTTGGGGATAAATTATAGAAGAATATCTAGTAATTTTCATGATAAAGACCATCATTGGAAGCACAATGCCTGCCTAAAGTTTTGAATATTTCTGTAGGCAAGAGTATAATGTATGTGTCATGGATTACTTGTAAAAGCAATATATGTTAGCTGAAAATACTGCAGTAAATCTATTGCAAGTTAGTACAGGAATTACAAAATGAATATTTAAATATGAGGTTTCTCATGCTATCGGGCCTGCATTTAAAGATAATGTTTGATATACATTTATTCCTGCAATCAGGTGGGTTGGGATTGCTAACTGATGGGAAGTTGACAAGCCAGATGTGTATGATTTGGAGAGACTTGTGTAGACAGTGAATTTACAGTGGGATGATGTGTTCTATAGTTTCTGAGCAATGCAATGACAGTACGTGTAACGGGAGACATTACAGAACCAATTAGACCCAAGAGACATTTGCAGAGTGCAGACACAGGCATGGAGAATCTAAAGGATTCCAGTATTAGATGGCAATATGATTTTTTTTTTTGATATTGCACTGACAAACACACTTTTTTATTTTCCTATTAGAAAACTTAGGACAAGGAAGTGACTCTCCTGTCACTCAGCATGACAGCAAAGCACAATTAGATTGAGTGCAGCTCTTATTATAACACATTGGCCATTGTGCATTATGACATATTCTTAATTTTTATGAATTTAAATGGTAGAGCTGTATGATCTTTAATTTCCAAATGCTTTTCAAGATCCTGGGTTCCTAAAGTTTTTTGACAGTTTAGCAACTTGTGAGTGGGTTATGAAGAAACAAATCACAGAATCCTAAGCTTATGCTCTTTTAAATTGTTTTCTCTTCTTACATGATTTACTTCTGGGGCTGACTGCTTCTGTTTGTCTTTTCCAAGTAATATCTGTGCTATGAAATCAGCAGCTTGGCAGTTTTAGAGCTGTTCCTGCAGTCTGAAAAGGAGCAGTGAAGCAGAGTAGGGTTTTGTTCACTTGTTGCTGCTGCAGGAGCCACTGGAAATCAGGAAGTGCTTGCCTGCAGACTCACAGATGTGGCTCAGATGTGCTTTCCAGGGCAGTGTCTCCTCTGGTTTGCACTTTTTCCAACCTATGTCCAAGTTCACAGAATCCAGAGGATGCCTGGGTATGAGCCACCAGTGCAGCAGGACTTCATTTTGCACAATAGCTGTTTGAGAAAAGGGAACAGAGTGCCTAAAGCTTGGTTTGATGTGGTCCTTTTAAAAAGAACCTGTATGAAGCTTTATTTGCCCTATTCCTTTTTAAAAGGTACCTGGACAATTACCTTTTTGGAAATTGTGATGACATACACTCCACCCTGTCCAGTGGTTCCAGTAATGTTCTTTTATGTCCTGCATTCAAGGTAAAGGGCTAATTCAGTCATTATCTGGAAGCTTTTTATGGAATACTTATTGTTCCTCCAGTGTTAATTGATCATCACTTTTACTTTTTTAGTCAATATTTGTCCATGTTCTTATTAGTATGAGTTAAATACCCACTAGTTTATATAGTGTCGAGAGCTGTGAAAGAAATTAACAGATCTTCAGTAGGTTTTTTAATGGTAATTGAAGGAGACTTCACAAAAGAGTTTAAAGAGCATTGCCTTTATTCTAGAGAGGGCAAGCCTGTGTGTGTTCAACCTCATTGGTAACTAAAATGCGTAGATGAGATTATGTGCACAAATTTAATTGTTATTGAATTGTGCAGCTCTTAGAGCTGTGTGCAGAGGCTGTGAGTAGGTGCAGTGACCAGGGTACCATTTGGGAATCATCTCCAATGTCTTTGCAGATCTCCATTCCATAAGTTAAGCTCATAACCTGTCTTCTCAGGTCTGCTTGGATGCTCTTGCCTCAAGTACTTCTTTCATCCTCTGGAGCTGTGAAATTGTACTTTGTTTTAGTCAGAGCCTCCAGTGTTGCAGGTGGCTCTGCTGGCTCAGAGTTTGCCTCCTGAGGCCCTCAGAGCAGCAGGTACACTGGGGCTTTGTGTTTGTGAGGGCACTGGGGCACTGCTGCCCTGTGCAGGTGCTGCTTTTGTAGTTCTCTTGTCTGTTAGCACAGGAGCAACAGCCTCAGACACTTGCTCAAAATTTTCATTAATGATCATTTGAGTTGTCCAAGTGACTTAAATTTAAACAACTTGTTAATCTTTTTGCATGTACTTTTTACAGTCCTTTAGCAGTTTTAGGGTGGCACATTTGTGACAGTGCTTAGTGGACTGGGCTGGGATCCAGCTTAAAAACAAACTTTATTGTTGACCTTTTTGCCCTTTTTTTTTTCCTTTCTCCTTCCTGGACTATTTTTCATCCACTGTGGATCCCTAATGTGGTTACAGATGTCTGTCAGCAGATCGTGTCGGGGCTGGGAGGATGAGGCAGTGGAACTGAGTAGCAGGAGCCAGGCAGGGATGATGCTGAGTTGACTCAGGGCTGCGGCTGAGAGCGGAACCACAGCCTGCAGCTATGTCTGTGAGGCAGGTGTCACAGCTCATGGCAATTTTAAGCCAGTTAAGCTTAGGTTTTGCTAGCAGTGTAGTTTTTGCACCATAAACTCCATCAAAGCTTGCAAAACCTGCTTGAGATGTTGGGCTGCTGAGATCCTGGGAGTTCTGTGCCTGTGCTGCTCTGCTGCTCTCTGGGTACCTGGGTGAGCCTGGGTATGGTGTAGCCACACAAATGTTTACCTGACCTCAGCTAAAATATCAAGTTTTGAGTTCTTATCTCTGTCTCAAGATGAAGTTACAGGACATGGATACTGGCTTGCAGCCAGGGAAGGATGAGATCTTACTCTGTGTTCCTTGCTTGCCCCACTTCAGTTGGTTTGGAGCTAGTAGAACTCACTCAGCAGAAGACATCCTGCTGCCCTAGGAGTTTTTTGCTGAGTAGAATTTTTGAGCTCCCCAAAATAATTTAGGTCAGAATGTAGTATTTATTTATAGATAAATAATAGTTATGTACTACATTTTCTGCAAAATTCTAAGACGCACAGGTGTCTACACAATTAATATAAAAAGAGTAGATCTTCACTTGTTTTCTTGTAAAGAAAGGTAAAAATCGTGGCTATATTTGTAAGAAAGATTTTTTCCTTCAGGAAAAAATGTTTGCCATGATTTAGATTTCTTTCTCTCTTTTCCTGCAGTATTCTTCCCAAACACATTTCAAACGGCAAAAGTTTCCACCCAAAGGGGCTTTTATGTTAATAATTTGTTGGAATGTGGCATTTTTGAGTAATATGATTTAATAAATGAATATGAGAGCTCAGAAGTGCTTTCTTCCTTTTGCATTAGATCATACAGTGTGCCAACAGACTGAAGAATTTTTAATAGTTTTATTTCATTTTTTGATTGAAAATGGGGCTCTAGGAAAAACAATTGTACAAATGTTAATTCTGTCTTTCTCCATCAGTGATTGCTGTGTTCTACGCAAGTACTGTGTAGTTTCCTAGAGGAAAAAATGAAAATTCATTTTAAATGTTTATTTTTTTCTGTGGCTTGTTACATCCTTGTTACCAAGAGATGATTAAATATTTGACCACCCATTAATGTTGTTCTGTAATGTAAAGTGATATGTGTACTGGTAATTTCATGGGTAAAATGGTAGTGTTTGGGGGTACAAGAGGGAAATCTTATGCATGAGTTGCATGGCAGAGAGGGTTCTGATACTGCAAACATTTCCAGATGGAGGCAGCTCATGTGCATGTATGAACCCCAGTAAATACTTGAATGTGGAATATTTAACATTTAGAACTATGCAGAGTTGGAGTCACCTGAAGGAAGTCAGTAATGGAAATGATGTTAGATTTATCATGAGCCTTGCAAACGTGGATCTGCATTTCAGGAAACCAGCATACACTGGTGGAGGGTTCTGAACAACAGGACCTAGGTTGAAAGTGAGATATTTTTGCAATCCCAAATGGCAGGGACAGACTCCTGAAGGCAAGACATTGGTTTTAGACTTTATTAGACCCTTACTTTAATTACCACCTCATTACTTGCTCTGCTTCCACAAAAAGTATTCCATACTGTCATTTTTCCCTAAGTAACTGGAAATGTGATTGAAAGGGATGTTTAAAGTGAGACTAATTCAAGATTAAATAGTCACAAATTATATTATTGCTACATGTAAACAAATTACTTGCATATCTGATTTTATTCAGATTACTTTTCAAGTGGTAAATAATGCTTTATCACTTATATAGTGCTCTTACATCTTTAGAGTGCTTTTCTCACATTAATTAATCATCATTAAACACTCTGAGGTGGGTAGGTTAATACTATTATCCCCATTTTGCAGATGAAGAAATGTAGACTGAGAGGTTGTGATTTGCTCAAGGCCATATAGAAGAAACAGAATCAGAGCTGGGATTAGATCTGTCTCCCTAGCTTCTAATTTCAGAAGACCAGACAGATTGTGAACCACAGTTTTGAAGCAAAATGCTCAAGTATGCATGTAGAGCCAGCAGACATTTGCTTGGCCTCTCAGGTGCCTAACTTACAACTTGTTTAAAGGGAAACTTTGCTTTTGTGCTGTGCTTCACAATTCCACCTTCATACTTGCAAGTGTGGAAATGGCCTCTCATTCTTTTAGGACCTCTTCCTAATCTGATGTGTCATTTTTATTTTCATCATTTTCATTTAATTTAACTTCCATCTTAAAAACTTAAGAGTTTCTACTTCTCTGGACTTGAACATAACTGCAGGACTCACATAGAGCAGGCTTAGCATTGGTACCCCAAACTGCCTGCAGATGATACCAGGACCAGCTTTGTTACTTACAATTTTTCACAAGCTGAGACATAAATAAGGTTCTGACTAGACAGCTTGTCTTCCTGCTGTTCAGAAGAGATGAGAGAGAATTGCCCTCTGTGAGCTAAACCCAGCACCTTTGTAGGCAGTGCCCAGCTGCTCAGTAGGGAGAAGCATTCCACTTGCATGCCCTTCACCTTGGAGAAGTACCTGAATAAAGCAACGTAGTCTGGGAATGGAGAGGAGAACTCTTTGTGCCACCACTTTGTTAATCAGAAGCACCACAGAGAATTATACTCAGCTATTAGTAATGGAAGTGCCTGCAGAAGTTACAGATGAGGAAAAATAAGGTGCAGGAAAGAAGTGCCCTTGTACAGAAGGGTGAAGACCTGCTGGGGTGATGTGGGATAGGTTAGAGACCCATGGCAGTACAGGTAAGGATCTGCTTTGTGCTGCAGCATCCTTCTCACCTGTCCTCATTGCCAAGGAAACGTTGGAAGTGATTGTAGAGCCTGGCTGCCGAGTTAGGAGCTCTGGCTTCCCTTCCCAGCCCTGAGCAGAGTCAGTGGTTGTAACTCAGCCTGCAGAATCTGTGCAGTGCTTTTTCAAAGTGCTGCTCACTTGGATCATGAAGGCAATTTTGAACTCTTTGGATGCAAGATGATGGAGAAGGTGGCATATAAATAGACTGGGAAGGGAGAAGGTGTTGCAGGCAGAAGGAATTCTGTTTTTGGTCAGCTAATGAAGTCCCTGGCTGGATGATAGGAGTTGCCTGGGGGTGATTTGCAGTCATTAGCCTGCAGCCTGCCCTGGGATCACACTGGCACAGTGGAACTGGGGACACCTGGGATGTGATCACAGGTCTAAAGCTGATCCTCCTGCTCTGCTTGTGACACCTACAAACGAGGGATTCCCTAAAAGCAGCAGCACAGGCATCCCTAGAAATAGCTCAGGCACGTTGCAGCGAGAGCAGAGCAAGCACATAATCTGCTGGAAGGGTTTGGGTTTAATCCAGCAGGGATTAGTGCAGGGATGGCCAGTCCCCTGTCCCCTGGGGCTGTTTGTGGAGCTCACAGGTGTGGTTCTGGTGGGTCAGGGGCTTGAGAAAAACTGCATTTTAACAATTTGCTGTTAGTGAAAAAGAGGGAAACAAGATATTTGCCTATTTGCTTTCTTTTAAGACTATGGGCTAAATTCTCTGACAGTGGATGCTGTTTTAATAACCAGACCCATGATTAGGTAATGTTAAGTCTGCTGCAAGAGTAGTTTAATAAATATTTTAGTATGCAGATAAGCCACTGATAACCATGTGCATTCACAAACTCATGCATTTTTATGTCTAAAAGGGGAGAATTCAGAGTTTGTTGATACCACTTCACTATGATATCTTAAAAGTAAGGCATACTTGGTGGCACTAGCTGTCCAGGTAAATTGAACTCAAGTGAACAAACAAGCAGGTCATTTATTTTATTTATCCTAAGAGGGTTTTTCATTCTTTAACTGTAACTCTGGATATAAATTATGTGTGGAAGATAGACTAATGATTTTCCTGTATTTGATTAAAGGCAGAGAATCAAAGGTTTGTTTATATATTTATCTGTTTGTTTCTTTGCTGTGATAAGACCGGTTGTTATCCAGACAGTGGGACTGACCTAATAAAGGTCATATGCATAATTGATCTCCATCTGTTTTTCAATATTTATTCTCTCTATTCTTTTAATGGACTTCAGTTCCAGAAGTGCAGCATGCAACATTTTTAAGGTGGTGCTAATATTTTAGCACTTCTGTAAAAGGTCTTATTTTATGCTGGCCACTGAAATGAAAAGGTTTGTTGTTGGTTCCACCCTTTGGTATCCCTTCAAGAGAGATTATATCAAAGAAGAAGAATTAAATTAAAATTGATTGGTGTTATTGATTTTTCTCTCTTTTTTTTTTTTTTATAAGGGGGGATAAAGGGTGATGGAAACAGCATATGCCCCTATGCTGTTTTACTGACGGACTATTTCTTAAAAACATAAAAAGCATATGTGCCCAATTTACATATTTACTAATTAAAAAAGCTTCCTGGAAACATTAAGTAGACTATCTTCTGCAACCTTTAACATTGTGGCTAATGGATATAGCCTGGAAATTTTCATAGAAGGTCCTCTAAATAATGTAAATGATTATGAATATGTAACTAGTTAATATGCAGCTACGAAAGGATTATCATGTAGAGGTTAATGAACATGCTGCTCTTATGGTTTGCAGGGCTTTTCTTTTTGTGCTTCCAGCTCACTTCATGCATGGAAAGTCATGTATTGGGAATGGAAAGCTTCCTGTCTTTTCCATCGTCATCTGTAATGGGGCAATTAAATTGAAACTTTCTTAAAGGATTTCATAAACATTTTTGTATGCTAAATTATGTTGCGTACTTCACAATCACTGCCAAATGTGAAAGGATGAAGGATGTGGGTAGAATAGGCTTGGACTCCTTGACTTGTGGGCTCTGGTGAGCCTTAGCTTTGTTACCAGACAATTTATGTCTTCTGCAGAAACTTTACTCTTACAGTGGACTTCATATTAATCACGAATTAGATTTCTGGCTTGATGTCCTGTACAAGTCTGTGTGTTTACTCTCAAGCTTAAAAATAGTTGGTTTGCACATTAGGAAGGTATTTTGCTAGGCATTTGATTTGTAGGAGTTTAAAGCAAATGATAAATTTAAACTTGGCTTATGTGGGATGAGCTACCTGGCTGACTTTCCTGATGGATTATGAAATAACATAACCACAAATGTAAAGCTGTGCCTTTTCATTTAAGAACTTTGCTCTGTTTAAAGAATTATTAGCTCACAAAGTAGTCCCATTTTTTTTACTCCTACATGAGTAGGAAGTGCAGGGTCTGAGATCTGTTGTGCAAAAGCTGCACATATGCTTACTAAAAAAAAAAAAAGTCTTTCATTCTGTTGTTTAGGAAAAAAAAAAGAATTATCTGCTCCAGTGATTTCAGTGGTACTTGAATGTATGTTATTGTTTTCTCTGCAAATTTTCTCATTAATTGCTTTCAAATGTTAGCATTATTTTGGCTATAGGAAAAACGAAATTTGTCAAAAAAAAATCTAGAAAATGCTTATATTGAGAAGCTGTCTAGACATATTTAACTGCCTCATGGCTTCATTGCATTTCATATAATTGAATGAAATTGTTTGTGTTGTATTTTTGGTAACTATTATTCAGAGATCAGAATATGTTTTGAAAGACAAAATCTCCATGCATTTGTGGCAGAGAAGGTCACAGGTTTCAGCATCCTGCCTGTTTGCTATATATAGTCTGAAAAATTGCAGTTAAAAAAGATAGAAGTATTTAATTCAAACAGTGTGCTTTATTTTTTAAATTCTTTTGTATCTCTTGGGAAAGCCTGTGGCATAAGGAAGTAAGTGAAATACCTTTTTTGACATCCGTAAAGAAGAGAAGCCAGCAGCCCATCATGGTGTCAAATATCCGTGTATTTCCACAGCACAAAGTTAATTTGTGCTTTTTCAAGTTAAAGTGGCCAGTGGAAACATTTGTAGATGTACTGATAGAGGAAAAATGTTTTTGGTGCTGTGAGATTCATTTGTTTTGCTTTTTAATGACTGAGTATGGGAGTTACATTGATGTCTTGTTATAATTTATGTTGTTTTCTTATTCTGCAAACATGTAACACTGAAAATAGATCGGCAGATTGCACAAACTGCTACTTATCTCAGATCGTGTGTCACGTAATAGTTATGGAGCAGGTATTGTACCAAAATAAGAAGTGAAAAGCTGTAATTTTTTTCTGTGGTTATCACTCTGCATTAGCCTGTGATAAAGTGTGCTGCTTAAGAACGACCATTCACATGCCTCTGCTTGACAAATAAAAATGTGGATAGAGACAGCACCAAATCTGTAAAGCTCCTGTTCTAGTTTCTGATGCATTGACATTGCAGCTGTGTGCTTAGCTTTGTTTTTTTCATGAGTAGTTATCTGTTTTAATGACAGGTGGTCACTGGCTGCCAAGAAAAAATCCAGCACTGGTAAGTAAAAAAAGTCTTCGTGTCTAAAATACTGATGAGTAACCTAGTTATGTTTTAGCAAAGTATTGCTGTTTATTCTGATGGGAGTCAAATTCTGCTACTGTGTTTTGGGGATTATAGTTAGTGATAGCTCAGAATTGTTGCAATGTACTCTCCTTAAAATATATTTATTTCTCACTGATACAGTTAAATTACAAATACAGTGAGCCTCAGTGTTTATACTTCTGCCTTAAAAACCTATCTCATCTGTCATTTTTGCCCAAGTAACCTTGTTGGATGAATGCTTAATCTGCCTGAATGGTGAACAGGTGCTCCCAGGGTAGAATTATTGTTGTTTTCTAACTATGGGGCAAGTAGGGAAATTCCACTTGCTCCCCTCCATGTGCTGAAACAATTTGGAAAGTAATGTTTCACTGTTACGCCCCCCCGCCCCCAACAAGTAAAATATATGCTAAAGCTTAGTTTTTAATACTTAATTTTTTTATATAACAAACCATTTATTTTATCTCTGGGCATTTTTTTCTCTGTTGGCAGTCTATGGCTAATAGAAAACATACCTAGTAAATAATAGTTTTGTATGGCATCTGAGGAAAATGTACATTTAATGGTGAATGAAATCTTATATTATGAGTTACTGTGAGATATAACAGTTGATCTTACAGATATCAAATTACGATATATCCATGCTGTGTTTACCATGATTTTACTGAGAGAACAACAGGAGCTGTCTTGATTATTGTCTGCAGGGTTATTGCAGAATCACAGCAACTGCCCCTTTAGTGGTGAGATTAAACCTTTGGTTATACACCATCAAGCATATAATATTTTAAATTTATTTTAAGAGGCTTTTTCTTCATGCCTGAAAGATCTCCAAGCAAATAATTTATATTTAGTGTGTATCAAATGTTTTTAGTTTAAATGCACATAGGCTGCAAGCGCTGGATAAGAGGAAAAAAATCAAGGCAATCTATACACATCATCATATTAAATTCTGACTATTGGCTCGCAAAAATAATCTAAAACTAATATGTTTCATTTGTGTTTAAAATTCAGAGGCTGCATTAATTTTCAATAAGGGAAGTATTGAAGTGCCTACTGGTGCTGCTGTGGTGAAGGCAGGCAGAATATCTCCAGCTCATGCACTTTCTCAGGAGCTTTGCAGTGTCTGTTGGCTCCCTGTGTTGGCTCCCTGCTGGCTCCCGTGTGAAATTCTGCATGTGCTTTCTTCCACTCAGAGACAGTGTTTTTCTGAAATAAACTATTTGGCAGAAAGCTGCAAAATTCGAACAGATTTTTGAGTGTTTGGAAAATTGTGACAGTTATTTTCCTTTTTACAATGGCTGAGGTTTGTAGAGTGGCCTGGGAGTGTTGGCTGTGGAAGGAGGAGTTGCTCCTGTGTTTGCTTTTATGCAAACTCTCAAAATGACCCCATGAACTTGGGGGTTTTGGGCACAGAACCTCTAATGAAAAAAAAAAACAAACAAAAAACAAAACTTAGTGATTTCTTTTATATAGAAAAGCAGTTTGTATAGCATCCATACAATCTTTACTTTATAAAAAAAAAATTAAAATTTTATGCTCTTATTCAGATCTTGATTGTGCAAGAGCTGAGTGCTCTTGTTTCAACTGAATAATGTGTTCATATAAGACCTTTTAAGTAGTCAGTGACACAGAAGAATGTTAAATAGAATTGGGTGAATAACAATAGGGTTTTAAAATGCTCAGCTTCAGTATATTTCCATTAAATTATTTTCTTTTCCATCTTTCAGTGCACTTTTTGAAGTATTTTTCTAAAGCCATGAATCCAATAATTCATGGCTATGGGATTAATAGCTAGACATGCATTTCCCCTTCTAAGGACATGTTCATGGCTGGAGTGCCAGTGTTCTTCCTCCCTGTTCCCTTTGGTTCTTCACTGGCACACCCCAGTGCTTGTGAAAGCATCAGCTATACATGAAGAGAGAGCTTCCTTCCTTAAGTAATGCTGTTTCAGGCCAATTAGTTAAAAGGATCAGTTTAAATTTTCTTTATCCACGTGGTCCAGTTGAGGATGTGACCCCACTTTTAGAGATTGCCATGGTGGTGGTTTGCTCAGCAAAGGGCAGCATTCCCAGTACAAAAAGCAGGATGCTTTGCTTCTAAAGTAGCTCAGCTTCTGTGGCAAGTGATTTCTCCTGGACCCTGATCAGATTATTCAGTAACAAGCAGCAGTCAGATCTTAAAGACAGTGTCTTCTTTTCAGGTTAATGAAGAAATGTTGAGTGACTTTCAGGCATGAAATGATGGAAATGTTTAATCCTGCTGTGAGTGGGGGATTTTCATGCCAGGCTCTTCCCATGGAGTCTTCTCTGCTTTTGAGACATGTGGCAGGCCTTGTTTTCAGTGCCTGCTTGGAGTCCATTTCTCAAATCCAGATCTCTCTGAGGCGAAGGCTGGGTTCTGTAAATAGCATTAAGTAATTGATTGTTATTGTTGACACCAAGTTTTCATTATATTCCTTCCTCCCCCAAAACATCTCAGTGCATTTTGCTAAGATTCATGAGTTTGTCCTTCCTCTTTGAAGGAAGTGAATTATGTTTTCACTCTGATGTGGGCAACGGACAGAAAGACTTGCCTAAAATGTCTGGGAGAAGTCTGCTGTCAGAGCAAAGCAGCAACAAACATCTTTTGTAAATCAGTTATGTGGAATATGGTTTTAATGTCCAAGTGGCATAAAAACCTAAAGTCTTTTTTTCAGGATGAGTTCAACAACTTAAAATAGGTATAAAATAGTATGGTTACACCAGAGTTCAACTGTGAAGCAAATGAGTCAAAGATAAGAGTATCACATAATTTTTCAAAATGAATGCTGAAAAAGATCTCTCTCTGCTTATGAATCTAAGAAAATCAATGATAATATTTTGAGAGTTGTCTTATCAACTATGACATTCATTTTTCAGCACATCTCTAGATTGCTTTCCTGAATCATCCTCAGAAAACCTGTAATTTGCATCTTGGGTCAGCACTGTTAAATGTGCTGCTCTGTGCTTTCAGTTGCCTTTTATTGCAGAATTTACTACCATATATATGTTTATTGTTTTGAAGTACAAGTAAACAATATCATCAAACCTGACATTTATATGCCAGCTACTTCGTGGAGGAGCTGATGTCTGACCATCTTTAGAATGGCAGGGGTCCATTAAAAGACTTTTCCCAGACAAATTTAAGTATTTAAGAGTGTCTTCACAAAAAAAAGGCTGTTTTAGAGGGAGTGTAGTTGTATGTTTTGCACACAGAGTAAAATCACTGCAGCCAGTGAAATGCTGTTCCTTGCAAAGTCCTGTGAAAAGCCAAGTTGCTGCCTTGGGAATGAATACCTTGTCCCAGTTCAGCAAACCATTTCTCTCCTGGGTAGCAACACGTAGCACTTATTTACAACTTAGGTAGAGCAGGAGTAGAAGGGATGCTTGTCCATCATCTGGGCTTGAAGATGTGACAGAATCCTGGTGGTCGAGCCATCTTTCAGGAGTGTTGACTCTTGATAGGAATATGAAGTTCATGGGAAAATCAGAATTATTTAAAATTTTGCTCATTTATGTCAGCTCAAACCAGGGTCAATATATGAGGTCTATATTAAAAAGGATAATTTGAAGAATTTGCCTCTTAAAAAGCATAAACTGGATTTTCAGTTCTTTTTCTAAACATTGGTGGTGTTACAACTTACCTTGGACTTGAACGTGGAGTGGGATACTCCAAATCCTATGGGAAGAACTGCTTCTTTGCACCATGAAAAATTCTAATTCTGAACAAGACATGCACAATCTAAAATAGTCATTTACCCATCTTAATACACATTATTAGAAAATAATCTAGCTATTATGTTTGTCATCCCATACCTTTTATAAATGAGTTATTAATCTATCAGCTATATGTGTTAGAGTAAGTCAGTTCATTTTTCTGTATTTTTGGTGTGTTTTTGACTTACTCGCAGAAAACCATTAACTCTTTACTTTAGCTTTGAAATTGAATCAACTTGAATTTATCAACAGGAAGAAGGTGGAGAGTGATTATGAGGCTCTTCAGGAACGACTCCAGACACTGCCTGACAAGTTGTCCTACGATATCATGGTATGTACATGGCAGAGGTCACACTAGAAAATGGCTAAAACTCTTAAAACCTGGGCTGCCTGCACTGGGAGTGAGGTGTTAGTCACGTTGCCAGTACTTAGTGATGTTACATTTATTATGATAATAGTTAAACCTTTGCTTTTGTTTCTTTTTCTTTTCTTTGAAATCCATTATAAATTACGGTGTTACTGACAACTGAAAGCTGATGACATAAATGCTTAACACAAAACTTGACATGTTTGATATGTAAATCTATTGTATAGAAAACGATAATTATGACTGAATTACTGTACTTAGTCATTTCCTGAGAAGCAAGTGGCTGTAGTATTTCCTGATTCATGGAAATAAACCCTAGAACATTGATTTTTACATAAAAAGGTGCTGCTAATTTTTGTTCCACCAATCTTCCCATTGACATAGCGATCTTTTCTTGTGCTCTGAATCTTCCCTAACAACTGCACAGCTCCCTGTGTAAAATTTGCCCTGTTGGCTTACACTCACCAAAATTTTGAACAAAATTGGCTTCTCTTTCTCTTTTTTGCCTCTTCCTTTCTCAGGTTCAAATCATGATAGATCCTTGAAGGCAGGGACATTGTACTGCACATAACTGAGAGGCTGATTTCAGCACTCAGTGCCTGACTGCTGCCTTCCTTGGCAGCCTGGCTTAGATACAGACTTGGGTTTTTAATAAGACAGCGTTGGAGTACACTTCACCATGTGGAAAAGGGAGGGTTGCCCTTTGTTGTGTTGGTGACACAGCTCTGGAGTTTGTGTGTAGTCCATTTGTCATGTGTGTGTGGGGGGGGTCACATGATGTAAAGCATAAAGATTATGTTGTTTTGAAGCATAGAAACTCCAATTTTTAAGAAAGCTAGATAGTGCTTATTCTTAGTTGAAGCAGCAATGTTAGCTCACATCTGTTACTTTAAATGTATAGAAACAGTTCCTATCCTGTTAGCCAAATATTTTCATATGCTTTTAATTTTGCTTTCGTCATTCTGGGGGAAGAGTGAACAGGCAACTCGTGCAGTCTGCTACTTTAAAACCAAGTCAGGGAGGGCACACGTGTAGGAAAAGCACATTCTGCACAGTCTTAATGTCAGGGTCCTGCCTGCTGGAGAACCGTTTCCAGCCCTGGGACTCTCCTGGATATGGAAGGAGAGGGAAGATTGCTTTCCAAGGAGACAGATCCACTAGGCCAAGTGCTCTGCTTCAGCACAAACACTATGAGAAAGCAAGTGGCTGTGCTGGGGAACTAAGGAAGAAGGCAGAAGAATAAAGTAGAGTGAGCTGATACAAACCATCTGAGATAGATCTCTTTTTACCCTAAAAAGTTATGTGGATGTGAACTTTATGCCACCTCCATTTTAGATCTAATTTGATTTTGGTTTCCTAATTTCTTCATGATGTAAGCCCTCAGGCAGCCAGGCAGGTGGCAGTGGGCCTGGGGCTCAGAATGCCAGGGCTGGTGCAGGGGACAGGGCTAGGGGTGGCCAAGGCCCAGGGGACTTGCCAAGCACTGCCTATAAAAGACAGGCAGTAGAAAATGTCTTAATCATAAAAGCAGTGTCCTGGATGTTGCAATGCATGTTAAAAGGGGACATTCACATTTTAGGAAGCAGATGTAAAGTTCTAAAATGTGTTTGTCACCTATGTGCTCCTGCCTGAAGTGTCCTGCTTTATCTATTGTCCTTGTGCCTGGAAAGCAGTTAGAGGGTGAGGGTTGCTTGTGGAGCATCCCTGGGAGGTTGAGGTTTGCAGCAAAGTGAGATAAAACACTGTGGTCCTGCTGGGAGCCCCAGTGTCTTACACTGGAGTTTCTGGGTACTTACTACTAGCAAAACAGATTCTGAGAAGAGCAGCTCGTTTTTGAGTTGATCACACCTATTTAAGTATTTTAAAAAATTTGAGCAGAGCTAATCTGGCTTCTATTAGGAAATGAATGTAGTCTTCATATAACTCAAGTAATTTGTATTATCAAGGCTTATATGTTCAGATGAAGTGAATTTGTTTTCCAAGTGAGCATTCAGCTGTAGTATAGTTCTGTGTCACAAAACAAGTTGTCTGGTGAAATTCAAGTTTTCAGATTTTGTAAGTACAATACTAAATTCCAATGGATCTGGTAGTTTGAATATTTATGATAGGTTATTCACTAAATAGCTGCTGTAGAATTTTTATTTTTCCAAAATCTGTGTTTTACTTTTTTAAAAAAACTTTAAACATGTATGACTGCCTAAGTTTGATTTTCATTAGTGATGTCTGTGTCTTTGACAGGTACCTTTTGGTCCTCTTGCCTTCATGCCAGGAAAGCTTGTCCACACCAATGAGATCACTGTTCTGCTGGGGGACAACTGGTTTTCCAAATGCTCAGCAAAGCAGGCTATTGAGCTGGTTGAGCACAGAAAAAAACGTATGTATGTTTTTGAACATAATTTAATAGTTAAAATTATGTAACTTGTATTAATATATAAAATTAGTGAAATCTACGCCATTCTCTTCTTTTTGTGAGCTCACAAACAGAAGTCCCATTCAGGTGTAATATTAGTTTAGCACCTTATCTTCCATCCTTGCTTGAGACTTAATTGGATATGTCTAATTAGAAAAAGAAACCTAACTAAAAACCCCCTTTCACTTTTTTTTTAATATAACAAATACTCTGTTCTCTTCCAGAAGGAGGAGAAGTGGACACTGCCTTGTGCTTTTGCTCTTAGTTACCTTATTCCTTTTATTTTGTTCCCTTATCTCATTTCTTATTTCTTTGCTATCTTGTCCTGTGTTTTGGTTGTTCTTGGGTTGGGGTTTGTTTGGGGTTTCACACAGAAACACATCCAGGGGCAGATAGGCAATTCCTGGGTTGGTTTTCAGCTCTTTGTAGCTGCTGTTGAGATCTTGGCTTTGAAGAGTCAGGACCAGGGCAAGAGCTGTGCATGGTGCACTTTGGAACTTCTTTATGTTAGAAAGGAGGAGAATCTAAAATATTTAATGTAAATGTCAAGGAAGAAAAAGCACAACAAAATGGAAAATAAATTGGTGCCTATTAGCCTTTGTTTTTTGCTTCAGACAAGCATTTGAGTTGATTTTTTTTTCCTGCTGGTTTACCTGTAACCTGTCCCATTCCTCAGTGGGTGCTCACTACAGCTTTGCCCTGTGTATATTACAACTACCACAACTCTTTACTCTGAATTTTTGTTTGACTGCAGCTATCCATGTTGCTGCTTGCAGCAGAATACCCTAGAGGTTCCCCATCTGAATAAGCTTTTTTTTCCCAATTCTGTGCAGGCAATATTTATGTAAAAGGAGTTGAGGACTTTTTTATAAAAATTCATTTGCTGTATTACTTTAAAATATTCCTTTATGAAGAACATTTCCAAAAGCATGTAATTTGTATTTTACCTATTATCTTTCTTAATCTGGTTCTCCTGACACAACTTTGCAATTTTCTTTCTTATTGAACTGAATCTACATTATTTATTGTGACTCTTGTGAGATCTCAGGTCCAGATCTCTTTCTTTGATCATCTGGTATTTTTTTCAGTGCTGCAGAATACTTTTGTCACCATTACATTCAGTGAAATCATTTGACCTTTGCATAGTAGGTGTTTGAACATTAAGTAGTCTGCTGGGAGACACACAATAAATGCTGGATTCTTTCCTTTATGATCTTTTAAATTGCATTTAAAATACAAACTCAGAAATACTAATTTATTTCAAAGCAAAATAGTCATTGATGCTGGATATAAACCCTCCATTCAGCTGATAATTCACTTCAGCTGTGTGATGGCTGCCAGTGGGAGGCTCCAAAACACTGGTATTAACTAAAAACTTTTTTTTAAGGACTGT
The DNA here is from genome assembly GCA_013400585.1 of Chloropsis cyanopogon. Lineage (NCBI taxonomy): Eukaryota > Metazoa > Chordata > Aves > Passeriformes > Irenidae > Chloropsis > Chloropsis cyanopogon. The sequence goes on from WEZZ01031781.1 coordinate 46,092, forward strand.
TCTCAGTTTTAGATGGTAAAAAACATATTAGTATTTGTGATTCCTAGAAAAGGTCACTTGTTTCCTAGATACAATTTTGTCTCTTAGAAAATAAAACTGACTTAAACTCCTTAAACCATTTTCATGCTGAATGAATACAACTTGGAGAATATTAGAGATTTTTTGAGTTTGTTCTAAGGAAAAAAAGTTAGGGATGTGAAAGACCTGTAGGCCATTGCTATGTAATATGAATTGGCTGCTTGTGGCACAAATTTGCAAGACTGCTATTTGGCTAGTATTAGTTTAAAGTTTCTTTTGTGTGTTTATTGCACTGTAGTTACTCTCATAGGTGTGACCTCTGCTTTCGGTGGTGTTTTGGGAGCATAGGTTACAGGGTGGTGTGTATTGGGCATTATCATCGCATTGACACAACGTGATTTGATTTTTTGTACATAATCTTTTTGTTTTGGACATAAATTCCAAGAGTAGGTCACACACACTGGAAAAAGAGGGCAGGCTCACTGCAGGGGATTACACTGCCAGCAGTCCCCAGTGTCCTGCGTGCCAGGCAGAAGGTCCTAACAGGGCAAAGCTTTTTTAAGCGTCTGTTTAAGGGCAGTGTGTACTTAAAGGCTTTGATATATAGGAATTGGGGTCTGAACAGAGCAAAGAGAGGCTCATGCTGAAATAAACCTGGCAATATTTGTTGATGGTTTGTTTCTTCAGTGACCTACATTTTTTTTATCCAATATTACTCTGTTTAATTTAGATGAGTGTTTTTTTCATAACTAGCTGGTCAGATCTGTTCAGATAACTGAAACAAACTTAATTAGTACAGCCCTAGTAATTCAGTGCTTTAACAGGAGTTAGGACCATAAGGAAATAAATACAAGGCATTTTCATTGCACCTTGTCTCTCGTGTCTCACTCTGCTGAATGGTGAGGAGTGGGAGAGCATCTCTTCAGGGTTCAGGTTTTCTAGGGGGACTGTCTGTCAGGTAGAAAAGGGTAAGACATTCCTAGGACAGTTTTGAGTGTTCTTCCGTGCTGGTTCTGGGGAGTTTTCCTTCTTGCCTTTGGCTGATGTGTGGGTCTGTGTGTTGGCTGTCCCTGCTGGCCTTGGAGCACCCCAGTGCCTCACAGGTAATTCAGTCAAAGCTCACAGGACATTTTCTTTATGGTTTGACTCCTGTGTGTGTTGGGTGCATACAAGAATGGAGGATGTGAATTTGCATGCTTAAGCAGCAGTAGTGCCAGATAAATCAAACAACATCAGTGAGTATAAAGCCTTGGAAGTTAGGGATAGCAATAAGAGTGTACTATATATAAGAGCTTTAAAAATTACTTAGTACTAATTAGGTCATCCTTTTTGTCTTAGTAGTTTTGTTAAATTTGCTTTTTAAGAGAGAATGAGTGAAAAAGTGTTTGCTTCTGTGGAATAGAGAAATGACCAGCCACAGTAGATTAATTTCTTGGTTAAAATTTATTTAATTGAAAGGAATAATTGAAGAGTGACTGTACTGAATTTTAAATGCACTTTAGCTGACATAGCTGTAGAAAGCCCTATTTTGGGGATACATTTGTGTTTGCTTAGCTTTTGATTTAGATGCAAATTGTTCAGCACTGTGATTGGTTGAGATGTATTTGGTAAAATTTGGGACAGTCACTCATGTCAAATGTTACTTTTTCATCAAATATTGATCGTATCTTCTTGAATAATATTTGAGTTGCAGTAGGTTTTTAATTTGCTGTGCATTTTTGTGACATTCTAGGTATTTAGTTAGTTCCAAAATAGTTAAAAAATAGAGTGAAGTTTATAGAATTGCCAAGTATATTTTTAATTGTTTTAAATTCATTGCAGTTCATTAAACCAGGTAATACAGATAATGGGAAACACTTCACACATGTGTTTGTGTGTAAAAATGTGAAGAAATAGTGAAGTAGATTAAAGGATATGCACACCAAATTCCATTAAAATAAAAGAAATTAGCTTTTTAAGTATGTCACAGTTTAGCACAACAATAATGCAATTGTACTTTTTTTCTCCTGCAATTATCTTGCTTAAGGTACTTCATAATATTTCTGTTCTCCTCAAGGCAAGACTGTATTGTCTCAGAATTCAAAGAGGGAATAAAGATTCTTTTTGTGAATATGGGATTATATCTTTTACGTGTTTGTGATGATATAAATTACATTTCTTCTCTATATCAGTAATCGCATTAATTCTTTAAGATGGGAAATTTTTCATTACAATAGTCCCTGTGGTAGTTACTATAGAAAGAAATTAAATAGATTTTTCTTGTAAATATTTGTGGATTAATTCAGTATGCTAGGTATTCCAAGTGTCTAAACATTTTAAAAGGTGGGAAATTAAAGCATGCACACAGAACTAGGAGTGGTTTTATTGTGTTAAAAATTTATCAGATAAAAAAAAAAATCCCACTTAAAGGAGAATTGTTGAACTACTTAGCAATTGTCTTCAGTATATGTAAGAATACCCTTGCAGTGTCATGCTGCAAATGAATTCATGAAATGAAAATACTGATTACATTAACATACAGTATTGTGATAGTCCCCAATTGTAAATTGCAGTGTGTAACCCCTAATACAAATATTTGTGTCAATCAAAATTGACCGATAGCTCAGGGTACAGGGTTTAGAAGATACCATTGTTTTAATGAGATGATCCGGGTGGATGAGGACCAGTTTGAATTTGTTCCTTATCAGCATTTCCAGAAAAAAAGGTTTTGTCTCCAAAATACACGATAGGAAGGCTTTCCATTTCCCATCTGTGAATGAGTGAGGCCTTTAGAGGTTTTAATGTTTTATCCAAGGGTAAAAATATCTTCCCTGATATTCTAAATAATGTAACACTAACTCATCTACTCACAGTTTCTGGGGTTAAGAACAAAAAGTGCAGGCAATGCTACAAAAAGATTCAGCTTTTGCTTTTTTGTATTAAAAAAATACCATATTTTTCTGCTCTTTTTCTGCACAGCAGAGAATTCTGTTCCACTGTGCTTTTAAACTTTTTTTCACTGTTTTTTGCGATTATCACTTCTTGGTTTGATAACCTCCCTCAGTTCCTTGCTTACCCTTGTTAAGTTAGGAACTGATTTGATGTAGTGCTAAGTGCTCTAAATTTGCTCTGCAGTTCCCTGGAGGTGTTTGGCTTCTCACAGGACCACAGTCTGGGTATTTTAACCAGAACACACTGGAACAAAGTAAGGAGAATAGACTCCTTTCTCTAAGTTACATACTGTGATTCAAATAAGCCCTTACCTTTTTTATGATTCTTACTGGGCAGCAGAGGAGTTGTCTGAATGCCACCCTCCTTCGTTTAGGAGGAATTTAAATGTATTCAGGTAATTCTAGCAATTACATAGGTGTGTGAACCTAAAAGAGAAATGCATTGCATTTACTTAGTGTTCCTAAAGCCAAATTGCCTGTACAAATTTTTACAGAAGAAAATCCAAATGACTTTGGTTTTGGTACCAAGGGAACATGGAAAACAGAATGAAGATTGTCTTTAGAGGGTGAAAAGCTGCTGCACAAAGGGTTGGATTGCATTTTAAAGAACTGGTGCAATTGCTTTTATAAGGAATGAATTTACATGTCTTGTTGCAAGCAAAAAGAGAGCTTAAATCCATATATACAAAAAGTCATCAGGATTCTCTTTTCACTCTTAAATCCATTTCTAGAAAAATGAACAGAAAAGAATAGAAAAACAGAGAAGGGTGTTTTGAAAAGCTTTTAGTAGATACTGCTTTCTTTTTTCTTACTTATTTCAAGTAACCTGGTTTTTTTGAAAACTATTGGCTACAAAAAATTCTGTTTCTGATGAAATATATATTTATTGAAAATACAGTCAAAAATCCTTAGGTGATCGATCTACTTATGCAGACCCTAAAAAGTAAGAAAATAAGTAATGCACTTATAATACCCGTAATTTCCATGGTGAGAGTATGAACTACTGAGGTTCTGCCTTCAGGTTGTACCTCCTGGTTCTCTCACTGGAGGAGCTGAGCCACTGTCAGTAACTGAGGTAGGTGGTTGTTCCTGGCCTGTACCAACACTCTGAGTATAAATAACTGTCTTCAGGACTGGTTATCTTCTACATGAGAAACTGTGTTAGGTAGCAAGATCTTTACTCTAAATCTCAGTTGCGTACAGAATTCTTGGTTACTCTTAATTTAAAATTTCTGTCCTGTCACTTATCCTCAAAGGAGATTATTTCCTATGTTATATCCATGAGACTGCCCTGAAGACCAGGTGCATTAGGCTTCAGCTTCATTTCAGTTTGTCCTGTTTCAAAAAGTCTGACTTTTCAAAATAGATCAACCTGTTCTCACTATTCTTGTCTGTTCTTACTATTTAAATCCCAGTGTAACACACAGTTTCCAGAAGTAACTAAAATAATGTCTATGATTCCCCAAATCCATATAGACAACACTCCAAGGACATTAATGTCAAACTCAGATAATTAAAATTTGTATCCAGCCAAGCTAATTAACCCATTAAAGCCAAAATGCATAGATGAGAATTTGTGTCAGTTTGGCATTAGTGCGTTGTCATGTCGTGTAAAATCTGGCTTCGCTGGACTTCATTTCAACAATATGAAATGTGTTCCCCAATTATTTTTTTTCCTCTACCAGTGTATTTGTAGCAAGCAGAGGGCTGCTTCTTAAAAATGACTAATCATGGTATAAGGAAATCCAGTCAAGTCCTTTTAGACTAACAAAGGAGCGGGGAAAGAATGATCTAAATGTAAAGAAATCTTGCTGGCTTTGAATATGAAAGGCTGCTGTGCAGAGGCAATCTACTTATCATGATTTCTGGTTCAAATCCCTTTTCCTTTTGGTGGTCCAGGAGAGCAGTTCTAGAGGCTCTGGGGGGCTGTGGCACTGAACTATCTTTCCAAGTGGTTTAGCTGAAACATGTAAATAGGAGCTACACGGGTTCACCTGAAAGCCATGTCAGACTTTGCTCAGATTATTGGATGTGACAAAGTTGGACAACAGCCTCTGCTTCAATCCGTCTTAAAAGGCTCTAAGAAGCTTAAACCACGGGGTAGTAAGAGGAGGAGACTGTGGAACCTTTCTTATTCTACCACTACTTTTACGGGGGTCTCAATTAATAAAAAGCCCTGTAGTTTGTAGTGACTTGTTCCTCGCTAGTTCCTGCATGTTTCAAAATTCAGTGAATTCTCTTGGAGGCTTTTAGAGTGTGCCGTGGCAAGTTCAAAACACGAGACCCTGAGCTTGCCCTGCGGTTAGGTGCATGAGCCATTTTCCAGGAGAGCTCTTCTTTGCTGAGGGGCCTGACCACGGGAAGGTGTCTGCTTTGGCCAGGCAGGAACCTTGGTTTTCCTCTGCCAGGGGAGGTGTGAGCAGCCCAACACGCTGGCTGGGGACGCGGGGCTGGAGCATTGCGGTAATCCCAGCTGTCCGCTGCCGCGCTGTGTGGCCTGGGGCAAATCACTTAAACTGTCTGTTTCTTCATCTGTGAAATAGGAGAGAGTTATACTCACCTCCCTCGCAGGGCACTCGGCAGATTAGTTAATGCTCGTACAGCATTTTGAAATAAAATACTGTGTTACTGCTCGGTGTCCTCACCTAACGGAGCAAGCCAGCGTGCACCCATCTGGGAAGCAGCATCACAGCCTGGTGCTCCAGCAGCAGCATAACCTAGATGGCTGCTGAACAATATTTAGATATGCAGGCAAGGAGTGAGACACTCATGGGGGTGAAGAAACAGCTGAGCATCACGTTTACAATGAATGTAAGATAAAAACCAGAGGAAAATTGGTTCCAACTATGTATATGCTTACGTATACTGAGAATACGTTCAAGAGCTGAAGGCACAGATGGGAGCATTTTGTAGAAAAGCTATCACTACCTTCTTTTATTTGGACTTTGGAGGGTGTGTTAGACACCAAAAAAGCTGTGGATGATGTTGATGTGAATTAACTGATAATAAAAGCTTCTCTGTCTGATGGAGGATGAAGGAGTCGTGTGAGGGGGAGCAGGACCCTGACTGCCTGTGGAAGGAGCTGTGTCCTCTGCTGGGTCTGTATTGCTCAAGACATCACATACTTTTTTGGAAGTGGTATTTCATCCAGGAGGCAATGCAGATACATGGCTTTTTTCAGAGAAGAATCTTAAGCTATTTCTTAGAAACAGCCTGAGGAATGGAGAATGACTGCACATTTGACACATAGCTTGCTGTGTGGTTTAAAGGCTAATGCTTTTGAAATACCCTAAAAGTCTGAACTTTTTCTTAGTGCTCCTTGTGGGAAAGGATGGACTTCGCTTGAGTAGCCTTTTCCAAAATGCATAAATTTCTTTCTAAACTATTTACTGCAAGTAATACATTTTTAAAGCAATTGTATTTGAGACAGTGTGAAATACCAACAGGGAAAAAAAGCATGCAATACTGAATATTATAAAACTGTGAGTAATCTCACACACTTGGTGGTAGCTGTGTTTTGCCTTGACTGTTTCATGTATAATTCCCTCTCCTGTGTGTGGAGGGGAGGAGGGATAAGAACCTGTTGGTAGAAGTGAGCCAATAAGCAGGTTTAATTTTTAAATACAAGAACAAACTCATTTTGTCTGATTAGATGCATTTTGTAATAATTTTGTACTTGTTGTTATATTCTCACACATCCTTATCTGAAAGGCCTATCATTACAAGAAATGCAATCTCTGAAGCATTTACAACTGTATATATTGCCAGAAAACTGTATGGGGAGTAGCTGTGTATGTACTTAAAACTTTCTAGGATTAGCCCCAAGACCAGCAAGATACTTGATTAAATACTAAAATTACTGGGCAAAAAGAGAGTTAAGGGTAAAAATATGTAGAAATACTCTGAAAATTATTTTTTAAGCTGGAATATTTTGTGTTCATCTTCTCTGTATAGAATGGGAGGAGCAGGGTGCTCTGCTATACTTGCATGCTGTGAAAATAAATAATTAGGTTGTATGAGGTATTTCATGTGCTGCAGTGCTGGTGTTCATGTGAGTATCATTAATGGAGAGAAGCTGTGCTGAGGCAGGAGCTGGCTTAGAAAAGTTTCTTGGAGTGTGACTTTGATGACCCTGTGTTAGAGATGATCTCTTGCCTCCTTCGTAGTATTGTGTGAGACATCTTCTTCTGTATTGCTTTAATGATTCCAGAAAGGAATTTTAAAATAGAAAATCAGCTTACTTCTTCACAAAGGCTTTTAGCTCCTTCAGGGTATATAGGACCAGTAGGTGCAAGGTCTTAGAGATCCTCAGTTGAAACTAATTTATGTAGTAAGTCTTCCCTCCTGAAAATTTGCATTTGTATTAGTTTTGAGTTGAACAAAGAGTGCAAGTCTATTAATATTATTAGTATAAGGCTTTAATTGTGCCCTCTTTCCCCCAATTCTTAAGTCTTAGCAAAGCTGTGTTTCCTTTTCAAGCGGTTATGACCTTCTTCTTTTGCAAATTAGTTTGTTTTTTATGATAACTTTAAGGTAAAAGTGAAACTTAAGTTTTTAATATTTTATAAATTGCTGTTGAAAGGGTTCATTATTTAATTGGCACGAGGGGATGTAGAAAGCAATGTCTCAAATGAACTAATGTCTGGGAACTGGGTAGTTGTTAAAGTAGGTTTGCAAAATTGCAGTGAAGCGTAGTTGCCCAGACAGAAGAGCTGTCTGCCTTCTGCTGGGTGTTGAAAGTATAGTTATTAGGGCATAAGCATATTTCACTTGTCCATCAGAACAGAAATGTTTGAACACAGTAACAGGAATGAAGTTTCAAAGGATTTTTAACAGTAGGTTTCAAATACAGATCTTAGTTTTGTCATGCTAAAACAGACTCTCCACCTGGTTGTTATTTTATTTAAAAACTTCTACTGAGAAAAGACAGCTCTTACTTTTTTTTATATTGACCTCACAAGTCAGGTTTTTGGCTTGTGACAATGCATTTTACTTACCTTCTTAAGTAACTTTGGGAATATTATGGGTCACATTAACAGAAGGCTTTGTGCAGCCTGTTAGAAAGGTAGATAGGACACATACCTTCCTCCCCATATCTGTGCCTCATTAAGAAGGGATAGTGTCCAAATTAAATTGCAGTTCCCTTAAATCCACGCCTACAGCATTGTGTCTGGCTCACCCCGTTTTTCTTCTTAGAGTGGTTTCACAGTTTGTGTTAAGATTTGCACACAAAAGATCTGCAACTTCTTTGTAATGAATCAAAGGGTTAATTTGTCTTTTACAGAGATTTTTCCGTTCTGGTTTTAAGTAATTACCAACCTGTGCAGTCGTTATCTGGAGGCGTAGGAGTCTGTTCCTACCATGACCTGCCAGTTTTAACAACTGTCTTTCTCAGGCTTAAGTGAAACTGAATTCTTCATCTATTCAGGCGCTATTCTTAAATTGTAATCCCTGTCTCTACCGGGTTTTAAGCTTACTTTTTCTTCCTCTTGTTTGTTA
>WEZZ01031781.1:59538-106745 GCA_013400585.1 Chloropsis cyanopogon
GCTTTTTAATGTTGCTGTTGAATTTGTATTTAACTCAGGATTAAAGTATAAGCTGACGTATTTGAATAAGGATATGTTTAAGCCATGAGTTCTTAAAATTTAAAAAATTTGGCTGCACAGTTGGTTAATAGAGATTTTAAAACACAAAGGATGCTGAGTAATGAAGACATTGTACTGCTGTTGATTGGAATCACAAAGCAGTTTCATGAAGACCCACAGAGCCACTGGAGTCCCACTGCAGTGGTGGAAGAGGATGGGTCCTCATTCCTGGGAAGAGGTGCAGGAGCTGTGATGGGCAGAGGGCAGGGAGCTTCCCTTGGGAGCCTGCCTGGGAGCTCTCAGGAGCAGACACTGCCCCCAGGAGTGCTGGTCTCGGGTAAAGGGGTTAAACACACAGGCCTGCCCTTCACCCAGACAGGGTGAAGCATTAGGATTTGTTCCCTACGTGCCAGACAGCACTCAAACAGGAAAAGGTATTCCCCATCCTCAGTGGATGCACTGTTTTACCACGGAGCAAGGCTTTTAAATGCCAGAAAGAACTTGTCTCTGACTACCATTTGCTCACAAGTGTGTATCTCAGGTCACCTCTGTGGCTTTAAATGGGTTTATATTTATTATTTCTGAAAGGCAGGTTTTCGTATGATTTTCAGAGTGGGTCTTTTTCACTAAATAAGTGATTGATAATGGCTGGATTTTGATCAGATTTTCCAGGTAACTCTGGAGATAATTTTTAATGATCTTCATTGTAAATTGTAAAAAAGACTCTGCTCTTTAAATGTGACTATTAAAAACGAGCTAAAATACAAACCAGGTTTGTTTTCCCAGTTAATAAAACCTGTTGTTAATGGGACAGTGAGCAAATGCCACATTGACATGTTGATATCAATCAGATCAAATCAAAATCTACTGTTTGGCACAAGAGGTAAAAAACCCCACATGGCAATAAAACTGTCACAGGATCAGTGTCTCCTGCTTTGTAAATAAACATCTCTGCTTTGCCTTGGTATTTCTGTAACATCCGGAGACTATTACCCTGTGCTGGTGCTCTGGTTCATTGACAGTTTCACTTAAACAGTTAAACAATAGTTTGAAATGGAAAATGTTCTGCCCATATTCCTTAGTTCCTCTGTGGGTTTTTTCCCACCCCTCAAATATTTTTTGTTGGATTTTTTTTGTTGGATTTTTCAGTCAGTCGCCTTAGTAATTGCATCTTATTTTTTTACTACACAGGAAAACGCCGAACTGCTCACAGACCTCATTCAAAGCCAAAAGTATCAAATGTTTTTGAGGTAGATTTTCCAGCAAATGGAAGTGATACAAAACCAATGGGCCGTTTTCAGTCAGAGGAGGAACTGTGGGCCCGCTTAGAGGAGCTCGAGAGACAAGAAGAGATCCTTGGTGAACTTGACAGGTAGGGTGAGTGCTTCTGTGGCACAGACAGGACTGGATTCAGAGAGCTGTGAGGGGGAGGCTGTTGGTACACAGAGGGTCTCACCTGCAGGGCAAGTAGCTGGCCACACAGGTGGAATTAAAATTATAATAGGTTGAGGAAGTGTGGGACATAAACAAAGCACTGCAATGCCAGACCTCCTAAAATCTGCCTCTGTGCAAACAGCAGGCCAGCCTTCTGGTTTTTTTTTCTTTAAAATGAAGAGGGGGAAGTGAAATTAATTTCCCACAGACTATGAAAATCCATAGTTTTCCATGTGGGAGTTATACATTTAATACTCTATGACATCCTTAAATCTATTCCAATCCACAAGCAATACATGGTTGTTAGCCATGATGTCACAGTTTTGGTATTTCCAGTTGGCATGGGAAGTCTAACAATGATACAGTCATTGTTAGAGGGCACAAAGAAGGTGCACAGTCTAAAAATACAACACCTGGGTAAAGAAAGTTACATACAGGCGAGTTCATTATTTTGTATGTTTGTGTCTCTCAAGAGCATGACTTGGCCTCTGTTCACATAGATATTTTTCATTTCATAGGATGCCTGATACAGCTGAGACAAATGGAGAAGAGGCAACCTCTTCTGAAGAGGAGAAGGAGGATAAGGAGGCAGATGTGAATGGGACATGTAGGGCAGACGACTGTATTACTCAGGGCAACTTCCATAAAGAACTTGGAAATTCAGACTTGTTTGTGGGCCACCTTAATGGCTCGACTTATTATCACAGCGATGATGAAGATGACAGAGATGTTGGAGATAACTCTGTTCCAACTATTTTTTTCTCTCATACTGTGGAACCTAAAAGGGTTTGTACTTTATTTAATTTCCATCTTTTGTTCAAGAGATTACCTAAAATATATATGCCATATGTAAACCTGAAAATTTTAGATCTGTAAATGTAGTAGAATGTTAGCTGGAGGTGACTTTTTTTTTCAAATTATTAAAACCCCACGGTTTAGATCCTGTCATCCTAAATACAGTATTAAAAAAAAGATCTTGAGGTGTCTACGTTGCTCTTGTCTCCTGGCTCTTGTAAAAGGCAGTATCCTGCCTAGGAGTTTTTTAAAGGACTTCTTACTTGCCTTGAAACTGACGTTTGAACAGCTCAGCTGTTGAGCAGAGCTTGAATAGGCAGACTGTCGTATTTTATATGCAAAATATGTGCACATTAGGGTAAAGAAATGCCCCAGCCTAGTGCAAGTGGTAGAGAATGAACAGTGCACACTATGAATGTTACCATTCATATATTTGTTTAATTTACCTATGCTTCCTAGTCCCCAACTGCTTGGGTAAGAGAATGTCAGGAGTCAGTTGTTCTGCAGCCTGGTGATTGTTGATTTTATGGTCTAGACCATCATTTGTGTTCAATTTTCAGGTAAGAATAAACACAGGAAAAAATACTACTTTGAAATTCAGTGAGAAGAAAGAAGAGGCCAAGCGTAAAAGGAGGAACAGCAGTGGCAATGGCCATGCAACTCCAGAGCTGCCCAACATCAAAACCCCAGCAGACATTTACCGGTGGGTAATTTACGGTGCAGCTTTCCCCTGAGCAGACCTTCTCCTTTCATTTCTGTCCACCTAGAGTGTGAAACCCCACCTACAGTTTCCTGAAAAAAACGGCTGGAACTGAATTTACTGCTTAAAAATTAAAGTTTGTGCCTTCTGCATGGTTGCTGTGCTTTCGTATCCATAAAATATTTCAGAGCTTAACGCTTCCTTCTCTAAATAGCAATTCTTCATTTACCTGCTTCTTCAGAGCTTCTGAAATGGAGGTAAATTTGCCAGTACATACAATCCTCAGAAAGGAATGCAGCAGTTATGTTATGTGTTCTGGTTAATTCCCTGCCATTTTTTTCTGTGTTTGTTTTCAAACAGAACTGACCAGATCTACCACTTGTAGTACTGCTTTCTTGGTTATTGATTTGCTGGACTCTGTCTCTTCCTTTCTGTGTCTTCAAAACATACTCAGCTCTTTGCTTGCTTAATTTCTCTTGCATTCCCTCTGCCTGTCCTCAGTCTGTTGCTTTCTGTATTCTCCATAGAAAGTACTGCTCACCTGTAGGGCACCCACACAGAGAGCCTGAAAAACAGTGCTGGGCTTAGGGGATTGTACTAAACACTAAGGTCACAGGATAGCTAAGTATTTAGGTCTGTGAGGATAAACACAGACACCTATTGGATTGGTTGATCAAGTGGTTGTGAAAATCCTGGATGTCTGTGTATTTGGGTGCCTAAATGTGTTAAACACATCTCAAAGTGTGAAAAGTGAAACCACGTCCTGTAATTGCAGGTGCTGGGGCTGAAGATGAGCAAAAGATTCTTCTGTGCTCCTCTCCCTGAGCTCTGCAAACTCCATCTTCTGTAGAGATGTATTTCCATAAGTGCCTGATGAATAAAGCTGTTAGAAACAAGTAACACCCTTAAAACTCATCCAGTCATTGGGCTCCTCCTTTATGAGTTTGATAAAATTGGCATTGTCTTCTCTTTCTCCTCTACCCACCCTTGACTTTCTCAAGTCATGGAGAGGGAGCACAAGAGCCATCTTTGTCAGTTCACAGTCTGTTAATACTTGAAAAGTGTCTTCCTGTTGATCTGATCTTAAAAGCTGATTTTTTAAAATTTTGTTTCTAATTGAAAGCAGATTATGACACTTGTCAGGAAAAAGCTCCATCCTTTCCATGTGCAGTGAATGCTTCAAGTACTTGTTTTCTTATTCTATTTTTGACAAGGACTTATCTCTAGAAAACATTCCCAGATTATGATCTGATTCTCTTTACAGAAACAACCCTGGTCATCATTTAGTTTACCTTTTTTCTAACTTTTTCTAACTCACACCTCTCTGTTTTCTAACATCTTTCAAAGAGCTATGCATTTTCTGATGAAAATAAGTACCAACTTAATGCTTGAATAAAGGGCATAACAGCATTCACTCTGCAGAATTGATCCTTGTACATTGGTAAATAAAGTGCCTCTGAAGGTACAGTATTGTCATTCTGCAGCAAAAAAGTTGGGAAAGCACATCGTAATTAATTTGTACAAAAGACAAAGCAAGATCACTGTAAATTTGTCATCTGATCCTGAAATGGTTTATTAAAGCTAACATTTTCCTTTATAGAGTCTTTGTTGATGTTGTGAATGGAGAATATGTCCCTCGTAAATCAATTTTGAAGTCTCGAAGCAGAGAGAACAGTGTTTGTAGCGATACCAGTGAGAACAGTGCTGCTGAGTTTGATGACAGACGAGGAGTTCAGAGGAGTATTAGCTGTGATGAAGCCACTCAGAGTGACAACAGCGAAGGCATCCTCGAGGAAGAGGAGGGGGAGGGGCAGCAGCAGCTACCGAAAAAGCTTCCTCCCTCTTCAGGGACAACTGAGGTACAGTTTTTAATTCATTATTGATTGTTGGCAGGGATAAAAATGAGAAATCTAATTACTGTAGTTGCCTATACCATCAGTTTTATTTCTTTAAAATAATTCTTAACTCCTACCTAGTTTGCTTCAGAAGGACATACCAGGAGACAGGCCTCTGTCACACACATCCTAGGGGCAGAGGGGAGGAGCTGCTCACGTGGCTTCCCCAAGACTCGAAGCTCTTCCGTAAAGATCCAAGAAAGTTATCACTCCCTGGTGTTACTGAAACCACTGTCCTGTGTGCTGGGTCATCCTGAGCATTTCACTGCAGGACAGACAGCAGGATTTTAGACAGAAAGAGGGAGATCTGTACTTTGTAACTGCTCAAAGGGAAGAGGTGATCCTCTAACCTGTCTTGCACTACTAGACAGCTAATTTCCAAGGGGTGTTTAAAGTTTATTACACACAGATACCAGCTGAATTACTATTTTGATGTGCCAATAGCAGAGAAATTGCCTGGTGGAAGGAAGCATTGCACCCCTACTCATCCTATTCCAGACTAGGCCATTAGTGATCCCAAACAAATCTGTTTACATGTGTTTGGAAAGTTCAGGGCTTCATCATAAAAGAAAGACTGTACGGCATAAGGGAGGATGTACAGTTGCTTAGTGACTGGGTGAATACAAGAATTAAATGTAGAAATTCATGGCATAGCTTATTCATTTCTGTTTTATAAGAACTTAACACTAATTTTTTCAAACTAGATAAAACTTGAGTCTTCAGTAGTTCCCAGTGCAATGGACAAGTTCAATGAAAACACTATTTTTGCAAAAATTATTTTTGACAAGAAATGAATTCCTCATAAAAGCTATTGTTTATCACCATTTTTCATGCAAACAGCTACAGAGGAATCCAAGATTCATGATGGAAAATTTATCTGTGGAGTTAACACTCCACATTGTATACTTTCTGGAATATATTTGCTATATTTTTATGAAACATCTAAGTACATTCTAGATGTTACCCATCAGTCTATTACCTGAATCTGGCCATGATTATTCTGTACGATGTAATGTATTTTCTAAGCAACTGAAGGAGATTGAGCAAAACACTCCAGTCAGATGTGCTTCCCTAAATGCTGTTGTTGTGCTTTTGGTTGTTTTTGTGGGTGTTTGAAATCCATTATTTCTCTGTTACCATTTGCAACACACTAACTTTTTTTTATTTCTAATTTTACCACCGCCACTTAGTTTGTGCTTTGCTTACCTGTTTTGGAAAATGAGCTTCTTGTTAGATTAGCAGAGTTGTACAAGCACAGCTTTAGGCACACTTGGGCTACTGGAGCAGAAAACAAAAAAAACACTGCTTTTTTTGCAGGTCCTGCAAGAAGAGAATGGCCTGTTTGTTTTGCTTTGTCTTTCTTGGTAACTGAGTTATGAAAAAGCAGAACTAAGCATAGTGACTAAATCTGGTGTGCATTCCTTTGTGCCCAGCATGAGCATCAGACCTTGGATGTGAACTGCTTCCCCTTGTCCTTGGGCATTCTGAATTCTGTTTTCAATACGTAGTGGAGTGATTTGTTCTTAAATATGTTTATGAAAAGTAGTTCTGAGCTGCTTGTTTTCCAAGAATCATGGTCATTTCTCTGCTAAGTTGAAAAGGATTGTCACATAATTGTCTGCGTATAAATTACAATTTTCAAACGTTAAATGTTTTTATTAGGCCTTTTATAGAGAAAAATAGTTGGAAGCAAGTTTGCTGTTCTCTTAAATATAAATTGCTTTCATCATTTTTTGATCATATTTGGTAGGGAAAAAAGAAGAAACGAAATATGTGCTTGCCAGTTCATATGCGGTTTTTCAGCTAGATCCAGTTAGAAGATACTAAGTCATAAAATGACGTATGATGGAAATGCTGACATCAACTTTGCAAAGTCTCTCCATTTCTTATCCAAAATAAAACTGTGTGTTACATCAGCTGTTTTATTTCTTGAGCGTGTGTCAGTGAGGAAGCAAATTTTTACATCATTTATGCAGTAGGAATGAGATTAAGTAGTACTTTTAAGATACTGTCTTTCATTCAGTCATCCTTGAACAAGCTGTATTTTGAGGTTAATTACAATGTGGTTACTTATGCAGGCAACAATCATTGATTTAAGGATATTTCTTTACTTTTGATTAGAAGAAATAACAATTCTAATCAGGCTAATATAGGGTAATGACCTTATGGGCATAGCTTCACATTTGCATTTTATTAGCTCATTCTGAGTATTCTCTTCTGTTGTAGGCATTTTCTGGAACTGTCATAGAAAAGGAGCCTTTGTCTCCCTCCTTAATACCACACCCAGTGCTCGCTCACCCAGTGCTGCCGACCATTCTGGAGCGCAAATCAGAGGAACTTTTGTCCGACGCCCCAGAAGAACCTGTCAAGAGGATTTCCAAATTCAGAGCTGCCAGGATGCAGCAGACTCAGTAGGTGCTGCGGAGCCCAAGCACGAGCACTCTTGCCTGGTTTCACCTCTCTGGAGATTATATAAAGCCTTCTCCATAGCACCCACCGTTACCAGGGTGTCCTGTGGTAATTTGGCACTGTTATCTCCTCAACGTTTACTGGCAGCATTAGGAAAACAAACAGTTCAGTGTTTGAACACTCGAGTATTCATCTTATTTTGTCGGTTTCCCTGTGTGCTGTCAGCACCTTTGTATATGTTTGCCTTATGATAGCAGCACTTGGGTTCTTTTTCAAAAACTGTTCCTTACATACATTGTTTTTGTGTTTAAACCTAAATACAGGCAGTTTTGTGCCAGCTGTGATGTTCTACATACCATATGGACCATTTTAAGGAAACTTTTCACATTTCAAATAGATTCACCAATTATATTACATTACTTGCTTTAGCATTTTAAGACACACTTGTATTCACATTGCTGTAGGTTTTGCGACTAGGTGTCTGCTAAAAGTTTTTTTCCTTCTTTCAAACCTCTCTGATATCTCACTGTACAGGTCTATAAAATGCCAGGTTCATGTACATTGCAGGGAAGTTTCTTTGATGGAAAAGGGTATTTTGTAAAATTAAATTTTCAGTAAAAAAGCTGTGAAACTCGTGTGGTTTTTGTTGCTTTACTACTAATTTGGAAGCACCACAGAGAGAGGTTTTTATTTTGAACTTGCATTTCTAGCTTGAAGTGTTTACTACCACATGGACATAAAAGCAGTCCATTCTCTTCTGCCATTGTGTTTTAACCTCCTGCTAATGAATGTCCATGGAAATTGAATGCTCTTAAGGAGAGAAGCATAAACTCAGACTCTTGATTACAAAATCTCCTAGTTCTTTTGTATACTCAGAAAACATTGTAATTGTCTTGGGAATGCCCAGAGGGAGTCAGCACTAAGGAAAAATGTCTTAATGCTTCAGCTTTATTTCAAAATGCAACGGCACTGCAGCACTCAGGGTACAGTTTGGTGTATCCTTCTCGTGACTGAGAGCAGCCCTAGCTTCAGGATTCCTGCCCAGCAGCTCCTTCCAATCTTCTTGCCATCCCCTCATTTTGCTGACACAGCTTTTGTTGTTGGGGCCACCCCTTGAGTGATAGTAGGGGACAGAGATGGGCTTTAGAAACAAACTACTGGGTTTGGTTAATTTTTTTTTTTCATTAGTGTGTGGGTTTTTGAGCCTAGTGAGTTTCTTAATCTCTCAGCATGTCTGTATCAGCACAATTAGAGGGGTTTGTACATTGAGCAAGGACAAGGGGAAGCAATGGCAGAGAACATGGGGAGCTGGAGCACCTTAAACTGATGGTGCTGGCACCATCAAGCCACAGCCTAAAAGGTGAGGCAGGAAGATTTGGGAGGGGTAAGGAGGGACTGTGACTTTGTGAGTGGGCAGCCTGAGAGCCATCAGCATCTGATTTTCCAAATCTTGGCAAGCAGATAATGCTGTTTCCTCACCTTCCCCTAAAATAACTGCACCTTATACCCAGATCCTTTGCTCTCAGATCACAGCAGATGAGCTCATGGTGTGGCTTTGGAATGGAATCACCAGCTCCCCCTTGTCCACCACTCCTCTCTCTGGAAGGGAGGTGGAGGCACTAGAACTTCTTTTTCCAAGGTGACTTTTAAAGTCAGCAGAGGCACTCTGTGGAACTCTACTGTCCCCTGCTAGGAGTTTGGGAAGCCACACTGGTTTCATGGACAGAAAACATGGCCAAGTGTGGCAGCAGGAGGGCAGGAGGGGCTGGCAGCCAGGTCACTGCTGGGGGAGCAGCCCACCACAACTGGGGGGCCACATTTCCCCCTTGGGACAGAGCAATTTGTGTTTGGCTGCAGGAGGAGCTGCAGGGAAAGTTGTGCAGCCCTGCCGGCTGCAAGGGGGCAAGCACCGCTCCCAGCACATCCCGAGAGTCACGTTGAAAGTGTTAATGATTAACTTGATTCATGCTCAAATGTGGACTTTTTTTTTTTTTTAAAGCATATTGCATTAGTACTAAAATAAGCCATCAATGCCAGTCCACCCTCTATTCACGGCTAAATATTTAAAGGAGGTTATTTATAGCTTCTTTAATGAATTCTTGGCTAAACAAAATGAAATTATGTCCTAGAAAAGTAGAAGCTATTTTGTAACCAGAACAGTGCAACTGTAAAATATAGTTCCATGAATATGTATTTTAAATAACAAGGGGTTGAGATCCAAGACTACCAGACATGGGTAATTAGAGGAAAACTGAGAGAAAGAAAGAAAGGGGGAGAGAGAGGGAGAGAGAGAATCCCCTTTAAAAAGATTTATTTAGATATCGTCTGAAATACTTCCCACTTTCAGTTACTTCAACAAACCAAATGCCCCTTGTCACCATAGATCAATTTCAAATCAAAATTAATTCTTTGCTTGTTTTCTTTTTTCCTCCCCTCCCATTTCTTCACATCTCTGCTCACAAGAAAAAGTGGGATAAATGCACCTTGGGTTTTAATGAATTATGGCCTCGGTTCAGGGAAGCATCCTTACTCAGGAATGCACTTTGGCATGTGCTTATGTCTCAGAGATTTTGTAAAGAAGAATGGATTTAACCACATGCTTAAAACTAAGCACATGAGTGTTTTCCCTAATAGGGAGCCTGAGTGTGTCTGTGCCTTTCTGTAGTATATTTAATTGTCAGAGGGCTCGCAGGCTGGAATGAGCTTTCCTCTTTCCTCTCTGCACTTGGGCTTTAGCAGCAGACTCACTTGTGGTGCCTAGAGCAAGAGAGATGGCTGTAGGCGTTTTATGGAATGTTTACAAACACCAAACAACAACAACAACAAAATTAAATCTATCAAAGCAGATAAAAATCTAAGCAGTAAAAAGCAATCATGTGAAGGTCTGTCTCTGTGAGGACCTAAAATTTGCTTTCTTTGCAATACTGGAGCCAAGAAGTGCTGCAGGTGACCGCCAGTGCATGGGTGAAGTAAACATGGGATGGGGCAACGGATCCTCAAATTGGAGGCATGAAGGGCTCCTGGAGGTAAATTAATTTTCATATGCCTTTTTGCCCCCAGTGCTACCGTTGCTGATTTTATTCACTTAAGTATTAATAAGGGTACATTTTAATTCTGAAATTCCTTTGGTGACTTCCTGCTGCTGGAAGGCTCCGTGTCCACCTGGGAGCCCTGGCTCTGGACATGGGGCTGAGGAAGGGCTGTTGGCTTTCCCAGTGCTCCCAAAGGCATTTTGGCATCTCCTCAGCAGGAACGCGGGCTGGCTGGGGCAGCTGGTCACTGCGGTGGCCCAGGAAGGCACCGCCGTGAGGAGCCCCGTGCCGGCGTGCCCGGCCTGCCCAGGCACAGCTGGGCAGTGCCAGGTGGCAGCAGCCGGTGTGGGCACGGCCACGGGGACACGGCCACGGGGACACGGCCATGTGCCCCAGCTGTGTCCCATGGCCCCACACAGCCCTCTGCGCTGATTGCATCAATTAGGAACTGAAAATGACCCGCTGGGAGAAACTACCCCTCTTGAATCTTCTTCATTGCCCTCAGGTGTGTTGGGCACCTGCCTGCACCCAGAGAAGGGGCTGTGCGGGGAGCACCTCGCCTGTGGCCTGGCTGGAGGAGCTGCAGGAAGGAGAAGAGGATGCCCTGTGCTCCGTGCCTGTGCTGGGAGGAGAGGCCCGGCCTGGGCCGGTGAGCTGGGAGCCGGTTCGGGGGTACCTGATCCACCTCCCTCTCCCTTGTAAGGCGAGCTGCACTTCGCGCTTTCCATTGCTCGCTTAGGGCATCTAAAGCAGCAGATTTTTGGATGTCTCACGAATGTCTAAACCAGCTGTTTTGGCTGTTCATTTTAACTAAGTGATTTATGCCGCAAAAAACGAGCTGGGATTAAAAGAAATCAGATGTGTGCGCTTGGAATGCAGCGTCTCTGTGTTACAAATAGCTCCTCTCTAACCCACATTAACCCCACGATACGTGAATTTTGCCAACTCCCGCTGCGTCTTTTAAATCAAGCCCAGCAAATCGTTCCCGGGTGCGCTACGAGCCCTTCCCTTCCCTTCCCTTCCCTTCCCTTCCCTTCCGCGGGCTGCAGGTGCGGGCGGCGGCCGGGAGGGGGCGGCGGCGGCGGGCGCGGAGAGCTGCCAGTCAGGCGCTGATTTATTATTCATTTGTGTTATAGGTGGGGTGTGCAGACAGTTACTGTAATAATTACCCGGACTGGAGCGTTTCCTTGGCAACCGGGGTTTTTTTCTCCATTCATGCTGTTGCGGAGAGTACGCCTGTAAAGCATGACATTGCTGTATTCGGGGGTTTGTTGCCCTCCCGCTGCTCCGGGTTTGAGGTTAGTTACAGCATCACAAGGTGCTCTCGAGCATAAAAAGCTCAGGCTGGGATTAAAGCACGCAGGGAACGCTAGCGCCAAGTCTTTCCTTCTGCTGTCTCACTTTTAAGTAACAAGGTTATAAAAATGCAAATGCCATCTTGGGGTTGTTAATAACTAATATTGGGAAGAATTCCTGCAAGTTGTAAAATATTTTTTATTTTTTTTTTTTTGTAAACAAAACCAAGCCCAGGTGAGGCGGCTCCTTGTATTTTACACCGGTCTTGTGGAAATAATGTTTGCAAAAAAGGGACTTGCAGCTTGATCCAGCCTTGCGGTGTTTGGCGTCATAAATCAATGGGAACTGCTCCATGCAGCTAATGATAAGGTGGTATTTGTTGTTTATCCTGCTTTATGGTAATGGTTCGGGAGGAGGAGGGTGCTGTGTCCTTCCTGAAGGAGCAGGAGTAATCTTTGGTGTGGTAACGGAGTAACAGAAACCACATCTATTATCAGAGATCTATAAATGAATCATATTATCCTACATTTTTAGGCTTACTAGAGCGCTCATTTTCAGAAACTTACATCAAGCACTGTGCAAGGATGAAAAGTAGTATTTTTCCATCCCTGCTGCACGAGGCAGAGGGAATTCATGATGCAATCTCGCACTGAGATGGGGAATTTTCCCCCGTTAAAATTTTGAAGTAAGATGCTAAAACATGATTACATCTGGAAGGATTGTAATCTGCCAGCAGTGTGCTCCTCTCAGAAGGGTGGGCTGCGGATTAATGGGGGACCCAGTGCTCTGGGATCCCGGCTTGTCCATGAAGTTATCTCTTGGAAAGGTTAATGATGATGCTAAACCAAAAACCCCTGGTGTTTGTGCCCCTGGTACATCCTCCCTCTCTTCCCAGCTGCCCTGTGCTTACAGCCAGCTCAGATAACATTCCCCAGCCCCTGGCCCACCTGTCCAGGGTTGTACTTGTGGAGATGGATCCCTGTGGGGACCGTGCACCCACTGCTGCCCTGCCCGGGTGACAAATCCCAGCTTTCAGGCCACAAAGGGCCATTGGCAGCTGGTGAGGGAAGTCTGTCTTGGCCTCTGCTTGGGTTGAAACGGGAGATGAGTGTCCCGCAGCACCCAGGTCCGGCTGGCCCCTGGCAGTGACACCACGGAGCCAGCTGCTGATCCCAGAGGGACCGGGGACCTGTGGGGGCTTGTGGCAGGGGTTGCCTTTCCCCCTGGAGCGGGACCAGGGCTGAGTGCTGCACGATGATGCTGCGGGCCCCACCGGTGCTGCTCTGGGGCTGTGTG
The DNA here is from genome assembly GCA_013400585.1 of Chloropsis cyanopogon. Classification (NCBI taxonomy): domain Eukaryota; kingdom Metazoa; phylum Chordata; class Aves; order Passeriformes; family Irenidae; genus Chloropsis; species Chloropsis cyanopogon. Next base: position 72,435 of record WEZZ01031781.1, read on the forward strand.
GGGTCTGGCAGGAGCCCCTCTGCAGCCCCCTGTGAGCCACAGCATCTCTGACACAGGGCATCCCCAGACCCCTGCACCAAAGCCCATCCCAGCCAGCAGTCCCACTCAGGAGTGCCCCTCAGTGCCTGCCAGGACCGAGGGAGCACCGGGGCTGCGCTCCAGAGGTGCCCGGGCGAGCTGGCTGCCATACTTGGGTTGTCATCAATGCAAATCATTCACACTAATTCCTTCAGATTCGGATTTAAGTTTTAAAGAAAGCTTCAAGTTACCTCAAAATAGCTTAGTAATTATTTTAATAACTTGTGTGAGCAGGAACAATACCCACAGTGTCAATTCTGGCTCGCAAAATGTTTTTTTCAACTGTTCTGAGGAAAAAACAGCGAACAGTTCAACAGCTTAAATACAAGCGAGTGGATCTCTGGAGATTAATCTGTCTGGTGTTCTTCAGGTAAAGACTTCTGCACAATTTAACAAAGGAAATAATTTTCCTATTTTTATAATGCATGTCTCTCTGTGGTATAAATTACTAAAACCACGCTGCTTATCCTCAGTAATGTTATAGATGCAGATAATTTACTGTGTATCACGTTATCAGTTCATTAAAGAGATGCAATAAAATCATTATTTACTAAGAAACAGCAACCCTTGCAATATCTTGTCAGAGAAATTGGCTGATGCAAGAGGATCATATTTAAGCCTATATTCACAATAGCCCTTTAAACATTTCATCTGCTTCCCACTTGAGTTGCGGGAGGGAGCCGCTCTTCCCGCAGCCCTTCGGCGGCCGCGGCAAAGTTGAGCTCAGCCCGTCCGGCCCTGCCGGAGCCCGACCCAGCCCGTCAGCCCCACCCCCAGGGGCACCCCACGACCCCCAGGCTGGGCCCTGCTGGCTGCTCCCGCCCCTGCCAAAAGGGTGCCAAAATATTAAGGGAGGTTTAGGCATTTCCTACCCCATCCCCCTCTTCTCCTCTGCCTAAAGATTACTCTGCATCCTAGACAAAGGAAATATTTAAACTGTTAAATCTGAACAAAGATACAGTCTGCGTATGACTTCTCTGAAGCCCTATAAAAATTCTTTAAAATTGCCTATTCACTCAAATTTACTGAGTGTAGCAAAAATGTCAAAGGCATAAAGTCAGAGAAGATTGAATAAAATAATGCAGAAAGACAGATTAGTCATGCACAGACCCACACAGCCTTTCACAGCACACAATACCACTTTTTATTACCGCTCTATCTTTACAAAGACTATGTTCAATACATAGAGGATGATACATGGTCAGTCATGTAATCTGCCTTTGATTCCAAGACTCATTTATCTGGGCCCTTTTCACAAAGACATTGATGAGAGATTTCAGTGTTTTCAGTGCATTGTTTTATTTATCATATATAATGGCTGGTGGAAAAAAATAGGAATTATGTCAGAGATCCTGCATAAAGGAGTTGTATAAAAGACTCTGTGACAAAGTTTGGTAAGACACATAGTGGCTCGGCTCAGGCACGCTGGTTTCTCCCCAGCCCTGTCCCCCTCCTCAAGCACTTTGGATATTGACAGCTGCCAAAAGCCCTGAGGAGGGACACTGCCCCCATCCCTGCCTGCTCCCGCAGCCTGCACGGGGCTGTCTCCAAATTACCAATTTTTCTGCGCTTTTAAATTTGAGCAATATTTTAATTGTTATTTTTAGCGATCTGGATTTATTATTTATACATTCACCAAAGAAAAGAGTCAGTCACAGTTTTGTATCTTGCAAATTTAATAAAGAACAGCCCTTAAGATAGAATTTCTCAGCCTGCCAGGATTGACAAAAGCCAGCTAATGCAGAAATGTCAACAGCAAACCTCATCAGCAGCCCCACCATGCCTTGCAATCAAGGGAAAGCTATGGCTTTACATAAACAGTAATATATAGCTATCTAAATATCTGTGTGTGTGTGTGGAGATGCCACCTGAGCTGTGGGAGGAGGAAGGGATGTGGTGCCTGGGCTCGGTGCTGCTGGGTCCCTGCTCTGTGCACACTGGGGGTTTCTCGGGGGGCTGATGCTCATCCCGTGGGATGGGGAGCCAAATCCAGCAGTTGGAAGCGCTGCAGTAAATCCAGAGTGAGCCCCTTAGAGTTGTTCCAGATTCACACCAAGCAAGCGGGGCTGCTTTGCCCCGTTGGGTTGGCATTCTGTGGATGTGGGGGGGTTTGTTTTCTCCTGCACGGGGAGCACTGGGGGTGTTTGGACCAACCCCTGCCCCCACCCAAAATACAGCCAGGGCTGCTCTGAGTGGGCAGTGCTGCCTGAGGGCAGGAGTGAGGCTCTATTAAACACCAGAGCACTGGCTGGTGTGCACTTAAATCACCATCTTACTTTCGAAACCTCTTTCAGAAAGTGTCCCTGCAGCTTCTGGCAGAGGGGGGGTTTCCTTGAAGGCAGTCAGACGTGACCAAAGCGTGGGGAAAGCACGGGTGAGCCTCGGCAGTCAGGAGGGTACCAAGCCACAGCATCCCTACCTGGTGCCGCGGGGCTTGACACCCTCGGTAGGGCCAGAAACGAGGGCCCGGAGTGGGAATTAGCTGCGATTCCAGCAGTTCCAGACCCCGCGCGAGGTCTCCCAGGGAGCAAGCAGAATGGCTGAATTTGGAATTATGTAGCAGCACCGTATATCCAGATGTGAGTTCTTCTATGGGGCTGGCAGAGATAAATCACGGAGGTATCCTTGACAAATATAGTAGCTTCCACTCAGGGCACAGTGTTAACCTGCACTTAAGGCTGAGGCACATGATTTAATAGGGACAGACTTGGCGGCTAAAGAAAAATCCCTTTGAGAGACGAACGGACGGCGATGTCAGCGGGTTGGGGTGACAGTGCCAGCCCCACAGGCGGGTGCCCTGAGCCTGCCGTGGGTGTGTGCCCGTGGGCTGGGGCCGGGCTGAAGGGCTGCAGCCCTGCAGGGCTGGGGACGGTGCTGNCGGCGAGGCCCCTGTAATATAGTGCTGTGCAGCTGCAACTTAGATCGTGAGGAAAACAAAATGGGCCGACTGAAATGGAAACTTTTGTTACTTATAATGTTAATGAAACCAGTTTATCAGGCAGCGCAGAGGAAGTGGAATATTTAGTGCCATTTAATGTCTAATCATCAGCATTTCTTTGAATAAATCACATTACATTGTCTAAAACCTGAAAAGACGAAGCTGTAATAATTTTTAATATGTTGTAGTTTCATTAAAGGGACACCCTGTTTGCCATCTAGCCCTGTGTGTCTTTGGGGAGGTTGTACACAACATGGAAGTGTGTTTGGCAGGTTCTGACACGGCTTTGTGACACTGTGACCCGGCTGTGGCCTGGCCACACCGCAGAGCTGGGTCCCCATTTGCTCACAGATGGGTGCTGCAAACTCCTGGCCCGGCTGGAGGGTTGGGAAGTGACCTGAGGTTCTTTGGGTCTGCACTCTGGTGGCTTTTGAATGCAGCAGAAATACTTCCTCTCAAGGCCAAATAGTGTCCTTCCCATTTTTCCCCACAGCATCCCAGCATCATCCCACTGGGAGCTGGTCGGGGTTTGCATGTCCTACCTCTGAGCTGAAGTGCTCCAGATTTTTAATCAACCAGCACAGCCTTGGCCCCTCCCCAGCATCCATCCTGGCGCCCCCTGGGCATCCCCGCTGGTCCCACTGCCCCCAGTGCCCCCAGCCCCTGCAGACCAGTGCCAGGCACCAGCACTTGGCAGCCCACAAAGCTCTGGTACTTGCCCACCAGTGTCTTGCTCATAGTAACTTTTAAGTGAACTGCAAGGAACCTATAAGTCATAATAAAATGAAATGATGACAGTTGTCTTCAAATCCATTGATTAATGGAAATATGGGTAGCTGGACACAGACTATATGGTTATAAATGGTGCTGTCAAAATAAAATAATTATTGTATTAATAAGCTGTTCAGCATTGGCCCTGCTCTACCTCTAAAAATATTTCAGCCCTTGATGTGTTTTGTGTTTCATGATACAACATGTGTTTTCCTGGCGAGCGGCTCGGTGGTGCAGGTTTTAATACAATTACTGTTTTGCAATGTGAGCCCTTCAGATCCTGGTACATGCAGCACAGCTGCAGATGGATTTTTTTATTGACTTAATACTAGTTCTAACTAGATCCTGAAGATTGACTAAGTTGGTGGAGCACATACCACTTGCAAGCAGGAATGGGAAAAAACTAGCATATCTTATTGTACCTGAAACACTCTATGATATGTACTAAATATTATGACTACTGCGAGCCCTGCAATAATTGATTCACCCACACAGCCATTTAGTCTGTGAGCTGTTCGTTTTACAAATTCTACAATCTTTTAGAAATTCTTTCAGTGAAGAAGATTGCTGCCTGGCCTCAGATTCATTATGGTGATTGAATCCTCTTCAATAGAGAACTGTTTAAAGAGAGCACATCCCTGTGTGTCTCACTCAGAGTGAAGGCACATAGGTTAAAAGCTTGTCTGGGTGGCATAATTCACTGCTGCTGTGCCAAACAATCACATCTTATTGTGACCTTCATAAGATACAAAAAGGCAACAGTATGGAGCTAGTCTTTTTTTTATTTTATTTTTTTTTTAACCACAGCACAATTTTAGCTACCCAACATCTGAAGCTACCAGAATCCCTAATTAAATAACCAATTAATAATGTAGAATAGAAAGAGCTATTTTTTTTCAGACACAAAATCATAATTAATCAGAGTACAAAAAGCTGCCTGTCTTTATATCAGGAAAATATAGACTAGGTATTTAAATATTCTAGCACACCTGAACCTTGGCCATCCGTCATTGTTATGACTTAAAACATCTCAGACTAAATTAGGTTTTGTTTGTATAGAGCAGTGAAAGTCAGATGGCTTGAATGACAAAATTAGAACATGCTCAAATCACTGAAACAAAACTGCATAAAAGGAAAGATGTGCAGGAGGAGTATTGCTCGTGTTAAGCTGAAATCCTTCTTTGTGGGATTTTTTTTCTCCTCTCCTCAAATTATTGTTTGTAACAATAGGAAGCGGAGAACAGCTCTAGGAACTCTATCAGTGTTCTTTATATACATCCCTTTTGGCACATTTATATATTAAAAGAAATAATATTGTTGTGTATAGCTGAAGCATAACCTCTGTTATTTCTACTTAGTCAAGGAAATGCCATAACAATGGATATTTCTCAAGGAAGAATATCTTTGAAACACAAGACTATAGTCATTTTGTATAGCTCACAGAGGTCAGGTTTACCAGGAATATATTTACATCTTTTTTACATTCAGAAGCTGAGGCTTTCTCCCTTTGGAAGTTTGTGGTACATTTTGGTAAAATTAAGCAAGCAGATTTTAATAAATATTCCAAGGGGTTTAATTTTGCACAGTTCATACCTTAACTTCGACTATTCTGCATGGGCAACAAAAAAGTTCTGCTGTTTGTTTTGTGCAGGAATGGGAAGGCAGAGAGGGGAGGCTCCCCAGGCCCAGCAGCCATGGTGCTGGGGCACAGGATTGCTCTGGGGACCTCCAGCACCAAAGTCTCTGCTGGGAAAACGGGCACCACAACGCAGAAATTGCTAAATTTGCACCAAATTCTGCAGCCCTTAATTGAGCAACCCCCTTGGTGACCTCGAGGGGAGATCTGCTCAGTCAAGGGCTGCAGTATTTGGTCCCCTGTAATTGTTTCTGAGGTATAATTGATGAGAGGCTGTTAATGGCTTCCAAGTTTGATAAGTGTTTGAATTCATGGTTCTTGAATCTGTCTTGTTTTAAGCATGTTGTAGGCCTTTAAATGCTTCTTTTTTTAGGAGGAAATAGTTTTACAAATGTTTGACACAAGTGCTTATGTGATCTTGAATGTGCCCATAGATATCTGTGTCTATAGAAATCAGTGTGCACACCTGTGGATTCTATAGAGCGGAGAGAAATTAGCAGCTTTCCTTGGGCCAGTGCTGTACAGAGCAGGAAATTCTGTTTTTCTTTTTATTGTTCAACATCTTACCACAAAGGATCTCAGTCCACATAAAATTTGTTATTATCCTAGTAATAAATAATTTTGGTGACAGTTATGGTATAAAACTTTGTGCGGTGTTTTTTTATTGATAAAGCAGCTATGAATCAACATACATGAACACAATAAAAATGTGCAAAATATATGTATTATAGTTCAGACTTTGTCAATAGGGCATTACATTGATCCGTTCTCTTTGGTGTTATTTGCAAAGCTGCACTAAGCATTTCACCAGCCATGCAAACTTTGTTAAATTGCCTTAAAACATAAATCACAGTGTTGGCTCGGCTCTCTGAAATCCAGCTGGGCTTGTGTCCTGGTCTTTGGAGTGTGACTCTGCAGAAGGTTCATGGAAACAGCACAGAGATCATGTCCCAAGGCTATCTTACAGATTAGATATAGATATAGATAGATGTAACTTGCATGTGTAGGTGGAGATTGGCAGCGAAGGTGATGAAGGCATGAGATACAGGACAACCAGAGATGAGTAAGACCCTATCAATGAATGTAATTGGTAATTAATGAAAAACTGACTGTTTTTTGTCCAAGTACATGAAAGGATATGAGGAAGGTGACCCTCACAGGAGTAATTTGAGGCCATGTGGGCAGCAATGCAGAGCTGGAGCTACAGCACTGAGGCTGCTGAACTGATCTGCTGGGTGCAAAGCTCAGGACATGGTTTGGATAAAATGGTAATTTAGCCAAAGAATTGCAAAAAATGGTCTAAAATGCTGCATAACTTTACCAAACACAGATTATGCCAGGGAAAAAAAATCTGGTATCTTGCTTTGATAAGATCATTGATTTTCTAGATAGAAGAAATGAAATAGATCTCATCTCTCACAGCAGAGTATTTGATAAAGTGCCATGTGGGAAATTATTAAGGCAAGATAAGTACCTAACAGCAAGACAAGGGAGGGAGATGGGGCTGGTCATGCTGGAAGACAAAGCACAGGTCTAGGCAGAAATCAAAGGATGCCTCTCAGAATTGGCCTCCAACCTGATCCTGGGAATGTGGTGACGAATCTTGCTCAGCAGGTGAAACTGGAGGCACCACTAATACGTAATAATAATCAGCATAGCACGTGGGGAGAACAGGGCACTTCCTAGGAAAGAGTTATTCTGAACCACCCCTGTGGGATGGAGGGGAGGGAATTCCTGGAACTGAACTTTTAGTGGTGCAAGGGTGGTGGAGTCCATGGCCTTGGCTGGTAGAGTTATTGACAACCTTAAAATTTTGCCTGTGGAGAGCTTTGGAGAATATCTTACCCACTGACATTTCCTGATGCTCCTGAGCTCTAATTTTCAGTTTTGTTTTCTCTAATATCTCACTGCACAGGCAGCTGCTGTGATCCCCTGCCAGTGGTGCTCAGAGTAGCCGAGGTCAGCGGTGTGGGGTGCTCGAGATGGGAAGTGCTGGAGTGAAATGATGGAGGGAGCCTCACGCCCCTTTCCTGAAGTCTTGACATTTTCTCTACAGTGAAACAAAGAGCTGTCACTCTCTCCAGCACTGGGAGAGTAGGAGGAGGAAGCCCAACTGCAGTTAAACAAATAAATACAAATATATATTCATGTGCATTCCCTATGCATGGGTTCCTCGAGGGACCACGGTGCACAGGCCTCTCTCTCCTGGTCCCTGCTGTGCTCTGTGGGATGGTTCTCCTGGTTGCTCCTGGTCTCTGCGGCCCATGAAGCTGGCACACAGCACGTGAGGGTGCATTTCCTGCAGGGACATCCATGGGCCCCCTCATCACCTCTTCCCTGCCTGCTGTGCCCCATCCCTGGCTGGGGCTGTCCCCTTCCCAGCCCCATGAGGGAGCAACCCAGACACTGTGGGTGAGGAAAAGAAAAAATTTGGTTTCGAAACTGGTGTTGGACATGACTGTAGCTGAGCCACAAAAACTCTCAGAAACTGTGCAAGCTGCTGAGCAGAACCAGTGAGAAGAGGAGGACATTTTATAAATACCATCTCTCCTCAGTTGTGCTGCCTTGCTCTTATCCTGCAAGTATTTGTGTTAAAAACAGTAAGAACAAGACATCTGAAAATTAGGATTCTATGTCAAACTGTCAATACCCACAAGCATGCAGCCTTTCATTAAAATCTGTTTGACATTTTTGTTATGCACAGAGAGCCAAAAAGATGCCAAAAGGATGTGATATTTGTGATCGCATCCTCCTGCTAATACAAGACACTGTGAAGACTATTGTATTAAAACATTCCTTGCAAAAGGATGAGCAGTTACAGCAAAAAAAGTGAAAAGAGCGAATGAAGTTAAAGAGAGTTATGTGCAGTGTGGGAATTCGGGATGTGCTCCTTGGGTGAAGCAGTGGCAAGTAGCCTTTTTAACTCTTTGTAGCTAATTGAAATGATAAGCAATCTAGTAATTTCAATTTTCCACAGAGGTCTTTCACCCCCAAAATGTGCAAAATTTAATCATTTTTGGAAAAATCCTGTAATGATCACGTCATGTGACCCAGGCTGAAGAGATATTATTTTGTCACAACAATGTGAGTAAATTATCTTACTGGCAACTTGCTTAAAGGTCATGGAGATCATCTGATGCGTGAGATGGAAATTTCTCATGCCAAAACAATATTGACAGCTTATCAAGCAGGGAGGAAAGTACGATGGTATAATAGAATGTAAGGTAAGATAACGCTTGCTACTGATGGTAGAAAATATGACATGGCATTTCAATTTTAAGGTTATAGGCAGAATGATGTGGTATAGATGCTTGGAGGCCTAGGGGGGCAGCTTGCCTACAGATAGGCTAAACTGGATGCAACATTGTAGCTTAACAGATAAAAATATAATATAAGATATTAAATACAATACCTGGAGAAAGGGATATAAACAGTTGTATCAAAGAAGGGAGGGAGAAAGGACTTCATCTGCCTGGATGGATGGATTCTCTTTGAACAGGCTGCTGGCTCTGCTGGGACTCAAAGATTTGTCTCTTTTCTCTCACATTTTGGTATTGGTAGGTGCCTTATGGATTTTCTTTAAGTTTTCTGTTTTATAGCTGCAATGCAGTGCAGGAAGTGAATGACCAGGAATCTATACAGTAGTTGTATCTATCTATATCTATATATCTATATCTNTCACAGGTATATATAAAAATAACACATATAACTAACACACATCTGAGCCCTGAAATGGTCACTAAATGTTTTCCACCTTGTTTTCAATGCTGAGTTATAATGCCAGCTGAAAAAAAATTGCAAGAGAAGGGGAATATTCCTTGAGGGTCTGCCACAGCATGAATGGTCATGACCTTCCTTAATAATGTGTTTGAGTGCCTGTCCTTGCTGCATTGGGCCCGGCATGTTGGGACTGCTGCTCCTCTTGCTTTTGGCACAGTTCAGCCCAGTGACACCCAGGCACTGCCTGCCCTGTGACACCACGGGCTCTGGGCACAGCCATCAGGAAATGCACTGTGCTGGAAAGCAGTCTGATAGGGCTGAGAAATCTGTTTCTTGTCTGCTGTACCACAATTGCCTGAGACACAGCACCGTACCTGCTGCCCACAGGTCTTTGCTTAGGGGGTCTTTTTTTAAACAAACACAGCATCAAAAGTGCCGAGGAGATAAATCAGAACAGGTCAGGGATCTCTGCATGCATCTGTGTTTCTCTATGTGTTTGTATTTGGGGCAGATTCAGGGTATTTCAGAACCTGACATTTCTCATCCATGAATGGGCAATGCAGTCCCATTGGTGTATTCACTCACTAGGGCTTTTTTCAGCTGTTCTTAACCCAAATGAAAAGTATACATTATTTATCTTCTTTCCTGCTCTCATCAGTGGCTGAAATTTAATTTGTCCCCACCTGCATGAGCCCTTCCCTGTGTCTGTGTGTGGCACTCACATCAAGGTCCCACAAACACCACACTTTTGGCATGAAGGATTCTGCGGGCTCAGCCTCTGCCACCAGCCTGTGGCTGCCCAGTTCTCAACCCTCACTTCCATGGGCTGCATTAGGCTCCAAAAAATGGTCTTGGTGCTGTGCTGGATATGCTGGGTGTGCAGTGGAGGAGGCAGAGCTGTGTGTCCATGGGCAGCGCTGCAGGGTGTGTGTCTGCTGATGCTCCCCAGTCAGCCCGGGGTGTCACAGAGAGTCTGGGTGAGCCACATCTGCAAAAGTGATCAAGAAATAGGGCCAGAGCCAGTGTGTCACAATCTTTTGCAGCTGTTTGTACAGTAGGTCCTTGGGACTTTGAAGCTCTTAATTTCTCAGAGGAAAAAAGTCACTGGGGAAGTTTCCTCTGCAGGTAGGTAGTTGTAAATGAGCTATACAAATATTCAACATTCTTTATGTTGTCTCCAGGGAGAATCAAGACAATCAACAGAATCAACAGGACTGATACTCTTGCAGTGGCTGTTCAGAAAGGGTTGGTTTGGTTGGCAGAGTTTCACTATTCTTGAGTTTGGCTGAGGATTTTGAGCTCCAGCATGGCTGGGGATGGGAAAAGGAGCTGCCAGACCTTACAGGGCTCAGGTAAAATGCACTTGTTTCTCCAGGGTCAGATGAGATCTGAATAAAAGCTGGCTTTTTGGCTTTATATTTTCAGATCCATCTCAAAGCACAGTCAATTTCAAAGTGAAGTGGTGTTTCTAGTTCTTTTTCCAGGACTTGCACAGCCCAGTATTCTTCTGAGCACGTTTGTATCCCCGCACAAGGGCTGCAGCCAAATATCCTCAGTGGTGTATTGTGAGGGTTCTCTCTGCTCCAAACCTAATTGAAGCCTTGAACAGGGCTAGCTGCTCTCACAGGTTCCCAGTATTGCATCTTCAAGAGTCAACTTGCTGGGAGCAATGCACTCATTTGTGTAAGGAAAAAGATCCCTTAATGTGCTATTAAATTAAACAATGTCACTGCTATTGCAGTAGAGCTGAGCGAATAATCCATAATGAATAATTTATTCAACAAATTTAGCTGCTTTCTCTGCTCACAGACTATCTGGAGACAGATCACAATTCCCTCCAATTTACTTATTATTTGAAATTACTGATGGATAGCTTTGTAATTAAAAAAACAACTCTGTGTCTTGATCACAAACAACTGTGGGTGTCTGATCTTCGTTAGTCAAGGTATGTGCGTTGGTTGTGATGGGTCAGATAAATCACATGATATTGTTTCTGCCTGCTCATTGGAGAAGCCTACAAGCATGTCTGGCATGAAAAGACAAAAAATTCTGTCTCTGCATGCAATTTTGAAATTTGTCTTGTGCAAACATTTGCCCAGTAAAACTTGATTGCTCAAAAGTGTGCAGAAAGCAAATCCCAGGAGGAAATCAATGTGGCTGCAGTAAATTCATTTAAAAATGTGAATGAATATTTGCAGACTTTTTTTTTTTAAAGCTCTGACTTAGCCCTGCACAACAATGTCCATCAAATGCAGCAAAAAGCCATTTCGCTTGTTGAAGATTATTTGGTTGGTTTTTTCTTTTCTCCTTTTCTCCCTCAGAAGACGACAGAATGAGAAGGAATCTCTGGTCTTGATATTGCAATAATGTTAGATTGAACTCAACGATCAGCTGCGCAGGAGACACCTTAGAACTGATTATCTTGGAAGGATGTTTCAAAATCTCCCTGTTCTGATGGCCAGAAGCATTTTTCTGTTGTAAATCTTCCATGTACTCATGGACAGGTTTTTCTCACTTGTTGCTGAGTCTCACTCCACCGTCCTGTAAACAGCCCTGAGGGAGGGATGGGGGTCTCCAGGCTGCCCAGGGAGCAGAGTTGGTTGCAACTGCTTTTTTTTCCCAAAACCCCTGCTAAAAGCCATCTGTAATTTGTTGCAGTTCTCACCTTCTTTGTAGGTTCCTCCTTCTCCATCACTACCTTGCTCAGATGGGGAGACCCTCTTTGCCCTCACCTCAGTGCAGAATCAGAAATGCAGCCTTCCTCCTCCTCCTTCTCCTCTTCCTTTCTAAGTCCTCAGAATCCAGAGGTTAAACTTGTAGGCCCTCATCCCTAGCTCATTGTTTAAAGCTGATTGATACTGAAGGAACAATCTGTTTTTTTTCTTTTTCTAATTTCCAATGTTAAGAAAAACCACTACAGTGGGGAATGTTTTTGCAGAGGTGTGTGTAAACCTCTCAGATCTGAGGTCTAAGGGTTGTGTTTGTACATGAGGGAATGGGCTGATTAATTGATCTCCTCTGAGTCCTGTTTCAATACTTTACTCTTCCCAATGCAGGAGATGCCATTGTTTTTGTGAGTTCAGCTAGGTTAGGTCACAAAGACATATTCCCCATCTTTTGAAGTAATATACATGTTGGTATCATCTTCAAGTAGAAAAGTTCATGTGGCAGCTTTTGTGTTTCCCTACTAGGAGCCAAACACGAATAACAATTATTACTTCACCGTAGCTGTTTCAGGCATTCACACCCTATTAAAGCAGAGAGCAATTCCCGGGAGAAATACCACTCCTTGGTGGGGAGAGTAGTGCTTAGTGGTGACAAACAGCACTTCAAACCCAAACGTGGTGAGCTGGGTCAGGGAATGCTTTCCTTCATACAGATGCAGCTTTTCATCTATGTGATGCTTAGAGTGAAGGATCTGCCTGCTCAAAAGGGACCTCTGGAGTGAGCGGTGCCGCCGGCTCCGTGCCAGCAGCTGCCTGCTGGGTACCTGTCCCCGGGGTCCTGGGCACCAGCGCCCTGCTTTCACTTGACCTTCAGCATTCATCGGCTGGTGAAGAGGGTTTCACTTATTTTGAATGTGCAGAAACGTGGTCCTTAGTGGAAATTGTGCATCAGCATCCAGAAGACAAGGAGGCAAATGGGATCACATGGAGCTGAGCGGTGTTTACACTCTGTGTTTGTACCGCCTCCGCTGCCACTGCGTGCCCAGAACTTTGCTTGGGGTCAAGCATGTGATCACTGTGATCTCAGTGCAGCATAAGACACCCAAGAAGAATATAGATATAAATGTTCCTTCCTGGCAGTTTTCCTGTTAAAGACAACTCTTTTCCCATCTGGCTGTTTTGCTCTCCCTTCCCTGTGCCTGACACCCAGGTAGGGCTGCTTCTTTCCATGCTTGAAACGGATCCCAAAGCCACAGGAAAAACAAAGAACGGCTCGTGTTTATTTTTACAGAGTTTTAACTGGGTCGGCAAGGAACGAAGCCTTGTTAAAAGGATTTTACTATGGGTCATCCAGAGTTTGAGGAGATGAGGAAGAAAAGGGGGGAAGATGCTGCTTCTCCATGGGCAGGTTGGTGGCTGGTGCCACGCTGCCCACACAGCTGCAGGGAGCAGTCAGTGCACAAAGCCAGGGGTTGAAGAAGAGCGATAGGAAAAACTCCTTTGGGCAAATGAGGATGTGAACTGAGGATGTTTTAATATTTTTCTCACAGAAAGTAGCATTAGTTAATTCTGCCTTCTGTCCTCAATTGCTTATAAAAACAAAATGAAAGCAGCATAATTCTTTAAAGTCCACACAGGCTTTCTTAAAATGACCTTTTCACCTGTAATTACAAATAAAAGATTATTGAGCCAAATGGGATATATTAGTAAGAACATCACTGATATAATTTGGATCACAGTGAATAAAATAGTGGGGAAAATTCATTTAACAACCTTTAAATCACTGACTCCAGTGTTATTTACTTCTGAAAGCATAACTCATACAGCTTCTCCTCTGTTGTATTCCCACAGCATGTATTTATCTCACCTTCTCCCTTGAAACCTACGTAAAAAATAGATTTTGCATTGGCAACGCTCTTTTCATCTTCCTCTCCTGAGCCCACACTCTGCGTGAAAGGCTTTGAGCTCTGCCTCTGTGGCATGGTCACGGCGCTGAGATGGGGACAGCTGGCTGGGAAGCCAGGAAAGCCAGTCAAAATTAGAATTATGCTCACTTCAGGAGTGTGAAAGTTACCTGGCCCGGTCTGTGTTTAAGGACTCTGACAGAACTCCAGTGCACAGGGTGCACTTCAGCCCTGCCCGTGTCTCTGATACAGCTCTTAAACATGCCTGGAGTTTGGGAGAGTCCTGCAAGTCAGGGGTGCTCCACGGGAGACAGCCAAGGCCTTCTTTGCCTCCACCAGGCCACAGATGAGCTTTGTGTCTGCTGATGCTCTTAAATCAGTAGATTTTAGGAAACAACAATATAGTCCATTAGCAAATATAATCGACATCGTCTCTGCTGGACCAAGAGCACAGGATATTCTTGCTGCAATATGGTCACTTTGAACGTGTCATTCCCTTTAAATCAGCACAACATCAGGAGGTACCACAGTGGATCAGCTGTGCAGGAGGTGGACATCTGCCAGACACAACCGTTATCAATCATCACCCAAGTATTTACATCAATCATTGAACAAACATTTATGTCTGGAGTCTTTCTTCTGGCCACAATATACATTTAGACAGAAACACAAACACAACGGGGAGAGGATCCTGATGCCTTCCTTCACCCTGCTTGTAGAATATTCACTTCTCTCTTCTCCCCTGGGCTGACCTCCAATTTGTTTTCTATTTGAAAGGCTAAGGCCATATGGCAGATATGTTCAGCCCTCAAAGTCTTTTGATCTTTGGAACAGTTGCAGTCTAAATTTCAATAATGAAAATACTTTTTTTTTTTTTTTTNTAAATGAGATATTATATTTCCATACATTTTATTTCTGGCCACATCTATGAATCTAATATTGACCTGGAGTTATCTGTGATAGAGAAGTTATTAATTTTGACAGATATAAGGGAGAAGCTAATATCCTCCTTTTACAAACACCTAATATTAATCTCTAGTGATGTAAACGAGAACTCCAGAATGGCTTGGGGTGGTGCTGGAAATAAGATTGAAATTTGATAATGAAAAAGGGAAAGATTCATTTTAGAAAATTGATAAAATAGATAAAAAACTGTATTTCCTATGAAATAAGTGTAGGAAGCACAACTTAGATCTAGCATCCATTATTCCTCTATGGGTGGTATATACACAATGGATATGTTAGGGAGCAGGTTTTACTCTGATTTAAATATCTGTAATTCCATTGACTCAGGATAGTTTCTGTCTCATGATTTCTACTCAAATAACAAATAGGAGGTCTGGAATTGGTTTTATGGCTCAGGAAGGTACCCAGCTTGGTTTGACCAAATGAGGATGGCTACTAATGCCACATCAGCAGCTCTGCAGTGACTCAGTCACCTTCAATAGCTGGAGATTTCACTCCGTCACCCTCAAGATCCATTGTAGCCTGTTCCCAAATCCTGGCACTTCTTGGAGACATTTTCTTCCCCAGCATGCCTTCTCTCTGCTATTGTGTTCCAGTCAAATAGTTTTGTGAACAGGCAGAGAATTCCTCGATGCACTGGGAGGAAACCCTTCCTCAGCTCTGACTATCTGGAGATCAGGCTTTGGATTCTCCCTCTGGAGAAGTTTTTGGCCTTTGCTTGGGATAAAATTCCAGTATTTTATGATACATAGGATATTTTGTTTTTTTTTTCTCCCCAGCAATTTATTGGGTTATCCTGGGGAAATTGCCAAGTCTGAAGATTCTGGAAGTGTTTGGAAGGTTTTTACTTTACGGCAGAGAGACAGTTTGATGGCCTGGTTCAAAAGGAGCTCAGATTCACACAGCTGCACTGTTTATTTTGGTTGCATTTTTTTGTTATGCCAGAAGCAAAGGCAGGCTGTAATATCAATCTCATTCAGACATTTTGCTGTCCTCTTCTTTTTAAATCTCAACAGCATTTGTACCCTGTTCTTGTCCAAGATCCCACCACGCAACTGATCAAAGCCCACCCATTTCTGGGAGTCCTGAGCAGGTTTGGTGGCCATCCTGCTACAAAGGGCGTGCAGAATTTGGTCACCTGCTTTACTCACTGAAGGAATGCTGCATTCCTGTGTCCTCATTAATCCATCACAGTGCTGATGTGCCTGTGATGAAAGGAAATAGGGCAGGTATGATTAATAAATGGTTCAATGTGGGGATGGGGAGAACCCTGTTTAGTTTCGCAGGTCTCTGCTGTCGTGCTGCTGCACTGTGTTTGCTATATGTATTTATTGCCAAGCTTATCTCAGAGTTATGAATTTGATATCAAGGTTGTCGTGAACATTACTAAAGGCACCTGTCTATGCCTCAGAGCAAAGTGAAAAGTTATTTCAACCACAATGGCTGACAGCATGCTGAGGATGGCACAAGGCCTCCCTTCTTGGAGAGATGTCCTCAGCAGCAGCAGAGCTTGAGCTGCTGCCACAGGGAAATGCTGGAGCAGCTCATACCATGGAGAGGGGCCCAGCCTGGGGCAATCTGTTGTTTTGGGGGTATTTTCCTGCCTGGAGATGCTGTTTGGGGATGGGAAAGTTCAGGCAGTGTGGTGGTGCAGCACAGCCCAACAGCTGTGGGCTGGGCAGGGGCAGTGGGGAAGGCAGCCCTGGGGGGCAGTTTGAGTGTTGGGGTAATATATTTTATTAGTTGGGAGGCAGGCTTGTGGTTTTAATGAATCTTTTGGTCCCTCCTGTGGTAGTGTGTTCTGATCTGACTCTTAGCTGGTCCATGCCTGACCATGCCCGGGCTCCTGCGGGCAGTGCTGGGAGTCACAGCGGCGTGGGGGCTCCATCACTCGGGGTGCTGGAGCCCAGCCATGGCCTCACTGAGCACCCCGTGCCACAGTGGGGTCTGACATCTCACCAGGGCACAGGGCAGGTGGCCCTGAGCAGCTCCAAAAAGAAAGAGAGGACCTCTACTATTGTTGCAGTGTTGTCACTGCTCCCAAAGGCAGCAGCTGTAAACAAAGCAGTGCAGATACTGATATGCAGTATCATGCACTGCAAAGATGGAATGAGATGCCAGCCAGCCTCAGGCCAGTTATGATGCTGGGCTAAGAACTAAAACCACAGTGACTTAAAAGCCAAAGGCCTTCAGACAGCCCTGTCCTGGCTCGTCCATCAGTCTTGCTTCCCTCCTGCAAAAAGCCACGATAAACAATTATCAGGTATCAGTGCCTGAATCTTAAGTGTCTTCTGTAATACTTAATATAAAAACAAATATGTTCTCCTTCAGAAAATGAAGCAGTTCCCAATTAATTATGTATAGCTCTCCTGCTTTCACGCAAAGAATAGCAACATTCAAATAAGGGCTTTGGTCTTCTTATCACCTGTTAGATTACAGGCATCTCCCAGCTCTCTAATGATCATCTGAGTTTTGGGGCTGGTTGTTCTTTTTTACTCTGCATCATGTTCTTTCTCTTTCTTAGCATTTTTGATAAAAATTACGTAGTTGAGAAGAGACAGATGTCCCTTTGGTGATTTAATACCTTCTTTGCTGCCCTAAAATGTCTGAAAGAATTGGCTTACATGTTGAGAGCTCTCTCTGTTCTGATTTCATGTATGCTCAAGGCAGAGAGGAAGACGGAGGAATGTATGCCACAGCTGTGGGCCAACCCACTGGATCTGATGGATGGCAAAACAGTGATGAAACCCAACAAATGGGTGGGATCTCTGTAATGACTCTTCTGCTCAGGAGGGCATAGCAGCCCAAGACCTGCCTGAAATCCCCTCCTGTATGTCAAGTGCTTTCTCTTGCACTGTATTTGTTCAGGAATGTGTCTTTTGCTCCTATCTTTGGGAATGTTTGTCCTGCAGAAGACTAGGCTAGGCTGGAAACCAATGGATACAATTTTGTGTTTTGGTGGCCTTTGTGGGCTCTACCTGCTTTATTGTCAGAAGGAAGAGTAAGAAGTCTCCAACATATAGTGCCATCAGCATTGTGATCTGAGAAACAACACCTACAGAATCTATTATTCATTAAGTGTAACCAATATATAATTTAAAACAGTGGGTTTTGTCAAATAATGTTAGGTCAGCATAATTTTCTGCCTATTACTAATATCTATAACATCTTTGCCTTAGTCAGCTCTATTTAAATATGCAATCATTTACAGCTTTTGACTATATGTGTGCGCACTCCCAATTTCCAATATTCAACTACTACAAATTTTATGCTGACATCAATAGCAAACTATTAAAGACAGTATTTCATTATTGGTTTTTCATCCCAAAAGTTATTTACAATTATATACTAAGCACTAATATTAAAGGAAACCATTTAAATGAGGTGCTATCTGCTTTAACAATATGTCTGTCACAGAATGAGATTGTGTTTAAAGATTTTATCAAGAAATGGTTGTTTGCTGAGGTTATGTTTTGTCCATGAAATATGCATTTCATATCTCTTTCATTTCATTAACATAATTTAATTTGTGCTTTGCATTTTGTGCATAATACATATTTGATTTACAAAACAAATATTTCCATTAGAAAATGAATTTCATGCAGGCAAAAAAGCAGAACCAAATGATGTATTGAAGGAAAATAAGAAGAAATGAAATGCATTTTCTCAGTCTATTAAAAAATCTATGGCATTGACAGAAAGTGCACTTAGTGCTACATTTAAAAAATAGCACATATGTCAATGTATTAACAAATAGAATTGGAAATACAAATATTTCCCTATATCAAGCCAAGAATCTCTTTATTTTAATTGAGTTGATTTAAAAGCCCAACTACAATTTAATTTTTATTTCATGATGTGGTACACTGCCTGGTGCCATTACATCCATGTAGAATTGGCAGTCAATATACAAATATATTTTACCTTTTAGAAACTTTCTATTGACACTAGCAATAAATAATTTAATGGGCTGAAAATGTGAAATCATTAATTTGCTGATTGTCTTCGAATATTGGGTAGCTGGAGTAGGGGTACAGATAGGTGAGCAAACTAATGAATAATGTTTGTGAGTCTGCCATGGACCCCAGTAAAGCAAGCCACAGATGAAATGAAATGCTATTTAAACTTGCCTGGTTTAATCTCCAAGGAATTCCAGCTAAATCCAAGGAATTGAAGAAAAAGGATGAGGCCCAAAATGCCCCATTATCTCCCTGTCAAGAAAATCTATTAAACTTACTGAGGAGGAGTTAAATGTGTGACTCCCTTGGAGTCTGAATGTGCACATTTCCTTCCGTGCAGCCAACTCTGTCAACCTGGAATGTCCCCATGGGAGTGGTGGGCTGAGCACCTGAGATGTGGCAGCTCCGTGCCTCTAAGGGAGCTGGCCACCTCCCTGCAGATGGATCTGCTGCCTCTCTCTTGGCATGTGACAGAGGCTGGGCAACAAATCCCTCATCCTTCCAGAACCAGCCAAAATCTTGAGAAAATCTCTGAGAACAAGCATCCCTTTCACGGAGGTGTAGGTATTGACTCGTTACCTGTATGAGCTGGGAAATTTTGGCATGACACAGGAGGGCAGGGTTTGGCCCCAGGCCTGCCCTTCAGCCACACATACGGATCGTTCTGCCCACAGCTGCAGTCAGGCAGCCCCAGTGATCTTGCTGGTGTAACTGGGAGCAGAAGTGGGCTTGTGAAAGAGGAGGCAGGGATGGACATAACTGCTCTCAGCCCCGGCTCTGCGGCTCCGCTGGCACCGCCAGCTGCAGGAATGTGTCTGGGGCAGGACTCAGACAACATGAGAATTAATTTAAATTCATGGGATCTTTTAAAGATAATAATAGATGTCGAGTTGCATCTTTTAGTTGTTTTGGAGCTTTGTGCTTTAAGCTTTTTTACACAAGGATTAGTGGCTTGCTTTTAAAAAAAGGGAGGGGTTGGGAACCAGGATTCTTGCAGTCTCAGGAGTCCAGAAGCTGCAGCTTAAAGAAAAATACCAAATGTTGCAAGGCGGTAAGACTGAAAAATCCTGCATTATTCTGCCATGGGGAATAAGTTTAACTCTATGAGAAACTATATGCAGCAAAGTGAGGAGGAAAAATGAAGAATAACTCCCCTATTTAAAACTAAGAGATACATTTGGGGAGGTTAGGCTGTAAATACATTAGCTTAGCTGGAATTTTGCCAGGACTTTGGGACTAATATCCATACTCTTATGAAAAGTGATTGGGATAATGACTACAGGTATCTGAGGCCTCGGTGCTGTATCCAAGGCTAATTGAATTGAGTAGGCGTGCATACTTGAGAAAACCAAAGGGAGGTTAGGTAGAAAGAGTGAAGAAGGTGAAAAAGAAAGCAAAGAACCTAAGCTGCAACACTCTGATAATTAACCAAGAGAAGGCTCCTGGGCTGTCCTGCCAGCTCATGCTGTGTGCTGGCTGGAAGCAAAGTGACAGGGGGAATGCTCTCACCCTGCTGCTCCCGTGGCCACCAGTGCCACAGCTAGCAGCTTGTTCTGATCTTCTGCTCTCTGAATTATGCTCTTGTTGCAGGAACCATGCTCTGCAGAGCTTGCATGGCACAGGCTCCCTGCTGCACTCGTGGCACCGCTGGCATCCTGCTCATCCCATGGCCAGGTGTGCTGTAGGGACAAACCTGGCCATGCCACGTGCCACTTGCAGCACTGATGGCTTGCTCTGGAGGCTGCTCCCTGCTCATCACAGCCCAAAGAGTAACTCTGCACAACACCCCTCAGAGGGCCATCAGAAGAGAAGGGAGCAGTCCCCTCTCCTGCCCATGTGCCCATTGCAGGAGGAACCTGGATTCTGCCTCACCTTCACGTGGTCCCTCATGGACATTTGGTAGGTCTCCGTGCTGCTTTATCTGAACCCAAAACACACAGTGCCTAGAGAGAAAGCCCATTTTCATTCACTGAGGGTGGGACACCTTGTGTGGTATTTGGGATGTGGCTGACCCTGGGAAGGGCCCTGCAGCCTGGCAGAGCTGTGCTGCTCCGAGCAATCCCACCCGAGCAGCAGCCCAGCTCCACTGACTGCTCGTGGAGACACATGTATTGGGAATCCTCT
The DNA here is from genome assembly GCA_013400585.1 of Chloropsis cyanopogon. Taxonomy (NCBI): domain Eukaryota; kingdom Metazoa; phylum Chordata; class Aves; order Passeriformes; family Irenidae; genus Chloropsis; species Chloropsis cyanopogon. The sequence goes on from WEZZ01031781.1 coordinate 93,197, forward strand.
CTAGTGAACCAGAGAGCCAAACCTTCAGCCGAACCTTGGAAGGAATGAGTACTGTGAGCCTGGTGATTAGCTCTAGGATTAATGAGATGCACCACCTACATTCATAAGGTATAATGAGAAAAAGTTCCCAGTAACGTTCAAACATCACACCTCCTTTCCTGACAATATCGGCATGTCAGGGTTGGGATAAAACTGTTTTGAATAAAAAATAAAGTATGTCTAAAATATTAAAAGAAAAAGGCTTAGTGCCTGCACACACAAAAGCAATGATCTAAGGGAAATCACCAGTTGCTGTTCTGTGAGGTATAAAAATAAACCCTTGTCTCCTTTACTTTTACATTCACTGACAAGTGACTATATTAGCATTAAGTGAAAAAGCAGATGAAAAGTAATGTCTTTTATTTAGCTCCTACCTGAAACATATTTAAGTTTCATGCAGGAAGTGAGATTGTGCACAGGGGTTTGAAATCATGTAATAAGACACTGTGTGACATTATCTGTCCACCCAGCAGTCACTCCAGTAAGTAACACTGCCACTAAATCTTGGAAGGGAAGTTAACACAAATAACTTCACACTTTCCCCCTCCCTGTTTTCTCAAGCTTGTCAGTGTGTCTATCTGTATAAGATTTTGTACTCGTTCTCCAAAGAAACCTGTTAGGATGCCTGTCCATCAGCTAGTCCAACGTACTCGTCTCATTTTTAATATGCCAAAAATGTTGAGCCATGTATTGTTTCTAAATGAAGCACATGTGTGCTGCAGAGTAGAAACAGAAATGTGCTGATACAGGAAACTCTACTTGTTTGTTAGCAGTGATATTGGAAAAAATCCATCTCTCCTAGCAGGACAATCTCATCATATTAAAAGTTATGGATTTCTTGCTTAAGCATTCTACACTAGCTGCAGAGCTGTATAAACTTGCTTCTGCTTATCAAGCGAGCCAACAATACACAAAAAGAAAATTTAACATCTTCTAACATTTCTGCCTTCATATGGGAGTTCTCCTGAAATGAGTTCTTCAATTATCCTGATGGATCTGTTTAGTGAGTTGGTACTGTTTCCTGGCTTATAAAAGCCAGTGCATTACTATGCAATACTGTGTATGTGCTATTGAAATGAGATCAACATCATTGCTTTACTACATTTTAAGCAGAAGTTAGCACAGATTATAAAAATCATAAAGACTTTGGAGTTAGATATTGTAGCAATGTATTCTAAAGCTTACGCTGGTTTTCACTGGCAAATAACTAGAGGTGTGTGAAAAATGAAATGTTGGTAGCTTCTTTCTTAAATAACTTATGAGCATTAATCAATATTAAGCAAAGATTATCACAGAACATGTTTTATTTTTCTTTCTCTTGGATAACAAAGGAAAAGGGATTTTTAAAAAGATGATAAAACTAATATTATGAATTTCAAAATATTATTGATTTTCAAAATAAAGTTGTAACATTATTCCTATGTGTAGGAGCTAATATATAGATCTATATATGAAATTCACTTCAGGAAAAAAATCACTGCTACATCTGAGATTAACTGCATATGACATCCAAGAATGTTTCAGAGCATCATTTATTGGATTGACTGTGTTGTGCAAGTATTCAAAATATTTATGTCTTTAGTTCTCCAAATTATTAAGCTGCTAAGATTTGCCTGTGAATGGAAGTTTTAACAAAACAGTTTGTAGGTGTTCCCTCTGAACCCAATATCCTCAGCTCTGTGTTTGTGCATTTGCATGTGTGTGTGCATGCACAGATTTTTTAGTCCTTACACTGTAAAAAACTTTGGAATTGTTTGACCCTGTAAACACAAAATTCATGTCTCTCACCCTGGGACAAATACATTCTTTTTAAAAGCAGCATATGGGCAGCCTTGGACTGATGTTAGTTTATTGTCACTGCTTGATAACGTTTAATGGAAAAGATACAAGACTGCCAAAGAATTTTAATTATTTTTGTGATAAAGTTATATGTTCGGCCTTGAAAAAGTGGAGATAATGCTGGGATTCATTATTATTCCCAGTGTGTTTAAACAGACGACACAGAATGCAAACAAAAGCAGATGAAATTTGAAAAGTATTATCAATATTGCAGATAGCAGATGCCCTTTCCAATCAGAACAAGCATATCTTCTATAGCAACTTTATGGTTGAGTAGTTTATTCATTTCTATTAGAAGGTTGTACGTTTCTAAAATATGTAGATGGTATCTAGAAAACCAACCAACCAGTAGGGTCATTTTGCTTGTTTTCCTAAATTTATTATTTCACTTTTGCAGGCTTGATCTGAGGTGCATTAACATGGGAGCGAAATCTTATTGTGTCAAATTCTATCTTGTATATGACCTTTCATGTGTTTTTTGCTGTGGTTCTGAGAGGGAAATGCTAAGAGGTGTCTATTCTGCAGGGGTTTGTCAGGGTTGTATTTGTGCTGCTGTAATTAAAACTAGACCAATCCTCCTGCAGAATTTTTCTTCTTCTTGGCCTTGATTGAAAAATTTCGCTGTTGGATGCAGCAAATAATTCACACATGTTCTTTTAATAGTGCCTGAGGCATAGATCCTCCAACCATGAGGTGGCCTGGGCAGTGTGCTGGAGCTGGAGAGCTCTGCCACACCTGGTCTGATGGCAGGACCCAGACCCCAAAGCACCCCAAGCACCCACCCAGCAGCAGAGAGGCTTTAAAAGTATTTCCACACTCATGATATAACCAAATCAGTTATTTCTGTGTGATGTTTTTTTGAGGTTTTCATTCTGTATTTTTCATTTTGAAAGAAAACAGCAAACATTTAAAATTATTTTACAGTAATTTACTGAACCCTAAGGCCACAATTCTGCAGTAGGTTACAACATCGCGGGCTTTGATGGTAAAAATCGTGTGCTGATGCATTTCCACTGCAGAGAAATGGTGGAAGTGTAGATCTTCAGAAAATATATTCTACATGGTTTCCTGCAACCTGCTCACATGCCAATTATATTTTCAAGTTTGCATCTGAAATTCTTATCTGCCTAGTAACAACCTATCCTCTGAACTGTCTGTAGTCCACTTAGTCATATTTAGAGCTGCACATAAGTGGTTCTCTATATGCAAACACACAAACTAAGAATGCTCCACCAATCATTTAAAAAAATACAGTCTCCTCCATAAAGGATTTGGAGGATGCTGCTTTGAGACCTTGATTTCAGGCATCAATGGAAGAACAATGAATCCTTTAAAACGAATCAGTGGTTGGGCAGTCATAAAAGCTAAAACAGAAGGCACCAGAAAAACCTACATTAATTAAACTGACATTTAATTGTAGCTAAATTCAGCCTCTGTGGGTTTTCCCCAGATGAAGGTCCAAAATGTCAGGAGACAGTTGTGCCCTTGAAGGCTGTGAAGAAAGAAGCTTCTTCCTGGGGATGCACCAACGGAGCCTGGACTCTGTCAAGCTGACATCCCTGGTCCAAGGATCCCAGAGGAATGTGTGGCTGTGAACAGGGAGAGGGAAGAAAAAGAGAAGGAGTCATCATCGTCAAGCACTACATTTCCCATGATGTTCTTCAGTCAGCTCAGAGTTGAAATTGTGCAGGTATTGGGGTGTTACAGCTGCCTCAGGTGAGGTGGGAGCAGCTCCATCGCTCCCAGCTCTGAGGCTATTCACAGGCCTTGCAAAGCTGTGCCACGAATGTGTTTGGAGTGTGAATTCAGGAAATCTAATCAGAGGATGATAGGATTTGGATAAGTCCTAAATTAGGATAGGTCCTAAAGGGCTCTGAAGGGAGCCTGGGGGGAAGATGAGCTTTAGGGCATCCCGTTTTTAAATTGTGTTAGTAGTATGTGCTGGTATCTTCACTATGGCATGGGTTTTTTTAACACTGGTACTGAAGCCCACCTTGGGCTAGTCCTAAGTTTCCTCTGAATGAGATAAAGTGCATGTGAAATGTGCAGGTGAGCTGTGATACCAAACCTCGTGGCTCCTTCCCAGTTTTGTGTCCTGTGGCTGGCGGTGTGATGGATGGGGAGGGTGCTGGCAGCTCCCCATGGCGCAGAGCAGTGGGGAGGCAGAACCACGTGAGCGTTCTCCAGTGCCCCTGCATGTGCTTCTCCTTCCTGCTTTTGTGTATCCTTTACTCTTCCTGTCTTCTGTTACAGCCCCTAATGCACATCTAATATAATTTTATGGAGCAATATTACCCGACAAGCACAAACCCGCGTCACTCGCCTCCTCCTGAGCGCTGCCCAGCCCACCCAGGGCCCTGAGATGTCGGAGCTCTTGCTGCATTTATGGTTGAGCAGCATCATCCCAGAGCATCTGTCACTTAGCAGACTTCCATAACCAATAGACTACATAAATATAAAAGCATTTCTAGAAAGCCAAGTGTCTGGATGTTATAAAAAGCCCTGCTGCTGAGTCATGCTCTTCCCAGCCCACGGGAAATGGGCAGTGATTATTTCATGCCATTTTTTGTTGGGCTGAGATAACTTAAGGGAAAACCTGGCCACCAAAACTGACAACTCATGCTGATCTGCTGCTCTGTGCTCGTGGTGCCATCTGTTAGCACATGTCACTATAGGTATGGAGATGTATTGTACAGCAGACTTAAGTCTATATTTCAAAATTGCTGGGAAGCAAGAGGCACACAAAGGAACTGTAATAAGTACAAAGTGTAATTAAATTTTGCTCTAAGAACTGCCATAGTCAGTTAAATCAGACCAGTTTAGATGTCATTATTTAGCCAATAGAGTAAATCTTATTTATAGAAGTCCAGGTCTGGCTCCACTTGTTTTCTGATAAGCAGTGGTAGGCTATTGACTTTAATGTACAATGCTTATAACAGAAAGATGCATAAATAAACATGGACAAAATGAGGGCAGAAGAGCACCACTAAATTATCTCTGCAATTGTTGGTGCCCTCAGCTTGGGCAAGGGCCTAGGCTTGGGTATCAATTCCTGTTTTCATTTTCTTTTTTTAATTGATCTCATGGAGGAACCATTATCCAAACAGTGAGGGAAAGGGATGGTCTCTTTAGGAACTGCTGACGCTGCAGCACTCTGCTGTTTCATCCAGGAGTCAGATGGCAAATGTGGAGAAGTAAGGGGTGAATTATACCCACCTGGGGAACAAAGGGGAGGATTTATTTTCCAAATTTAGGAAGATGGATTTTAAAAGTGAAGGAACCAGTGAAAGAAACTGAAGAAGTGGTATCCCACAGAACATAGGTAAAAGTGATATCCCCAGCAGACTTCCTGAGGAGGAGTCTGAAAAGCAGCTGTGGGATACTGGAAAATTAGCAGCTGCAAATGGTAATGCACCACAGCTCAGGTGTTTTGCATTGAGTTATTGGTGGGGTCTCTGTTGAGCTCAAGTTCAGTGTGAGAGTGAGAAAAGGTTCTGGTATTTTCAAAGCTTGTTCAAAACAGCAAACACGAGAAATCTTCAGAGAAACTGCTGGCGTGTGATTTTCTTACTTTACTTTCCCACACTCCGAGGGCTCAGAAGGTTTGGATGACTGTCTGGATTTTTGTGGTCTCTTAATTAAGCTAAAACCTGACCTCTGAATGTTTTGGAGCTTGCCAAACACAAATTCGCATGAATGAAGCAAGGAAGGGTTAAAGAGCCCATGGAAGCTTGCTTCTCATATGTGTTCAGTTAATGCAGAGGGTTTCAGATTTTTGCTGCTGGCAGCTACCACAGCTTCCAGATAAACGTGGTTGGGAGTGGGTTCAGGGTAGGACTGAGGACCCTCATGAGAAGAGGGGGGAGGCAGTGAGTGTCACTGCCCTGGAAGTTGTCTCCTTTGCCAGAGTGTGTGATTGGGGTCATTTCTCAAATCTGCTGGAGTACAGATTTTTTATGTGATTTTAATGGAAGGTATTTAAAACCATGCATATCCTTCCTTCAATGAAAGAGGGACTGAAAACTGCAGAGAAAGCCATGTCAGGGAGCCACTGCAGCGTTTTGTGCCTGTGACAGTAGCTGGCCACGTGGGACAAGCGCTGGCCTCCACTGGGCTGCTTCATGCTTTGAGCAAGGAGAGGCCAAAGCCGGAGAAATCTTTGACTTCCCGAATTGCAGCTTGGCATTCAGGGTGTTTGAACACGAATTCTGTGTGACAGGATGGGCAAATTTTTCTCTGTTATCCTGGTGTTAAGCTGCAGTAATTGCTTGACATCCCGAGGTGCTGGCTCCCACCGCTCATTCACCCACTTGAATGGGACTGTGAGGAGTGGAACGCATGGGGATTGAGAATCCCTGGATCACCAACAGTTTTCCTGCTGGCATGTGCAGTTTAACCCAGAGCAGCAACAGATCTGTTGGTATCCAAGTAGGGCTGCTCTGGAGACCATTATCTGGTGCTTGAAGCTCGGTGAGGGCGACTCTGTGCTCTCCCAGCTGCCCGTCACACGTGGAGATAAACACTTGTGTAGTGCCAGGATTCAGCTGCAAATTGTACGTGTGGTGGGGAAAACGCTGCTGCTGTTTATGTGCAGGAAAATAGAACCTAAAGGCCACAGAATGAAATATAATTTGTTAAAAACAGGGAATAGCATTGATTAAAATGAAAGCCAGTGTTCCAGCACTTTACTGTGGAGAAGTATGTCCCCAGGTTCCTTGCACTTGCCCTGTGATTATACAATAGATTTTAAGTCTGTGATATCTACAAATCTACATCAAAATATATTCTATAGCTGTAGGAAACAGCTCTGAATTGTTAACCTTCTCTCCAGGTACTGGAGGTAACACACTGTGAGATTAGATGTATATTTTCTTCAAGATATACCACCCATTGAGGAGTCCATATTTACATCTTTTGTTGATATTTTTCATAGATTAAAAGAGTCTCTTTTCTGGTGATAATTCTGCTAAGTACTGTAATTTGCTGCCACTAATATTTGTCTGAGTCCTAGTTTGCAAAATATATTTGAAACCACTTTATAAAGTCTCATAATTGCTTCTTTGTAGAGCTGGTATAATGAGTAGTTTCTTTATCCAGCCTTTATCCTGTTAACCTTAGAGGTGAGCGACTGCTTGCTGGAGTAGTTGGGGAATGTCTTAGCACTGTTGAGCCATTTAATTTCACTACTAATTTCATAGTGGTGACACAGAATTGGCTATGAGCAAGCTCGCAGTTATTTCAAGGGTTTTCAGTTAGCATTGAATCAGGACCTGATTCACTAAAATGAAATTGAAATAAATGCACATGTAGATGATTTTTTTTAATGCATAAATTGATCTGCATTTATGTGCCCAATCCACATTAAAACATTGACCTGCTCTTGAAGGATGGGAGCTCAGCATATAAAGCAGCTGTAGCATTGCAAATGAGAACTTGCACCACTGCGCTGGGGGTTCGTTCTCTGCTTCCTTCACTGTTGCTCTTGTCCCATCTACAGGGAAACTCCTTGGTTATCCAAATCTTGCTCAGGGCTTCCAGGAAAATGCAGATTCACATTTTTCAGGCAGCAATCAGTGTGCTGTGCTATTTAGGAAGTAGGGTGGCTTCCAGGCTTGCTCTTTCTGAAGGAAGACATTCCTATTACTCTGCAGCTTGCTTTGGATGAGCAGAGCTGCCCCATACAAAACTTGTTTTTTCTCCAAAATTTCTGGGGAGTTGTTTTGTTTCTTAAACCAAAATTCATTTTAGCCCAGAGCTGGCTGCATTTCAGGGGAGAGGTTGTTCCTTTTTGTGAGTATAGCTTAAATTGTGCATGTGCATGGAATTTTGCTATTTCCATCCTGTTGCTTTTGCTATTACTGTAACAGTTGGGTGATCTGAAAGAAGTGTGATTTGAGGGTCACTAAACATGAGAGAGGAAGCTTTCAGTTTGGCATATGAAAGTATTTCTGGCATGTACTTAGGAAATTCTACCACTGTTTAATCCCAAGTACGTATATAGTATATATATAATCCCAAGCATGTGCACACAGTTATAAAGAGGGTAAGAAAAATATTTGATGAAACTCTGGGGATTACAGGTGCATCCAGAAGTTGAGATTTAAGTAATTTATTAAATGCACCCTGCCCACAAATCATCCCTGTAGGAAGAGGGCTATGGCAGAGGCTCACCTGCACTTTGACGTGGTGACTCCTGACAGTGCTCACTTCTGAAAAGGGACATGTGGGGTGATGGAGCAGCAGAACCCTGAAGTTCCCCAGTGTCCCAGTACCACAGACCCTTGGACAGTCCTGAGCTTTCCCTGGGGCTGCCTTGGGATCTCTGCTTCAACCCACCACCTTCCCTTTCTGAGCTGCCAAATGCCTTTTGGTAGCTGAGCCCTGGTGCAGTCATCTACCTGGGAAAGTGCCAGAGGAACTGGGCTTTCTTGAGAAGCTGTGGCTGCATGGCAAGGAGAGGGAGCTGGGCTATTTGTGGGCCTGGTTTTATCTCAGTGCATCGTGCACAGGCACCTAACTAGTGCAGCATGTACACACAAGCTGGGATACAGCAGTGTGCTGGAGCCAGCCTGTCCCATGCACAGGGATGTGCACCTGGGACACTGCAGGTGCACATTTTGTCACCCAGGGGTCATCACTGATAAACACTAAGGGTGAATCTTGCACTGAAATGCAGGGTTCTGATTGTGCACTTCCTTTGACCTGGCAATGCTTCTGTCGTTAGTGACATTGTCATTCAATGTGGACATTCATTTGTCGCATGTCTGGACCTGCCTGGAAAGCATTTTCAATGGCTGCACTCTCCATTCATGCCTGTTCTCTCTCGTAGACTCTAAGCAAAAGTTGATAGCATTTGAAATTTAATCAGGTTGGTATTGTGCAATTTATCTCTTATAAAATTTAAGTAGCTTTTTTTTGCACTTTCCTGTTTAAAAGGAATTCTCAAAAGCCTGGAGTTGAAGGCACATGTCTGTCCAGGCATCATGGGAGACTGCACTTCTAGTTCTTTTAATCTGAGTTTGATCTCTTCTGTGAAACATATCCTCAAATGTGGAACTTGCTACATCTGGCTTGTATAAAATTCATAAGTAGAAGCCTTTTCCTTCATAGCTAAGATCTTTTTCTGTTAACTGTAAGAAGTAGGGAAGGACTAAAGATGGCTTATATAGAAAGACTTTATAGTACTGGTAAGGCTGGTTTTCCTTGAGAGAGAAGCCTACCTTTGTGGTACTGTTTATTTCATTGCTAGGGCCAAATTTATGCCAATATAAAGGATAGGTTCCTAAACTGTAATCCAGTGTTGTGTCCACATCCAAAATTTTACTTAATATCATCCCAATCAGTGGGACCTCCATGATTCCTTTTTGCTCTACACCATGTAGTGACAATATTGCCCAGACAGACCCCAAATGCAAGCAGTACAAACCATTTTGTAATGCCTCTTCCCCACCTTTGTCAGACATTTATTTTAAACATCTGGTCTCGAAAATCAGAACGAGTGCACAATCTCCTTATTGCCCCAGCCTGAAATTCCCCTCCCCTCTGACCAGTCTGTTTTCCAAAATACTCTTGGTCCTTCCAAAAAGATGGTTTTATTCTTCTAAGTTTCAGATTTAAAATCTGGATGAGTGAGAGATCTGGGATGAGAGATGCATTAGCAGAACTGATTTCTCTTGTTACCAGTTCAAAAGGCTTCAGTATGCAGCACAAATGATTCATAAGTATCCATTGTTCAGAGTTCAGGATAAAGAGTTCAGAATCAAAGCTCTGCTTTAATGTGCGCTCATGCATTTCTTTTTTCAGTAAGAGCATTCTCTTCATATATATAGCAAATGAAATTCAAACTTGTTTAAGCTGCAGTTCTGGTAAATTGCTCTGCCTCTGAAGTTAGCTTAGAATATCATGAGAGTTATAGAAACCGTTACAGATTTTGCTAGTATTGCAAAAACTTAGTGCTTAGTTATAATCAAGGAAGAACTGTTTAATAAATAGAACAGGAAAACAAGCGATCACCTCGTGTTTTTCCTGGGTTTGGACTTCACGTCAGCCCTGCTGGCAGATCCTGAGAGCACAGCCACACAGGATCTGGGCTCTTGGTGTTTTTCTTACTGGCCTTTCCACGGGGAGGGACAGCAAAGGTTTCTCCTTTACAGGCAGATTTTTGCATGGGAATGCAGGGTGACAGTCAGAGGGCAGTGATTAAGAGGTATTCTGACACCTAGATATTTGTCCAAATGTTTGTCATCGAGCAAACTGTGCCCAATATTGCTTCTTTCAGAGCCTGCTTTATCTTCCATTTTAATGTTTCATAGATCCGAGGTGCTGTCACTGCTGCAGTACTGTGTTTTCTCCTGGCATCTTGTATCATGGCTGAGCATACTGAATGGGCTCTCTAAAACCTTTCTTATCAATGGAGTACAACAAGCCCAATGCAATCATCCTTTCAATTATCTTCTTCATCTCAAGTGTCACCAGATAAGTGCTGGCATAGTATTCTTGGAACATTTCTGATATTGTTCCTTGTTTTTTTGGCTATAAATGTATGAATATGGGATAAAGATTTAGATATCTCATGTTTTACTCTCATTATGCAGAGACAAAACTACGCTTATCTCCTAAAAGATTCTTTTTTCCCCATCTCTTCAGTTTGAGCGCTCTTTGGGGCCTGGGTGATGATTAGAATACTGGGCTAACTCTCATGTTGCAGTGGGAGTTGTGCTCTCTGGGATCAGGGGAGCAGCCAGAGAATCTGTTCAGTGTTGTGCAGCCTCTGAAATCAGCTTGATGTGGAGGTGACCTTGCAGTGGGTTACAGGACAGGACTCCCCAGATGGGACTTTGTACATTACCAGTCCTGAGTAAGTGGTTCAGGCTCTGCTTGCTCCGTCCTGGAGAGGCTTTCTGAGAGCTCAGTGTGGTCAGAGGGAGGGGGAAAAAGGCTTTACTTTGTTTACCTCAATTTATTTTTACCTGAAGAATGAAACTTGACTCCATTAAACCACAGGTCTTCCTGAACTCTTTATGTTCAGGAGACACTTGTGAACAGACTAAGGAAGTGAGGTTTCCTCTGTGCTCAGGAGATTCTCCACCTCCTGTTCATTTTGAGGTGTGTAAGAGGCATTCCTTTGTGTGCCCCATGTGCTTTGTGCCATGCAGGTGGTGATTCTCTCTGAACTGGGGTTGGTATCTCTGCCTGGGCACATCATTTTGTCCTGGTGCCACCAGAGAGGTGTCCCTGTCCCAGTGGAGAAGGGCAGAAGGGGGATTGCAGACCCTCCTGTGAGCTGTGGCTGTTGGGCAGCGCAGTGCGTTCGGTGCTGCGCGGAAGCTCTTGGGCTGTGTGAACGTGGCCTTGGCCTCCTGTTTGGAGACTGAAGGAGCAGGAAGAGACAGCAGCTGATGGTGGGTTCCAGCTGCAGGATCAGTAGACAGCTCATGGATGGGATGTTAAAGTGAGAAGAAGCCAGTCTAGGATCTGGGTGTCTGTGAACAAGGCATCCATCTGGGAACTGGAAGATGTGGGGGTTTAGCACTTTGCCTGCATGACCTCCTTAACCTTAAGAACTTGTGTAAAGTTTCCAGGATCTTTGTTACAAGAGCAGTTTATGTTACTAAACACCAGCACTTGCAACTGTGAGTCAGGCTCCCCACAAATATGATGTTGGCTTATGAAGAGAGTTTTTTATTTTAAAGTGATTTTTGTTCATTGCTTTGTCACTTGGAGACCATTAGATTATTTTGGCAATATTCTTGAAGTTGTCTCTACAATTAGGAGAGCTCAAAACACTTTTAAATTTAAGGAATTAATTGTGGTGTAATTATGAAGAGCTTTAGGAATAATACCAAATATAGCAATATGTGTGAATCCTGAGGACTGGCAAATAGGAGATTAGTGTTGGAACAAGAGAGGAATGTAGGCTTTGGTTCAAAGAGTTATTTTAAAGGAAAATTACTGAAAATAAAGTGTGATGAAAACCAATGATTCTAATGAAGGACAAAACCCATCCATTGTAGTCCAGACGTGCTTTCATATTAACCATTACAAACTTGTGGGGGTGCAGCTCTGGTGACAGCAAACCCAGGCAAGTAAGAGAGCAGATACAACTTCAATCTCTTCATTAAAAAAATGTTTCATGGTTGCACACAGCCACAAAAAATACATTTTCATGCTTATAGCTTTCAAGCATTTTTGAAAGTCACACAATTGCTTTGCTGATTTAAGTTCTAAATTGATGGAAATACAATGGGAAAGAGGGAAGGGGCAACCTGGCAGGAGAGGAGCCAGACTTTTCAAGGAAATGTTGAAATATTGCATTGATTGCTGTGAAAATTCATTTCCATTCCACCTCATTTCTTCATTAAGCGTGTTAAAGCAGTTCTTTCCTGGGTTAGCTTCTGCAGCACTCTCATTCTGACTTCAGGGGTAGTGGTTTTAAGGACATGGGACAATTTGCATGAAGTTATGCTCCTTCACTGAAAGCTCAGTTGCTCCAGATTGGTGCTGATGGAAAAGGCATTTTGGGCTACTGAGTTACATCAGCCTTGTATGAATGTACTATCACACATCATTTAGTAAGAATTGCAACAGGTAAGTGTTTTTTATCTTGCAAACAAGTGACCTGAAATACTGAGTTTGGGTCATGATTTAGGAGTTGTAAGCACTTCCTTTATGAGGTGGATTTTGAATGAGCTTGGTTTCCATTTGAAGATCCAAGAAATACAATAAACTCTGACACTCAGAAGTGACTTGCACCAAGTCCTGTGCAGGAACCAAAACAACCCTCTGATCCTCTTCCTGAGACAAAGTCTTGTTGAATTTGGTTTTAAAAGGTTTTCTTGAAGGAATAGAATTAAATTTACTTTTTTTTCCCCCAGATGTCTAAAGTTTTGCAGCAAATATTAGCAAGCTGGAAAGCATAACTTAAAAATGTTGTTCTCTGCTGTTAGATGTGTCTGCCTGGTTTATGGATAGGCCTTGGTCTAAAAAAACACTTTAAACTGAACTAGGGTCTGACTTTTGGCACACTGATCTTACCAGACACTTTTGGTTTAATGCAGATATGACACCACCTGGAAAGATCATAATAAAAATACATTGCAGCTTATTGCCATTTCCTAGAAGACATTTGTATTTGAACAAAACAGACTAAGCAATTAAGGTGAGAGATACCTTCTCTGGTTTGCTGCCATGGCACGTTTTGAGTGCCCTGTTGTGGTGTCTGTTGTATTCAGGCATTTCCTAATCTCTTAAGCATCTCTCTGCACAGCACTGAGCAATTGCTATCTCATGGTGGGGGAACTAAAAATCAAAGATCAAATTGGAAGATCAGAAATACTATGTCATGTCACTAATTCCTGGGGAAATTCAGGAAACTAAGTATTGCAGCCCCTATAGCAATCTTACTCCTCATCACCACCTTTTTCCCGTAAAACTGTTTGAGCAGAAAATGCACAGTTGAACACTCTGGTATTTCCTTGCTTGGCAAAGCCAATAAATCCCCCAGATAGCAAATGGCAGTGTGTTGGTGGCCAGAATTAAAATCTGACGTGACAGTCATGTAGGAATGTGATCACTTAAAGAAATGCAGGCACTGCTGCCTAAGATAGCTCTGAGACTGGGAGCTTGGATTCAAGTCTCTACTCTGCCATACTTGTTTGTTTTGGTTGTGTTT
>WEZZ01031781.1:106759-136759 GCA_013400585.1 Chloropsis cyanopogon
TTTTTTTTTTTTTTTTGTTTTTTGTTTTTTGTTTTGTTTTGTTTTTGTTTTTATTTTTTTACATTTGGGAAAACCAAAACCTGTATGTTGTTCTGCAGTTGTGGTAAATCATTTGTAAAATTGCCATCCCCCACAGATGTTTATGAGGACTCAGGTTTTAATAACTGAAAAGTATTTGAAATAATCCTGCTCAGAAGAAGTCCTTGCCCACACTTCTTGAAGGTGTGGCTAGGGCCTTGCAGAAGCACTCCCAGAGGAACTGGTCTCTTACAGTGATAGAGCAAGCTGGGAAATGGAGGGATCTATTCAGTGTGGGGACACAGTTCATCCTCTGCTGTCTATCTCCTCTAGGTTTTTCCTGCTCTGGAGCCCCTTGCAGCCCCTATGGGGGCTTTGGTTCCTGCCAGCCAACGGGGAGGGTGCTTGCCCACCTCTGAGCCAGGGTGTGCTCTCCTGTCCCTCTTCCCTCTCTATGGCAGACATAGCATTTTCATAGCAGGAGGAAAGGTTTAAAGTTACTGAGCCAATGATCAGCATCTGAGAAGGTGCTTAACCAAAGTGTGTTTTCTTTGATTGTCTTGTGTTCTTTAATAAATTTCATTAATTAATGAAACTGACTCCTCTGTGCGGTACATTGGAAGAATTGCTATTCTACCTTGCTGTATAATCATTATCACCACTAATGAGTGTGTTATTCTGTTACCAATATTAATCTAAGAAAAGAAACAAATTCCTGGCCTGTGCTGTGATGCAGGAGTCAGTAGGTTAAATGCTCACTCTGTGAATTGTGATAAACAATCTGGCCACCACAGCCAGAGCATGGCTGGGGGGCTGCTTTTAGAGACCCTTGACTTGTGTGGGTGTACAATGCACAATCAGTCCTTGCTGGTTGTGTGATGCTGCTTTTGTGAATGGTCCTTCTTCCCTGGCTTTTGGAATCAGCACCTCCCTGAGGATAAAATGCAGAGCAAATCAGTTAGGCACAGTGGAAGATGGGGCATTTTTATACTTTGCCTTTTCATTTAGATTTGATTCCTTAGAAAAGCTGCTTAAATGGTGTTACAACTGCTTTGATACGGACTCTTAATTATGAAAAGGTAGCACCAGTAAATAGTGTTAGGTGAAAAGAGCGCGGAGGGGAGAGGCAATGGCAGCCTTGGCTATCAATATGTCAAAAGGATGAGTCCAGAAAGACATACTCACTGTTACAAATTTCTTGTGAAGCCCATGGCAAAGCTATTTTAGCAGCTATCCAGAAAGGGATGTATGTCAGTCTTATTGGAGTTCCTTGAGGGAATAGATTTAGCACACAGAGGGGAGGAGAGGCTGAAGTGAGGCATCTGTCATTTTCTTCTGCTGTTTATGATCCCTTAAAATAAAGATGAAAATTAAAGGAATGTGTTTCTCTCATATCAAGAGTTCTTATGTTCTTCTTTAACTGGCCTCACGCAGAAGATTTTGGCTGGCTTAGCTGGTTGTAATTTTTGTGGTGTGCAGCTCTCGTTGGCTTCCCCTGTACCAAGCACACACGAGCTATTCCTTTGCTGTGGGTGGTACGGAGCAAACAGCTGTGCATGTGTTGCACTGAATTTAATGTGCATCATGGTAACAGAGCAATCAGCCTGAGAGGAGGCTTCTTCTGCAATGCTGTTGGCTTTGGGTTTATATTCTTTATTAGCTATCGGAGCGTTTTCATTACTGCGGCTATTGGTTAGACCCCCTCTAACTCCAGCAAAACCAGGAGACACCGAGTTGCAACACTTGCAATATGCAGTGTGCACACACAACCTGGATCAACCTAATTTCAGCACAGCAAACACAAAACAAAAGCTGTATATGACTTCTTAGCCTTTGTGCACATCTGCATTATTATAAATGCTAATATAATTCTGCAATGATAAATAATTAAACAATTATGGTCATGAATCAATAAGTTTAGCACATTTTTTTCATCAGCAAATTGTACTGTATAAACAAGAAATATAAATTACCAAGTCTAATTTTCAGTGAAAATTGTAAGCATTTTATATCTAATAATTAAAAAAGTATTAGAATTCAATGTAAGATGCTTAGAACTTTAAAATTTTCTGGTTTTAACCAAACACCATTAAATTGTCATGTTTTATGTTTCTGAATCTGATTAACATTTTGAGATCTGACTTTTGCAATCATTCTCTTTGTTTTCCTCTGCTAAAACCCCCTCACTCAACCTCTGGTTTCTCCTAAACACAGTTTATCAGCTTGAATCCAGCTTTGGTTGACCTCATTATGTTGCCTTTAAGAAAATACAAGGTTTAAAGAAAAACGTTCGAGTACCTTTCTTCTAAGATTTTGAAAGATCTAGCTATTTTTATCATGCACTAAGCACTTTGCTGCATAAGGTGCAATATGGAGGCAGGGAGAAGAGGAAGCTTTTACAACTCTATTTGCATTCAATCAGGGTTGCAGGGTTACCTGTAATCTTTCCCACTCTCAGATCCTTGGCACTTGTTAAGAATCTACCACCCCAAACACTGGCACCTAGATATACAATTTAAAAATAATCTTGGGTGAAAAAATAGTGTATTTTCAGAAAAAAAAAAAAGCTGGGTTTGATATTTTTTCAGAAGTTGTGCACGTTTTCTATGCTGAATGTCTTGTGTGAGCTCAGGATTTGCCACAAAGGAAGTTACTGCAGAATAGCTGTTCCTGCCTGCTGCTCCATGGTTGTGCTTTTTCCCAGGGAAATGCTTGATCTGCTCCTACTATGTCTTGCACTATAGACAAAAACCCTGTTTAGACTTGGCCAAGGCATGTTAGATCAGGAAACTGGAAAAAACCAGCAGTTTCAGGATGATGTTTGGCTTTGCAGCACCAGGTCTGAGGGGCACATGTTGGCACCAGGTGGTGACCAAGGATCTCTGGGACCCTCTCCTCAGCAGCCAGAGCTCTGTGCTGACCTGCAGGGTGGGCACCAAAACAGGGGCTCATCCTCTGAGGGAGGTGCTCCAGAGCTGGTGGGGCTGGTTGGTTGGTTGGAGACATTGGAGTTTTGCTGCATCACTGCTCTGGAAAAGCTTCTCCTCGTGGGAAAAATTCAGTGAGCCAATAAACTGGTATTTATCTGTCTCCCATGTGTGTGGTGGTGTGAACGAGTCACAGCAGTCATCCTTCGTGGTGGCCCCATCTGCCATTCCTCCACAAATAATCCAAGAGGACCTGCAAAACAACGGATGGGATGTGAAAAAGGTGACACTAAGATTCAGAAAATAGGAGAAAGCAGGAAGGGAATTTGATACAGTGCAGCAGCTGATGTGACCTGCAGAAGGCAGCTTCACCAGGCCTGGCATAGTGTCTGGAGTCTAAGATGACTTTGTCTGGCTTCGTGTGGAAGCTCATAGTGCTGGAGGAGAGACTCCATCCACTGAAGTGTTAAAGTTTATTTGCAGGGTTTTTTTTACTGACTAGAAGCCTCAGGAATCTCTACCAAGCTGGGAGATCAAGGACTCTTCTTCTCAGTTTTACTGCTCGCTGGCAAGCAATTAGTTATTTGTATTACAGAGAAGCCTTACAAAGATAGTATGTTTAGAAATGTAAGCAAGTATTTGCCTTCAGGGGGCAAAGGGAAGAAAAAAAATATTTTCTTCACCTTCTTGTCTTTATCTCCCTTTTTGTTTACCCTGTCTTCCTCCTTTTGATGAATAAGAGAAAGAAAACTACATATGGAGTCTGAAGATCTATACTTTGAGTTTCTTCCTCATGCTGCTGCATCTGCTCCTCTTCTCCTTGCTTTCCCAGTGTGCTGTGTTTCCTTTTGTGGGTGTAAGTGTCTTTGCCTCTGATGCCAATGTCACTCTTCCTGTGGCAACCAGATTTTGTTTTACTGTGTGGCTCTTAGCAACATGTTTCCTGCATTCTGCTCACTCTATTGTGGAGCTCACACTTTGAGAGTCTAGAGATATAGATTGCTCTGCTTTCACGTACATGGTTCTGTCAAAACAATCAACGTTGAATCTTGGAATGTGCTCCTTTTCCTCGTGCAGAGTTACTGGGCTTGGGTTTCACCCTGAAGCAAGTCTGCCTTGGCCATCCCTGACCTCAGTGAAGCCCGTACACCCCCTATTCTCAGATATGAATTTAGAATGTTTGCAGAAAATTTTATGCATCCATTAACTGGACTTTTTTTTAAGGTGACTGAAAATGGTATATTAATTTTCAAGTTACAGAACATGTATTTAAAGGTACCAATGTGATAAAAGTCTTAACATTTAAGCGGTGGGCTAAACTAGAAAATTCTTATTTTCCTCTATGATAAATTAGTAGAACCTGTGGAGAAGTAGTAATGCAATCATACATTTAGCATATTTCATTATTTTTAATGTACCTACATTTAAAACACTCAGATCCCACCTATGAAACTGGATTACAAGATGCACAGCAGATTTAAAAATATTTTAGAGATGTTGTTTTCATGCTTCAAGCCCTTGAAAAGCCAAATACACTCACTTCTGAAATGAAATCTTGGTTTTCACTGTTACAAAAAAAAAAGAAAGAAAAATGTTTAATAGCACATATGGCATAATTTCATGTGACATCTGTTTTGTAACAAACAATATTTAGCTCACTTATTTGCTGAATGATACAGTACATGCTGCAAACAAAAAGTCCAATGAACAGTTTTACATAGTTTGTAATATATCAATGTTTATCGCAAAAGAATGCAAAACTTAAACATTTAAGCATGTTATTGATTGTAATATGCAAAACATCGATTACTGCATGCTGCCAATGCAAAAAAAGTCTACAGCATGCCTTATGGGGTATGAAAATTAGGTGGATTTCTGAAAGAATAACTGTTGTCCTATCACTGGTGACATTTAGGCTTATGCCCCCTCCACCTAATTTGTGTCATCTTCCAGGAGACAGCTGTCAATATATTTAGGATGGTTTAGCTCATAACAGCAGAAATGGTGAGAGCCTATTGGCTTAATTGCATGGAGTGATTGATTCTAATGGAAACAACATTTAGAAACTCAAAATGCACTTTCTGTTGGCAGATCTAATAGAATATCATAATGAATTGGAGCATCAGGCATATAGTGTACTTTCTGCTAGGCCAGAAAAGGACAGTCATGGGGTTTTATGTTGGTTTTTAAATTTGATTTTATTGTTTAAATTATTTGTTTAAATAATAAAACCAAGCCATCATAGAGACACCGTCGGCTGGAAACCAGAGCACCAGAGTGATGCTGAAACTCAGCACAGATACAGCAAGTGTGAAAGGAAGAACTGTGCTCAGGTAAATTGGCTGAAGGCACTGATACAAACATTAGCAACTGCAGTGCTGTGAAATGGCAGGAGATTTCTGGGGCTGTGCCTGGTGCCAGGATCCACTTTGGAAGGGTGTGCTGAAAGCAAAGCCTGCTGTGGGGACTCACAGGGTGCTGTGCACCTGGATGGAGGATTCCAGCCATCTCTCCCACCAACCCCAAAGACTTTCTGGAAGCACAAGGGCTCTTGCAGACCATGGCCTCTGCTGGGCTGAAGTGCCCTGAGCCAGGACTGCTGGGTGCCTGGGCTTGGAGCAGAGCAGGGTCTCTGCCTCTGGGGCGCTCCTCCATACCTCTGTGTGTGGCCAAATCATTTTGGGGAGCCCCCGTGGTGGTTTGCCCGGATGTGTGGGCAGGGAGCTCATCTGGGGGAGGTGCTCTGGTGCTGCAGGACGTGACCCTGCCTGGACAGGACAGCCTGTGCCAGCTCCCTTTTCCCTGGGGTAGCAGCAAAAGCTCAGAGCAGTTGCTCTACGTTAACTCTCTTGTCTTCTGGCAGTTTTGCACAATAACCTCTTGCCTTGATAGGCTCAGTCAAACTCGAAGTTTGACTGAGCATCTGTCTCTAGTCCTGGGTTTCTTGTACACCCTTTCTTTCTCTCTTGAAAACACTTTATAAGAATCCTGTTATTTTTCTCTTCCTGTTGTAATTTCTCAGAGACTTTTTATTCTTTCCTGGGTGTCTGTATGGAAATTCAGGATTACAGAATCTTCTGCTTCACTGAAAATGCTGCACTGTTTGGCCAGAAGCTGCTGACATAGTTTTATCTTTTCTTTTTCTACTGTAAGATCTAGAAAAGTGTAGGTTCTATGGAGATTGAGATGTGGTTACAGATTAAATGGTATTTCCCCCCCCCCCCCTTTCCATAATTAGAAAGGTATGAAGAATCGGATGCAAGATCGAACAGTGTAAATCCTCCAAAATTAAAAACATTTCAGAACTGGAATAAATATTAATAAATTGGATGCATAATGAAACACTGTAGATATGTAGGGGAGAAGCAAGTGGGAAAGAAGGGAAGATTTTTATAGACCTTAATTACAGCAGGGTTGTTAGTAACTTTACTGAATTGTAAATGTAAAAGATTCGGATGGCCTGAGTAAAACCACATATTTAAGCCTTCTAAATGAACATTTCTGTTTTTTTGAGTAATTTGTACCATCTGTGTCAAAATTCTGAGCCTAAGAAGAAAAAGCAGTGGAACAAATGTTGGTTCCATAAAACAGTCCTAGTTCATTGTTGAAATTGTCACACATTAACATTGCAGGCCATCTGGGTAGACAAAAGACTCTAACCAGATTGCTAAGATGATTTTATTGGTCTGGTATTAATCAGAATGTGGCATAATATTTAAGCAGAAAAAATGATGAGGTGAAGTGGAGTGCCTTTAACTATCCTAACTGTATGGTAGTTGCACAATAATCGTATTCCAGCATAGAGCACTGTGTTTCTAAGCAGAGATCCTAATTCTGCCATGTAAATAACAAGCTATGTGATATTTCCAATTTATAGTTTAAAATAAAATATGAAACTTAAAAAAAGTAATGACTGTTGGCATATTGCAATGTGGAGATTTAAAGGCCACAGCATGGTTGTATTAAATTGTGGTATACCCACAATCATGTTGGAATTAACTTTAATTTCTTTTTGTAACATTGTAAATCAGATTACACTTCATCTCAAAGAATCCAGAACTCGTGATTTACAATTGATTTTCTACATTTTGAATCTCTACACAATGCAGCAGCTTGCCTTCTCCCCAGGATCTAGAGATGGCGGGTATGTATGTGCATGTATGCGTGTGTTACGTTTGCTCTCAAAAATCTTCATCTGTTTTCTCACCTTTCACAGAAAATTGGAAAAGTCTCACTTTTTATTATTCTCCATGATCTTTCCCCTCATTCTGGTTTCCCCCTATGTTTCTCAAAAAGACAGTGGGTGTTTTTGTGCACGTCCCCCCGCTTTACCTCCCCTTTGATACCCTGTCTGCTCTCCTGTGCTGCATCTGACCTCAGCAGTGCCTCTGAGCACACAGAGACATCTCCAAGCACTGTGGGAAACCTTGTCCTGGGAACATTTCCCACTTTCTGTGATGTGTTTGCTGTGAAAGTTACCTTTCTGAGGGAGGCAGGTGGTGCAGAGCCTTACGGAGCTGCAGGCAGGGCTCCCTCCAGAGCTGCCTCATGCGGAGAGCGAGGGTCTGGCAAGGTGGGCAGGGGGACTCCACCATCAGGGGCAGCTCTAGTCGTGCCCTATCTCTTGCTGAAGGAGCCTGGGCAGTGGGGATGGTCCCTACCTGCAGCAGACATTGCTGCCCTGGTCCCACTCTGTTCCCAGGGTGGGAGAGCCCAGCTGCACCTCTGTGCTGCCCTCAGTGCCTGCATGGCCAGCGCTGCTTGAATGCACGGCTCGACTGCCAGCTGGGATTCATACAGAGCCCAGAGATTTTCCTGTTTGTAAAATATTTCTGCTCCTGATTATTATATAGAGTGCATTCTGTGGAAGCAGCTGTAGCACACTCCTGTGCCATTTTTTCCCAAAGTAATAGTACAATAGTATTGGGGTAATTAAACAGGGCATCTGATTCAGTTAAATAGCACAGATGCCAAATTAATTTAGGATATTTTTGCTTTTCAACTTCTGTTTTAAGTTACTAATCTGAGAGCAAGGTGAAATGGGAGGAAAAAAGAAACTGTGAGAGAGGGATGGATACTGAAGGAGTGGAGTAAAAAGCAGGATTATATAGCAGGAGAAAAATGAGGGTGAGGGCAGTCAGGCAGACTGAAACATGAGGTGGAAGGCAACCAATATTTGGACCAAGAAGTTGTAGACCATGGCCAGCATTGAGACAGTGAAAAGTTCTCTGGCTCATGGCAGGGCTGTGAGGCTGAGGAGAGCTGTTCATGGTCCTAGGGGTCTGCCCAGTGCCCAGGGCCACGCTGGGAATTTGATTTGTGCCAAACCCTTCTCCTTGGGAAAGATCTGGAGCTGAGCAAAAACAACTGAGACCTCTAAGCTGTGTAAGCCAAGTTCATTGCCTGGGCAGCTCCAGACCCTTAGGAGAGGTCCTGGTTAATGTCTTAATATTTTCTGTTTGAATTACTCATTGCTCAGGCTTCACAGCATTTGGGAGATGGGTGGCCCAAAGGCACATACAATGTCCTTGTCTTTGGCTGACCATGATCCTCTGGAAATATCTCTCATGGGTCAATGTTTGTTTGTGACAGACCCATAGAGTCTGGAGACGAGATGATCTCAACTCTCATGGAGAAGATATTTCTAAGCATGAATACCTTGGGTAATCGTTTTGCTTGATGCTCTGGTGATATGCTGCTTGGCATCAACTTTAAAGGGGATTTTCCAACTTTACCAGCAGGTTTGTTACTTTTGTTTTCCGTTCAGTTCTCATTAATCTTCATTTGAGTGTTTAGAAATGCTAAATACTGGTGTTAAAAGATGACTGAAATCTTTGCTATTTGATTAAAGGTTTTTCATGATTTTGTCTATTTCATAATAAAAAAAAAAATCAGCCATTGCTGGGGAATTATACACTGTAGTGTAAAGTATGCCTAATTAAACAAAGCATTTGGTATTGTCAGCCTCACAGTACTGGCCTGGTGCTTGATGACAGACAGCAATGGTGAGAAAATGTCACCACAGCCACACCAGTGTTGTGCTATCAGCCACATACAAGTGAAATGCGGATTAAAATGCTATTAACATAGCCAATTAAACATAGGCATAAACAAACCAGTTGAATCAATAATGCTGATGTGTCACAGAGCTGGTGCTTTGCTGTGGCTCACTTTGCCTGTCTGAGGACTGCCCAGAACAGCAAACATGAAGCCAAGATGTTTTGGATGTCAGTGGTGATGATACTTGCCCAGAACAAGGGCTAGCCACACCTTCACAGCATAAACTCAGCAAAACCATACTGGGTGTTAAAAATTACTCTCTTTCCTAAATTAAAAATTGTCAGATGTTTTTCTCCTTCTCTCAGAATCCATTTTTTACTGTTGCTATTGACATACATTCTATGTCTCATGGACTTGTGTCTCTGTAGATGCTGTAATTGCTCCTTGTGGCTGAGATGTGAGTTTGGACAAGGCCAGCAAAAAGCATGAGCCATCTGAAAGGAAATTTCATCAGGCACAACCAGGTTAGCAGCAAAATAATCAGAGATATCTGCTATTCCACAGCTGAATGGCAAACTGTTCCCAGGTCTTGCTCGTGGCTGCTGTGTCCAGCACACCCATTTTATGCTTTCTCATTTTTTCATGAGTGCTGACCTTGGTTTTAGGCATGCATTTCTCCATCCTAGAAACAACAAAGATCTCCATCTTCTGGACCTTTATTTTAAATGTCTGTTAGTCCATTTTGTGGTATTTCAATGTCATCTCTGTACTAGGTCTTCAGCTTTAGATCAATATAAACTTGTTTATTTTTCTGTTAAATGTAGAAGCTAAACTCCATGTAAGTGTTCTTGTCTGGACTATGAGAACAACCCTGGAACGAGAAGGTTGGAAATGCTTTGAATTTTCCAGGTGTTAAATCTAATTTCTCTTCCTGGTCAACTGGCTTAATCCTTTAGTCTTAAAGGATTAAATACTACCTATAGTAGATCTCAGCCTGATGTCAAAAGATTTCTCTGGATGGCTGGTATCCTAAAGCCCAAAGGCAGCAAAATAATTCCTCTGCAAAAAGTCAGCAATGCTTTATTGAAACCCCCATTTGAACAAGGAGGTGAAGCATCACTGCTCTATTTATCTCTTAAGACCACCTTCTTAATGGCTCTAGGCTTGACAATAACAAGAGGGCACTGGGTATTTTCAGTCTGAGATTTTTCATAAGAACAAAGAAGTGATGAGATTTCCTCTTGATTCCTCATCTGAATCCATTTAAAAATAAAGAATGAAAAATAATGATCTCTAGTTTATTTTTTCAGTAGTGATTAAAAGAAGCAATTCTTTAAACAACAAAGGGAGAAACATTTCTTTTTTTTTTTTTTTTTTTAAACAACAAACTGAAACATATTGGGGGGGTCTCTTCAAAGGACTACTTTTTGTGGTGTATAAGAAACCTATTAGGAAGGTCACTTAGATAGTATGTTGGATTTTGTCCAATTACTGCCTTTCAAATGCATCATGATGGAAAACAATGAGGTAAAACCCCCAAAATTCCTGTTTCCAGGTGGGCAGGTGGTTAATGGTGGCCTGTGCAATGAGAATACCACAATGGTTCTAAATAAACTTGCCCTGTTTTCAGGAGCTCTTTTGCCACTGTGGTGGCCCAGTAGATGTTCTGATGTCATGTGTGCTACTGTGTTCCCAGCCAGTGTAAGGAATGGATATCCAAAGTGCTTTACTCCTTTGGAGAGTAGTTAGGATGAGTTCGTGGCTGACTGCTCTGTTGGGACTGAGCTTCTGGCAGTGAATAAAAGTAAAATTAAAAAAAAAAAAAAAGTAATGAAGCATTTGAGTACTAAAGACAATCCCAAAGGTTAAAGTCTGTCACCAGCCTCACTGGTAAGGTGCTGTTTATGCTTTGTGGTGCTGCAGGTTGGGTGGAGTCCCTGCTCAGATGTCTTTGATGTGTTGGGAATGTGTTGCAGGTGGTCCACAGCCTGGACCTGCATCTCTTCTCTTCCTGATTCTTCATTTGGATGCTGCAGGATCAGGCTCTACCAATTAGAAAATGAATGAAGAGCCTGATTAGAGCTTTAAATGGGATTCTTGAGACTTTTGTTTGTACCTGAGGCAGTATGTATGCTGAAATTAAACAGCAACCACTTTTGGCATGCTTCCTCTGCTCATATAATCTCTCTAGCAGGCTGTGTTTTTCTTACTGTAAATCTCTCTCTTATATATATGTATTTATTTATTTATATTCAGAAACATCACGTGTATGTGCAGTCCTGGGGAGTAATCATGGCCATGTTCCGCACACTGAAGCCCCACCAAGGAGTGGAGGGGTTTGATGTTGCTGCCTGCCCTTCTTCTGCCCAATTTTGGCTACTGCTGCTGTGGCTTGGGGCATTTCTGGCGGCCCACTGACCTCCTTGTGAGTTCTGTGGCCCATTCGGGGTGTGATCCATGGCCATGGGAAGTGCTGGTGAGATCCTCTCTTGGTGTGCAGCCCTAGTGCTCCTGAGGAGCCCATCTGCACTACCTGGTGTCCCAGCTGCTGGCTTGGGCCATGCTCCTCCTCTCTTTCCAAACAAGCTCTCCCCAAATCCTAAAAGGACACACTTTAAATATCATGGGTGATTTGCTCTCCTTTAAGCAACCCTTTTTATAGGTATAATCATGGTGATATGAGGATATTTGTCTTGCAGTAGAGAAGTCAGGAAAAAGAACAAAATGAGGACAAAGAGGACAAAGAGGACACAAACTAAAAAGTGAGAAGAAAAGCAGTTTTGGAGGCTGGCACTGACTGAGGAGGGAGAAGGCTGCTGGAAGCCCTGGCTGTGCACTAGGAGATGCAAGAGGGGAGGGGTTCTGACTGGAAGCAAAGCAGAGGTTAGAAATAGCTGCTGAGCACTGTGGTGTGTTTTCCTGGGAGGCTGAAGCCTGCCCATGGAATGTTTCAGCTTGGAGGGAATGCAAACATTTTCCTGGGCTTTGCCTCTGGGCTGTGTGCTTCGGTCTTTGTGGATCATTTTAGTGTTGGGTGGTGGCATTGCTACTGCTCTCTTGGGCTGTTGGGACCACTGGGAAACGCAAGCCAATTCAGATTTAAGTGTATTCTTATTCTTTTTTTTAACCCCCCCCACCCCTTTTTCTCCCCATAGACTGTCTAACACTAAATTCAGCTTTTGCATGTGGTTATTACTTCATGACAAGGCATGATGAACCACTTAGGAATTTCTGTAAGTTTAAAATTATCTTTACATTGGCCCCTGTTAAGATTTCTGACAATTGCCGTTAATCTTTAGGCTGGGGAAAAAGGCTTTTTCCTCACCATATGGACTAGACCAGATTTATCTGCTGTCTGTCGTCCTTCATGGGACATGAGGCACATTCTGTTGAGTGATGGATCATGTCTGGATGTGTCATAGCAG
Organism: Chloropsis cyanopogon; assembly: GCA_013400585.1. Taxonomy (NCBI): domain Eukaryota; kingdom Metazoa; phylum Chordata; class Aves; order Passeriformes; family Irenidae; genus Chloropsis; species Chloropsis cyanopogon. The sequence continues at coordinate 119,130 of WEZZ01031781.1, forward strand.
GAGCACGTTGGCATGGACACACAGGTGACAAAGTCCTGTGCGCTTACATTTAGTCAATGTGCTTGTGCCGTATTTTACTCTTTTACTTCCCCTCCTGAACTTGGAGTGCATTTCACTGTCCTGTTTCACCGGCTCCAGGAACATCTCTGGGCTGGAGATCAGCTGCTTGTGCAATATGCTCGGTGAAGTCTCCTATTTCCCAACTGCAAATCGGTGCAAATGTGGGCCATTAAATCCGTGATTGACTCCAGACCAAGGCTGTGCTCCCAAACCCCCATGCACTGTTGAGGGCTGGGGTTTCTGTTCTTTGATACTTGTGTTTTGTAAGAGCTTCCTGGCAACACCAGCAGTGCAAAGCCATTTTTGTTAATTTATTTCTAATAAAGAAGGTATCTTTGTGACCAAACAGGGAGAATTCCAAGCTTTGTTTTTTCATGGATCCATCCATATTTGAATGTGTGGAAATATTTCCAGAGTGTGGTCTGCTCCCTGATCATTTCCTTAAACATCCAGAGCTATGTGATCAAGGGGCTTGTACCAAGGTGGCTTTTCTTGTGAATGGCAACTTTTCTCTTATTTAAACCCACAAGTGAAACACAGCTCTTGAAATGATCACACAATCCTGTTTTCCAAGAGGCCAACGGGTCAGGAGGTGAACAGGGTGTTGTGTTCCCCAACAGAGAACATTAATGGTTGCTTAAGTGGGATCAAAATGTGTGATGAATTTTATATGCAGCTTGTAAATTTAAAAAAAAATATCATTTTTCCCTTTCAGAATTGTGGTGTCTAGCATTGAAAATCAATTCAGATATTTATGTCCTGTAGCAGTTGATTTCTAAGCAATTAGAGGAAAACACAAGTATTTGCAAGTTTTGTGGTTTTTTTCAGTTGTGTTTGCTTCTTGGATAATTTTATCCATGAAGACTCCTTTACCACTCTGTCTTGTCGACTCAGCTGAGTTAAAATTAAAGCATAAAATGAAATGTTTATTTAATCATGACGATGTTCTTAAAAACTTGAGAGTTTTCTTGTGCCACTAAAAAAGTGCCTTCAAAACTTCCTGAACTTCTTAAAATGCATCCTCAACACTGATAATTAATGAAGATATACTAAGTAATAAAGCAGCATTTAGTCTGTATTTGAATAATTAGAAATTTAAACTAAATTCTCCTAGTGTGTCGAATATGCTTAACTTTATGATAAAAAAACCCCAAAACCAAACCAAACTGATAAAATGATCAGATCTTTGGCACAAGAGCATTTCTACCTGATTTACATTCTGGGAACTCAACAGTTTTAACTATAATTTTTTTTTTTTTTGAGGTGAATAAAATCTATTCAGTGTTCAATTGAAGACTTTTATACTGAAAGTATAAAAGAATGTTAATGAGAAGGAAAACTGAATCCAACAGTGGGATTCATAGAGCTTGGTTAATTACTGTAATAGTAATTCATTCAGGTCTTCTGCCCAGGTTTCATTCTCCTTCTTGACTCTGCAGACTGGCATCCCTTCACTTTAGCAAAGCAAGGACTGAACAATGCCAATGATTTCAGGCTGCTCCCTGGTATGATAAACTTTGTCAGATAAGAATGTACTTGACTCTAGATTCTGAACCAGGCTCTTAATATATACAATTCTTCATACCATATGTGAGGACCACTGGCCATGGCAAAGCAAATGAAGTGTTAATTATCCAGAAAGAGCTTAGTTTCTGCCCAGTGATGGATAATGCTGCCCAGATTCAGAAATGGACTTATTTATGTGATTAAAGTTAAGCACATGCTTAATCTCATTGATCTCTAACATCAATAACAGTTTATCAATTCAGAGCTGCAATTGGTGTTGCAAACACAAAGGAAAGATGAATGGGGTCTTTGCCTTGACTTTGCCCACTGAATTTCTTGTGGACTGGGAGGTGGAAACAGCAAATGGTTATTGCTTGGAAATGGACTTGGGGGACTTTCAAATGCTTCACTATCATTGGTCTCTCCACTTTTCTTTTCTCAAGGGTGAAATTTTGGTCACTAACATTTTGAACCAAACAGGTTTAGGTGGAAACTGTTTCAAATGAGGCGATGCAAGCCAAGAAATAATCAGACTGGTAGCACCCTCTATGATAGAGAATATTAAAATAGAAAAATTACAAAGGAAAGATAAAATTCTAAGGTTGAATGTCTGCAAAGAGACAAATAACAATAAATAGCATGCATTTGTAGCCTGCTGGAACTTGGGAAATAAACAGGAATATAATGGTGCCCTCTAGACCTGGTGCTTCTGTTCGTGTGCACATGTCCCTTGCATACTTGGAAATATAAATGCCATGGCACCAATATCTAATAACATTTGAGTGCAAGTTCATTTGAACTGCTTAGATGAGGGGCATAAAACTGACATACAGCACTGGAAAGCTAATTTTATCTTCCTAAGGTTACTTTTGAAGCCTTGGGGTTTTTTGTTTCTGAAGTGTTTCTTCTGCAGAAATCTCTCCTTAAAATGCACTGGGGAGGCAAGAAAATATCTTGTCTAGGATGCTTACCTTTTGGTTTTCAGTCTAAATTATTCTTTGACTGAGAATTGACTCTTTCCAATTTTTTTTTTTTTTTTTTTGAGTAGTACATGTCAAATGGTCACCTTTTTTTGCTAGAAAAATCTTTCATACCAAAGCATGGAGCCCACTAAAAGTACTGTCACCTCTAACCATCCTGGATAACGGGCTAAACTAGTAGGGAAAAGGGTGCTCTTCACATAGTAGCTTTTATCTTTGTAAAACTGCAGTGATGTCAGTGAACAGAATTCATCTTTAATGTTTTTGTAGTGTAGCCTCGCATGTAAGTGTTGTTGGGTTAGTGTTGAGATTGTTGGTAACACAAGCAAGGCACCATTGCCTACCCACCATTAATATTAATAGAATTCAATAAACCTGCTTTTGTTTCATGCACTTCAGTTTGAGTAAAACCAAAATTAGAACCACTATGGTGCCATGATATCTCTTTTCAAACATGGAGGGATGGGTTGGAAAATCCCTAGAAGGCTATTCCTGCATAAAGGTTTACTTTGGGTGCAAGGAAGGATAAGAAAACCCTTTTGTAATTTTGTAATGAGCTTCATCCCAGCTCTCTATATCTCGAAGCCAGTTTCTGGGTAGAAGGGTGATGCTTGGTTTTGATGACGTTGTGTTTTACAATGTGCAGTGTCAAGAATACATTTCTTGCCTCTAAAACACCAAGATACCACTAATAAACTCATTTAACTATTGGTACAGTGTTTTGTGAAGGTAATTAGGAGGAAAGGTAACACAACAGGAATCCAGTGCTGGATTCCAAAGGTGATATGAATGTCAGATTTATCTGGTGATAAGATGCATTTGATCTGTATCCTTGAAAGTACAAACTAAACAAGATTGTTTGGTTCTGGACTTTTCTCACAAAGGTGGAAGCAAAGTAAAACCACCCTCTTTAAGCCAAGACCTTCACAAAGGTATTTGTGAAGGGGCTAGTTTGATACTAATTTTCAGGAGATATGCATGCCTTTATTCTTTTGGTGGTGAAATTAAATTTAATTTGAATGAGAGAGCTCAAACAAGGTAAGTAGCATATGAAGCTTGGCAGATTTCTGTTCTTTACCAAGTTAGAAGAAAAAATATGCAGGTACTCAGAGGGAAGTTACAGTGCTTCTGGTTTTTATTCCTCTGCTAGCTTGCTAGTGAATGATAGGCTGAGAAATGCAACATCATCTATTTCTTTTGTGTTCTTGGTTACCATAGAGCATATGCAACATACAGCAAAACACAAACATTTCCTGCTTTGTTTTCTTGGCAGTTTTCTGAATTCAGTATTTTGGAATTAAAATGAAATAGTGTGAATCAATGTAGAGCACACAGAACACCTCGTTTCTTGATCCTCTGATGAGCATTTTTAGAAAAAAACTGCTGAAATATGCATCGTAATCAATCTGATGAACAACCAATGGAGGAGGCTTTTAAATATTTAAGAATCTCTGTGTTGTAGAGAATAGCACAATTTTTTTAAATGAGAACTACAAGTTCCTATAGACCATCAGAGTAGCTCTCCATAGAAGAATTTTGTGCCAGAAGGCTTAAAATACTTAATCCAATCTCGCCTAAGCTGGGTGTGATGTGGCCTGTCTGAAGTCCATTGATAATCTTATTTCAGCTCCCAGGGGTGACCATTGCCTCTTTCCTTCCCTCCTCCAGTGGGACTTGCTCCTGATTGCCCTTGCAGACCCCATGCATCTGCCTCAATTTCCCCTTTTATTCTTGTAGGAAATTTTCCCTAGTTACTTATAATTTCACCCCAGCCATGAGTGACACCTTCCTCCCTGTCACCCACAGCACTCCCAGGTCCCCAGAGCTGCTGGGCTTGGCATCACTCTGCTCCGTGTGCTCCTGTAAACTCCCCAGTGTCACAGGGTAATCCAGTTTTTAAACAAAAGGCATAATTAATATTAAAACACTTTGAGCAAGAGTGTGGCTTTGTAAATAACAATTTTGTCATGAGGGGAAGTGGTTTTTGCAAGGCGGAGGCTTGAACGAGGTAATACATTTGGGTGATGTTTCAGTGAAGAGATTTTCTGGAAATCTGTGATTTACCTGTTACTAATACTGTGTTATTGAACAAGCAGGGAGCAGTGTGTGAGAACAATAATAGTAATCTTAGTTAGAATGGTTTTGATGAAAGTACGCTTTAATTCACTAATTATGGCAGCTAAAAGACATTTTTACATTCAGTGTTAAAATCACTGTATCTGTATTTTTACCTCAGTCTTCCAGCTGCAGAACTCTTTTTCTAACATGTTTTTAGTCATGTTATGCAAATGCCTGTTTAAATTACTAGGAGTATTTGTTTTCTATTTCTGCCCTGTAAAACATAATTTTAATACAAGTTATTTGTGAAATGCACATTGCAAAAGGAAATAAGGTTTCAGATGGCATTTCTATGATAATTTTACTGCAAATGTTGACCATGTTTTTGTATTTGTCTGTAGAAGGTAATGCAGGCTGTACATAAGGCATATTTCAAAGACCTAATATTGTATGTGACTAAATTAGTGAAGTAGCACTGGCTTCCCTTTGAACAGTTAGTCTGGCACTAATCACACGGAGTAAAATAGATCACTGCCTCGCATCCATTTTGGGGGAGGCAGAGGCTGTGGCACACGGCTGCAGAGATCCAGTGCCCCTGCCTGGCTCTCCCTCCCTGCTCTGGGGGTCTCGGGGTGTCCCCAGCCAAGACCCACAGGGCCACTGCCAGGCTGGGCAGCAGGGAAGGGGCTCAGGGCTGGCTCAGCACCCAGGGTGTAATGTGTGTAAATAGGGGAGCAATGCATGAGTGAGTGAGGCAAGGTGAAGGGTGTGCTGAATACCTAAAACCTGCCGGCGGTGCTCTGCCAGCACTGGGAAACTCGGGGAGCCTGGTGGGGTCTGCAGGGGTTAGCCTCCCAGAAAAGCCCCCCAAAAAGTGCGTGGTGAATTCCCAAATCTTCTCATTGCTACACGCAAAACTGCAATTAAAATCCCGTGTTCAGCTCTAGATTGATCTGCTTAATAAAATAAGGTTAGTTGCATTTAAAAAATGTATGGGGGAGTTTGCTGCATGTGGGGAGAATAACGGATATTGCTGGCACGAGACTGCTCTTAATAAAACATCTTCATTTCAGTGGCACACCGTATTTTTATTTGGCTTGATCCTCAGCCTCTGAATCCAAATGGAAATTTTTGGAAACAAAAAGAGGTTTCTGGAGGTGGTATCCAGTTGTTTGTGTCTCTGTCGCACTTTTCAATCAAATGATTTGTACTAGACTGAAGTTTGACAAGCCTGCTGTAGTGTCACGAAGAAAAAGCTTCCTCATGAAATCAAAAACATATAGCAGATGCATGTTTTATTGAACATTACTAAAAATAGCGCTTTAAACCCTTACTCTGTCTGTAATGCTCTTTAAGTATCTTTTGAACACTGCCTTCATTACTAAGTCTCTGAGCTTCCGAAATAATTTTCTGATTCTTTCTCTTCCACAGACCTTATTTTTCAAAGCAGTTGATGTAAGTTTGCTGCTTTGCATGCATGTACGGTGAGTGAGTTGTCAGTCAGCTGATGCCTCTTCAGTCGTGTTGGACAAGGTCCTAAGCCTATGCCTGTAAGCAAATTCCAGACCCAATATCATGGATATATTTTGAGAATCTTTAAGGATCTCAGTAGGAGCTAAGATGAAATATTCTGCCTGTTGGTGACTCAGTGATCACAGTCAGGGTGTGGGGAGGAGAGTTCTCACCCTGCCTGTTGTCATCTCCATGCTGACAAATGTGCTGCAATCTGCACACCCCTTTGGACTTTGCCTTTACCCACTACAAAAGCAGGTGAAAGCAAGATGCCAGAAAACTGCTGGGTTTATAAAAACAGGGCAGTCAAGAGATGCAAAGAAAGTAGGACTGGGAAGTGATATAAACCTGTTAGTAGGAAATATTGAGTCAAGATTTTATTTGGTAAAATAGACAATTGAATAAATACTTTTTACAATCAAATACGTTATTGGTCTTGCATGACAGTAATAAACAGCAGTTGCTGAAACATGACACACAAAGCTACAGTTTTATGACACTGTGGTTTGAAATACAACTGAAAATAGCAGGTCTTTGGCTTTAAAGGATTCAGCTCAAATTCTGTATTTCTTCCCTTTCCAAAACCTTGCTGTTACTGAAAAAGAAACCAAGCAAACGTACTTTTCTTTTTCTTAAATCAAGTTTAGTATCACCGGTGACATCAGCCTCATTTCTCTTGTTGCATTCTCCATCAGGCTGATGGGTGTGAGCTTTTAGCACCATTTCTAGTATTTCAACTGTACAGTTTGTTTTGCTTTTTTTTACTTTTAGCCTTGCCTTGCAATATGAATAAACACTGGTGCTATTAAATCACAGAATAGGTAAGGTTGGCAGGGACCACTGGAGGTCTTCTAGTCCAACCTCCTTGCTCGAGCAGGGTCCCCTAAACCAAGTCACTCAGGATTGTGTATGGACGGCTTTTGAGGGAGGGAGACCCCAGGAAACGAGACTCCATGCAGCTGCCTACCTGTACATACAAAATAAAGGAGCTGTATGGAATTTTGCTTTTTCTTTCCTTGCAGATTACCAAAATAAACCCTTCTATCTGAGAAAGAAAAAGGGCTAAATGGAAAACAGTTATCTTGTATGAAGTTGTCTAAACCAAGACTCGTGCAGCTCTGTGAGCACGGGCAGGGTGAGAGCAGTTCTGACCAGCAGAGTTTGCAGCTGTCTCGCCTGGGAGGGCTTTTGGGAGTGTGGCTTCTGCTCCCATTGCAATTTGGGATGAGTCTTTTGACTATGATAATTAATTTATAACTATATTGCCTACTAGCTTCCACAGTTTCACAATAAAGTGTCCTTGGACAATGTGAAGGTACTTCTCCTCATTCAGGGCTTTCTCTGTGCTATATCAAAAAATGTAATTGTTGTATTACTATGCAAATGAAAAAAAACACCCCCACATATCTAGCAAGATGTATTAGCTGGAAAATATTTTATTTTGGAGCTAAAGGGCTGGAAATAAATGACATATATACTTTAAATAAGCTTTTAGAAAACCGGAGTGTTTATTTGAAGTGAGTTTTGAGCATCCTTGTAAGTCATTTTGATTAGAAATGTGTAAACATAGGGGGTCTTCTCTAGAAGTGCATGAAACTCAAGTGCCACTGCCTCTGTGCTGTGGGACAGGGGGAAATGCAGCTAAATTTGGATTTGTCATGTTTCTCAGCATCTTGCAGGCTGGTCTGGTTGAATGGAGCCCAGAGTCCTACTCTCCTAAGAGGGGATGATATATTAAGACAAGAGTGTATTACACAGTAAGACATTAACAATGAGTCTGAAAAGGTATTGTGAATGTAAAATCACACTGACTAAAATATACTGAGGTTAAAGTAGAGGGTAACTTTACAAATCACTATTAATTTCTTTGGCTTTCATTGCAATAACATTGATTTAATTCATTAGATTTCTTTCTAAATCTATATTTCAGTTTTAGAGTTGTCAGTTTCTGTTAATGACAATTTTGCCCATCTGTTCTAACACGAAAATGAGGCTTCATGGAGGAGACATGATAGATCTCTAATAGTTGAAGAAGTAAGAATCTTAAAGGTATTTCATTTGGATTAGATCCACTCTGATGTGATTCACCCTTGAAATGAAGCTGAGTACTAAAAACTTTTAACTGTATAATCAAAAAACAAAAGTGTCATATCTTGTCATTTGGGCCCCTGTCTATTTCATAATTTACAGAAAAAATTTCAAAACATTCCCACTCATTCTCTCTCTAATGACAGAGCCATAATTTTGGGTGTCAGCATATCAGAATTCCACTGGATGTGATTAGAATAAGAATTAGTTTCTTTAATTTGGCCATTCAAACAGTGGTATGACTACAGCAAGTCGTTTTGCTAAGCCAGCCTTTGCTGCCAAGCTTGGTTACAACTTCTGCTTCAATCCAGGTTTAAAACTCCAGTTCCTTGCCCAGGTCAATCTTCTGAAGGGGTAATTTTTCAAAGCAGTGTGTGAGTCTTAAGCACACAAATCCATTTAGGAAATAACAAGATTATGTTCTGTGCACTGCTTTAAAAATTTACCCCTAATATCCTAGAGAGAGGAGCACAGTTGTTGCACATACTGCGTGCAAGGTGTAATTTAAATTGTTTTTAGTAAGCAATTCTCTGCATTTATGCAATGCAATATTATTCTGGGGGAAAAAATGCTCAGCTAATTATTCAGTTTAGAAAAATAAACACATCCATTAAAGGCTTGACTACATATTAATGGATGACCTTTTTAACCATAGTGTTTTATCTGCAAATCTTCTAAAAAATTCTTTATGCATTAAGTATATATGAAATTGGATTTTATTTTTATCACTGAAACTTAACAAATGTACACTGACTCAAACTCAGCACAGTCAGTGTTGCTTTGTAACAAAGGAGATGGTTCCTATAGTGTGCATCATTGCTGCCTTCTGTCTTAAACTTCGCTTGAAATTCAGAGTATAGCCTGGAAAATAAGACTAAAGAAGTTCCTGCAGGACCAGATTTCTAATTTCTAAATACAAACTACTGGAAAATTTAGCTTTTCAATTGTAATACTTCTAACAAATTAAAAATCAACAAAAATATTATGCTTCTATGTTACCTGTTCAAGTGTATAGAATGCACAAAAACTTTAATCAAATACTCAGGTTTGCTCAGTTTTAAATTGTGTTAGTTTAATAGTTTCTATTCTGCTGTTTATATTAATGACATATTCCCATCTAAATATATTGCAGCGCTGAAAAGCCATCAAAACATTTCTAAGGTTGAATGAGTGCAGTTGCATTCATGATTTTTTAATAAAATGATCTCTTTCTATTGAACTGCTTCTTTTTTTAACAGAGATTGAGATTGTATAATATATATATACATAGTTATAGGAGCATTATAAATACAAACTGCAGCTTCATTTACTGTCTGAATATTTGCTTTCAGTTCATAGCTACACAGTGGGCTGAGAAATGTGAGTTACTGTACATAAAATATGAAAGCAAAAGAAAGAAGGATAAAAAAATGAGAGATGGAATTGATTATTTTTTTGCATATTGATTAAAAGTCTTATTATTTGAAGGAGCAACTGATAATTTGCTAATAGTGATTTTTCCAAGGACTGATGTTTCTAAAAATGATTTTCATCTATTCTCCTTTTCCTCTTTCACAGTCCAGTTTATATTCTCTACTTTTTAAATCTTGCCTCTTTTGCAGGCATTTGATATTTGTAGTATACATATAAAAGCAGTTTGATATTGGCTAAATTTGGGCATAGTCGTGTTATGAATACGAACATCTGCAATGGAATTAAAAGCGGCATTCACCAAAATCCAAGTGCAAAGTATCCCAGTTAAGCATACGATTCTGAATGCATAATTTAGTTGCCATATTTTGTTTCTTTCTTCTGTGTAAAATGTTTATGAAGTTCTCAGATTTATTAGATATTTAGAATTTTCCTTTAATTTCTTGCTGCCTTTTTCTCTCTCTGCTTTCCATGCCTGTTAATCTGCCTGTGGACTGGTCCCATGTCATTTTATTTTGTTTCTATTCATGTTGGATGACTAGCCAGACCATCAAAGATTTAAAAAATTCAAAACAGCTGAAATTCAAGAACCTGCTATACTTGTTTGAGTTTAAAATTATTTTTCCTGCTAGCAAGTTGAGCTGGTCAATACTGGGGCAAAAAAATAGTCCTGAACAGTACTCATCGTGAAAACCTAATGTCCGTGAATCTTGACACTCCCTCTTGCCCCCCCTGCTCCCCCAAAGGTTCTCTTTCCTACTATTTTTTAAAAATGTTTATGTTAATTGCTGTGGGAAGATTTGAAAATTCTCTGGTTATGTCTCTGATTGCATCTATCTCAGCTGGGAATTGTTCAGGGAAAGCAAACACGAGAAAACAGATCAGATGAGATTCCTCTCCTGAATTGGTGACAGTCCAAAATTTGTGCATAACCCAGCTAGACAAAAAACCAGCTCTGATGTTCTGATGGTGACTGAGCTGGGGACCATAAGGTGAATTCCTACCATGCACATGAAGTGATCCATTTCTACCTCCAGTGTAGTAGAACTCCCCCTTTTTCCCAGCTACAGCAATCCAGTGCTGCTGTTTCGAGCAGAGGATGCCTTTTCTTTCTCACAGACACCTGGCCCAGCAAAGCACACGTGTTGTCTGGCTGCTGGTGGCTGGAGGGAAACATCAGATGAGAAAAGATGCTACCAAAGCTCCTGCTCAGTGTGATGTCAGTCATTTGATTGATGATGAATTAATTTTAAAAATAAGCTACTGAAAAAAGTCTTTCAGTCTGGGAACCAGAAAGAATTTGGTGTTTACTCAGTCTGAGAACCTGAGTATGAATATAAATTTTTAAATGAGCCAGTATATTGCATGACTAGCTAATCAACTTAAAAGTGGTATCACTGGGCTGCCTCAGTTTTACATCTGAAACCATTGTTCTCACCAAAAAGCTGTTCTCAAAAACCACTGAATTTAAGGTAACCATGCATACAATTTAAATATAAAGTTTAGATGTGGTTTCCTAGCAAATGTGATCTGTTTAGAAATATGCCCCCCAAGTAGAAGCATGGTGGGAATTAAATTATTTCATCGCAGCGTTGTGGCTTTGCCCTGCTGCAGGTCAAGGGTGTATCCAGGTTGTCAAACTTGTGGCACCTGACACTTCCCTCCCCAGAGCAGAAGCACCACCTAAAGGCAGGGGATCTTCCTCCATCAGCAGGTGACATAAACTGCACTTGGATGCTCTGGCTGCCCTTCTGCCAGGTGAGCTTCCTCCCACATTCAAACATGGAGGTAAAAATGGGGTTTATCAGATGGAAATCAGTGCAAAATTCCCCCATAGATCACTGTCTGCTGTTTCACTCACAATATTTAATTAAGAACATCAAGTCTAGAATGTAAGAAAAGCTGAGCAATAGTTGCTAGTACTCATCATTTTTAAAATTTAGGAATGCCTTCAAAGGCCTCGCAAGTCTGTACGGAGGTGTCAACAGGAAGGCTTTATGCCATAGTGTGGATTGAATATGGTAATATGAGCTGTGCTCCTAATAGTGCTGGTAAACAGACTGTTCTAATCAGATTCAAATGCTAATATATATAAAATCTTTACCCATTTAAAAATAATAAAATATTTTGCTTCAATTAATCCTGATTGTGCTAGTAGAACATACAATCAACAATGTTATGCAAATAGTTATTTTTGCAGTTGAAATCAATAACTTATTTTCTTTGTAATACAAAAAAAATAGAAAAAGGAGGTTATTATTAATTGCTTATAAAACTACATCTTTGTGAGGGAAGCCTGCAGGTATTAATCTCATTATCAAGACTTTTCTTCAAAGTCTGTATGACCATTATTGTTCATGATTCGACCACTCAAGAAATCTTGCCATAGACTCCTATTTTGAAAGTATTTATTGGAAGCTGAATGAAATTAGTTCTTTATGAGCTAAGTAATTGTAAAGTTACATTATCCTGCGAAAAGAGATAACTGATAAAATCTGAGAATTTCAATTTTAAAACGGCTGTGCCTTGCTACACTGAAGCTATGATAACCCTCATTTTTATAAATCTATACCTTACTGCCTGCACATACATAGTCATGAAGTATCAGTTACACTCCTGATAAAATACTTTAAATATTGATTATAAAATAACTTGCATTAACAATAAGTATATTGCTTGTTCATGCATATGGTATTGTTTGTTTCATTTGAATTACTGTATCTCTAATTCCTTTCCCATTTTTGTTTTATTCTCTTGAACAGCTATTGTTCAACTTGGTCTGACCCATAAATGGGAGAAGCTTTGCTAATTCAGCTTTAATGACACTCCCACACCAGCAGAATTCTTGGCTCCTGAGGAGGAAGGAGGGCTCTTTGGTAAGACTTGGTGCATCCAGCCCAAAGGTATGGCAGAAAATTTTCAGTCTTAATTTCTGACAAGAAATGGGTAACAGCACTGAATATAGAGAGAGCCCAAGCTAGGAATACAAGCAACAAGTGCTGCTCACTAATCTCCTCTACACAGGTCTGGGGGTCATACCCTACCCCCAGAGGGCCTGTGTGTGGTAAGGGCCTCCTGTGGCCATAGCTTCTCACAGTCTTCAGGTGGCTGTGGAATCTTTGTCCCTGCTCACGTGGCCTTGTCCTGGGTGTGTGCCCTCCACACCCATGGGGGGGGCACCTCTATGGTGTCCCCACCATCCCTTGAGGAATTACCATTCTCCTGCATTCCTGCTCCCCTTACATCCTCAGAAACTGATGGGGGGCCTGCAGTATCCCAGAAAAGGGCTGCTAGGATTCCAGCAGTGAGGCTTGGCTCACCCTGGGGTAGTCACTGAGCTTTGCCCTTGTGCATGGTTCTGGATGCACAGTCCTGATCCTGTGCCCATGCAGCTGCCTTTGAAGTCATGCCTCAGGCTGTCAAAGCAGGCTTGAATTTCATCTCCAAAATGAGGAGGTGGTTTCTGCTTTATTCCCAACCAAATTGTGAGATGATTCTTTCACAATTTTCTTACGTGCTCTTTTCAGCGGGGGAAAATTGACAAATTTGGAGTATAATCGTCATAGCTTCCATGCATAGCAGGGGTATCTAATTGCCAGGGTGCATTCTGTGGTAAAGACCACTGGTTTAAACAGAGAAAAAAATCCAGTCACTGAGTCCTCAGGATTCCAGCACTGTGCAAAGCAATTATCTATGCTCTGGAAGTATGTATTTTTAAAAAATTCCATCTATTTCCAAAGGTTTGCCAAATATCAGAGCAGACTGTCCAAAATGATATAAAACAGATAATACAGCAGATAAGAAGCAGCCATTTTATTAAAATAATATGTCTCTGTTTCCCTGCATATGTATAGGTAGTGGTGGAATCAGCATCCCTGGAAGTGTTCAAGAAGTGAGTAGACGTGGCATTTCCTGACATTGTATGAGTTGAAGGTTGAACTTGATGATCTTGGAGGTCCTTTCCAACTTTAATGATTCCATGATTCTATCTGTACAGAACAGCTGGGCCTGGTTTGGTTTTCACATGAAAACACACTATCCTAAAGTCCTAACCTTGCTACACATGGGGGATGGCTCATGTAATTTTTTGAGGGCGCAGATATTAATGTGCATTACCACAGCAGGCTGGTGTTACGGGCTCCCGTGACAGCCATAGCAGGACAATGCCTTGCTAGGTCACACCTGGCCACCCTTTCCATGGGACTGGTAAAAAACTTCCTGGTTTCCCTGTCAGTTCCAAAAATAAAAGAAATCCAGAACCCTCCTCAGTTTATAGTCTTTTCCCAATTAGCTGTTCTGGGGTGTGGTTAACGCAAACTAATCATACTCTGGAGTGCTAAAATGTACATGGTGCAGCGCAGTGCCTCGTGTCTCCTGGGGTGTGATTATTTAATGATAATGATGCCCCCTGCAGAGGCACCTTATTGCTCTTTTGCAAAAACAATCTTTATTGAGGGGAATTAATTGCATTGTTGTTGATAGCAAGAAATAAGTTAATATTTTGAAATGATCTTTCTGGTTTGCACAGCTTAAAGGGATGTTAGCACAATTATGTCAAATAAATGACCTGCTTTGAAAGTTTCTCCATATATTAGGTCTGGATTCCAAAGCCATTCTGAATGTATGTTTTCTCTGAAGATTTTGTTTCACTGGGAGTCTTGAAATGTGCTGAGAAGAGTTAATCTTTCTGTTCCATGGATACCTTGTATGGCTGCCTAAAAATTGATCTCTTCAGGGTCACTGACTGTTTTCTACTTTGAGGCAAATTTGCAGTTACACTGGATTCCCACAGCATATTTACTCTATGCAAAGTGTCTGAGAGCAACTTTTATGGTAGGGTTTTTAATTAGTGCGATGTATAAAAGCAGCGAAGTTAATAAGGATGAAATTTGCTGGTGTGCTGACTTCTATGGAAGGCAATTGCCTCAGAGTCATGGTCATAGCCTAGTCTTAAATATCCATCCATATTATTGCACTGACACTGCATAGATTCTAGAAGATGCAGCTCACAGCTCCCAACTGGAAAAGATACAAGCAGCCACATATACTTTACCTCCTCCTATCTAGCCACTAATTTATCTCCAGAATAATCGCTAATTTACTTATCTCAGTGCTAATGTTTGCTACAGTAGTTTGGGTTTTGTTTCTTACTTTATGGGAGTCTTTGCATCATTTTTATCACCTGCTTGCTTTTTTATACTAATGGTTCAGCACATCAGTATTACAGTAATAATATAGGTATATATCCATTGTAAAATGATGATTTACTGCAGCAGGATGGATGTATTTACCGTGGATGCAGTGTTGCAACAAATGAAAGGATCAGAAATGTGTGCCCCTGTGTCAGCATGTGTGCAGGCACACCTGAGTGTGTGTGAGGGAAGCAAAACCACGTGGTGAAGTCACCTGCAGTGGTGCTTGCTCTGTGCTTGAGGCTGCTGAGGAAGAGGCAGCATCCCACCCTGGGGCTGGAAAGGGCAAGCAGGAGCTCACAGGCTCCATCACTGTCTCTGCAGCTGGTCCTGGCCAAGGTGACTCCTTGCTTCTGGTGTCCCCAGCATCACATGGGTGTTTGAATAATGAGGGGGTTGGCTGTGCTCCTTCTTCTTGCTGCACATATGTGGTCTCTGCTACCACCCTGGGTGAGCATCCCATTCCTGCCCCTCTGAGAGGGCAAATGGTGCACTCTGAAATACTGTTTTGTGAGGACTGAACATCATTCTGTTTCTGAGAGCCTGTGGGTCATAGAGATTGTAGGACTGTAGTTCCTGTTAGAAGGCAAATCAATCTCTTACTACAGGTGTGGGCTTGTATATGTGTTACTCTAGTGTCTTAGGGACATTTTTGTTTTGTTAGTCCCTTGCCAGATGCAAATGTTCCATCATTTGTGCGCCTAAAGCCCAGAGGGCTACACTAGAGGAAGGAAACTTGATGTTTCTGGTTACATGAACACAGTACAGCCTAACCTCAAGAACTTCTTAGGATACATGTATAATGCCTTATCATCATTTTGGTACCTGGAAAGTGTCAGTTTGATGGAAGGTTTGGCTGATGACTGCTTTCATACTTTTCAGTTTTTTATTTCCCCTAATTTTGCTCCTATAGAAGTAGTTTCCATGTACACAATTCTAGTTTAGTTTAGTAGGATTGCCTCACCACTATACAAGCAGCCTGCCTTTCATCTGGATGAAGCCAAGATCTTGGATCAGCTTCTATGTTAAATATAAAATATTAGTTCTAGATAAACTAATTTGTGTTGTGTAAAGATTGGTCGCTTCCTCTTCAGAGAATGAATGGATATTCTAATTTTTTTCCCCCATCTTTCCAGCTGGAAAAACAGCTGAACATGGAGTTGTTGAATGTAGGTTTCTTATTTTCACAGAAAAAGTATGGACAATTACATCATGCATTTTAATTATTTCAGCCTTTACAAAAAGAGAAGCAAGTTTGATCTGTTTTTCATTAACTGATTCAGTAATAATACTCAGTATTTGTAATAGTAATTAAAAAAAAATCTTTTTTTCTTAGACCTGTTTGTCAAGGTCTGTCATTCTGCAGTGTTTTGTTTTAGTAGCTTTGATAGGTAGGGAACTAAAGACCTGAAACTTTCAGGGATGCCAGGGGTGTTGACTGAAAGTCAAGGAAAAGAATGTGGCAAAGAGCAATAGAAATTGGGAGAAGCACTACAGGTGATGGAAGAGACGTGATAAATAGCAAAAGGAGGTGGGAGAATAAACATTCCACAGTCTTGCAAGGAGGTAAGGGAAGGCAGGAGAGAGTGTCAGGGGGAGACAGCCTCTCCAGCATCCTGGATCTGCAGGGTTGGGGAGATGACAGTGCTGTGTGAATGCGAGCAGGAAACATGAAATGGAACAATCCCATATGAAGAACCAGCCAAGTCCATGGAAAGCAAAGAAAGAAGCCTGCAGCCTGAAGGAGAAGAACTGGCTCTTCACCTACCCAGGTTCTCTTTTGGGAGTCACTGCCTGGTACCAGGTAAGTCTGTGGGAAGGAAGAGTCCACCCTTGTTCCAACTACTCAAGTATTTGGGATCCATTTCAGCAAAAAAATACAACTCTGAGGAGCCTCCTGAAAGATGGTGCTTACAGGAACTAGATAGTCCCTTGGAAAATACCTGTGGTGGCCACAATTTATGTCACTGAATGAATGTAAAGTTGTCAGTTATGTTGCTGTGGGTTGCATGACACTTGGGTAGATTGTGGTTTGTTTTTGTCAGGTTTTATTTAGTTTGGATTTTGTAAACTGTAGAAATTAGTGGGAGAATAGCTTTTAGAAAGTAAGAAAAAGTATTAAGGAAAAAACTAAATGAACTTTTTAAAGGAATTCTCTTTAGAATATGCCTTTGTAGGAAAATGTATGCCTTGTCTTTATTGTAAGTCTCTGCATTTTTCCCTGTTGTCTTTATCTTGGATAACAAGCAGAGCTGATCAGCAACTCCCCATGAAATAAGAATAATAAAGTTATCTCCACCTGATTTATTGGCAGTGTTGATGGATACTGGAAATACCTTGAACTCCTCTCTGGTGGTGGTGGACCAGTGCTTGAGGGATAGGGTGCTAAAAACCAAGAAAAACCAAGACCTTCTAAGATAGGAAGGGCTATCCTGGGGAAAAGAGAAATCTCTAAAAAGCTGTGTTGTATACATGTGGGTTTGTTTAATGTGTGGCATATAATGCAGTTAATCTCCTTACAAAGTCATTGCTTAGAGAGCAATATGAAAGGAAATCCTGATAAAAGGCACCAGTGTAAATTTGACATTGCATGTAGCAGTCAGCTTTGTGCGTTGTAATTGGAGGGGACAGAATAGTTGTTTGTTCAGAGGGGAGAATGATGCTATAAATTACAGGTATGAGATTAAAAAAATAACTAGACTTCATTTTCAAATCTCCTTTCCCCTTTATTCCTCTTCCACAGTCCTTGTTCGAGCTCTTTGCAAAGGGAGCATTGATCCTGCTCCATATGAGGGAGTGGGAAGCAAATGCAAATGGGGGAGGC